>CM060951.1:54893469-55133469 GCA_030765055.1 Mantis religiosa | reverse complement strand
AATAATATTACTATTATTATTGTTGTTGTTAATTATTATGTAATTTATTTATTTCTGCTATAAAGGTAGGCCAAATGCTCACACCATCAACCTTAATTATTATTCTTTGAGAGAATAGAAAAGAACAATACTTTAAGAATATGTAGACTGTTATTCCTTCTAATGACATTGCCCAATAAGGCAGTTTCCGATTGAAGCAAAAGTTTAACTTTGTGCAAAAGCTAAATCTTGGAACATTTTAACCTCTTTTTGTATGTTTTAACCTTAAATCTGGCAAGCACTTAGAACACACACCGGCATTAAGTTGCTAATATTAATCGTTCTTGCTGTAAACGCATTATGGAATGCCTTCCGCTTTTCTCTCCAAAGCTAATGGCTTTCGGAAACGCACTTTCACAGAGCACTCAAGTCTTCAATAATTTCTACAGCCACTTCGCTGCCACGTTATATAACCTATTATTCAAATGGACATATGTAGTACATTGCAGTGCTTCTATAACACGTATAGAAACTTAATTTTTATAATTAAAATCGTGTGGTGGACTTCGTGATAGAGGCGTGCACTAATAATTTATTTAATTATTGAGTAGATTTTAACACTGCGGAACTTATTAATAAAGAAAACATATTTCAGAGCTCTTACCCTGGTTCCTTGTTGGCTGCCTGCGTAATTCACCGTGGTGATCACAGGGGTAAAGCCGAGTTGGGAGAAATGGCAACAAGAGATTTTAGTTCGCCACCCGAAAATAGAGGCGCTAGCTTACTGGATCATGAAGGCGATTGGCCTATTCAAGTTATGCTACAACTTTTAAATTTGTAGTGGTTTGATATTCTGTGGCTTGGCCATCTTGAACATTTCAGAGTGGAAGAAGAATTGTTGTATACACAGAACATTTACTTATTAGAAGTGAACCTCCCATGTTAATCGTTGGCAGCACGAGTTGATCCAGCGCCCCTATTTTCGGGTGGCAAACTAAATTATGAAAAATCGCGCGCCCAAACTTTTACGCTGTCGGAATGCTATAGCTGTATTTTTCACACCTGCTTAGCTCTCAGCTCGTGATTATGTTCCAATACCGCATTGCTATAGACGACGCACAAAGATAATTGCGTGAGCTTTGAGAGTTGTGACTGCAGTTTCAAAGTTTACGCATATTCTAAAAGCTCACGTAATTATCTTCTGTAATCTGTAGCAATACAGTATTAGAACATATAATCAGCTGAGTCTTGCAGTGAATTTTTGAATGGCACCTGTACATTATTTTCTCCTTCAATTACTTCAAAATGTTGTATGAACTTTCAAGGAATTAACAATAGGATGTAGTATTTAACAGGAAATTGTTAATAATAACAATGTTTTGACTTACTGCTTCCTTTTATTATTATGGCTCATTAGCATAACAAATTAATTTGACATTTACTTAAATAACATGAGTAGTTCATCTAAATCAATTACAAAGAATCTATAGCACCAAACTAGTTACAACATTGTAGCTAAAGTGATGCAACATAGCTAATTCATTTAAATATAAAGAAACTTTAAAAAACATTCTGTGTAATATTATATAGATTTGTAAATCATTTGTATGATATGAATAACACGAGTAACGCTTTCATTTAAAACAGAGACACTAACATAAAACTGCAGCTGTTGCACAAAGTAATATAAATAACAGAAATGAACAACTTGAATATTTAAGAATAAGCTTTAACGTAACTTTCTGTAATAATACTGTAAGGATTTATGAAATGTGATCAATAAGATGAGTAATTCATTGTATTACAAAGAAAGTTTAGCATAACATTATAACAGTTTAGCTATGTATTAAGCATAACACATGTTTCAATATTAATGAGGTTAGTTGCCTCAGGCATTACCTTGCTTTTACCTAAGGTTAGAGAAAAACCTTTAGAAAGAACCTCAAACACGTAATGAAATACGCAAATAAAAGTACAAAAACAATTAAATCAATGTAATCACAGTATTGCACTATACAATATCATTAAGCAGTTTGAGAAGAATGACTGCTATTAGAAAAAAGATTAGTTTAATATTAACTACTAGTCATCTAGAAACTGTAAACATTATATAGGTACATTAAAAAGTGAGTGTTAATTGCAGCATTTGAAGAAATAACTTTAATTGGGCAATTTACTGCATCTGTAACTGCCTAAATAAATCTCATATCATTATATATTTAAAAATCTAGCACTTATATAAAAACAACTACCACTGAATTGGTCAACAAAGACAAATACACAAAATGACTGAAATTATACAGATCTGAATATTTCCATCTATTTTTCATGGCCTGTGGTAACCGTCCTTTATTCACAAATGCCATTTTTATCTTTAATGTACATGTGCATTCCATGTTTTTCACATAGTCTTATGCTATTTGGCACTTTGAAATTTGAGATAAAACTTTCCTCCAGAGAAATAGTATGTCCAAAATTACCCAGAAATTCATATGACTGATTGTGGGGTTTTTGTAAAAGTAACATCAGATTCTCACTGGCGTATGTTAACTTGTAGGTTAAATTAGCAACTGATTGAAATCTCCAACGAAGTTCAATGAAGTTCAGCTTCAATATTGGAACATTCACTTCTTGAATTTTGTATCTGAAAATAAAATCAAAGTAATGTAATGCCAATAAGCTTTTATTTTTCCGTGAATGGTTTTAACAACAATCCACTGAATAACGTGTTATAGCATCTTAAAACCAACAGCTATTCACAGTAGACCTCCAATAATAATGGCAATTTTAAATCTGATTATTCTCATTTCTCTGTACCTGGAGTAAGTAGCCAAGATCACGCGGATTTGTACGTTCTAGACATTTTTACAAATTGCATTTAATTAAACATTGTCAAATTCATTATTAAGCAAATGAACAAAAACGACAAATATTCCATGTAAAACATGGGTGGAGCAATTTTCTGGAAACATTTTGCCTGGCGTATACTTACACAATGTCTGACTCAGATATGAAATTGGGTACTTATTGGAATATAATTCATTTTTGTAAGTCTTTATTCCAATAGTACACGTCCTAACACCAGTCATTCCAATTTTAACAGCGTTTAAACAAAATTACTGATCATAAAACAAGAATTATGTTAACCATAAACCTTCCACAAAAATAAAAGATTTAATTTGCAACATGGGGGTGAAAATAACTGTTCTTAGCAAATTTGAAACTATTTCCTGGAAATGAAAATCCTCCATATATTTCTCCGACATTTCCTGTTCTTGAAGATTCGTGAGTCCCAAACCTGATGCAATTTTATTAGTGTGGTTATAATATAGTCTTTTAGACAGATTTGAGAAAGTGTCAACAAATGACTGACTATGCCTTTTATATTTATATAGTACTTAAACTACATTCTTATTTATTTCATTTAATACAATTTAGAGAGCTCATTAAAAACTACTGTATATATCTCATACGCTAAAGTTTTAATGTACTTGACACTTAAATAGACACAATCTACTCACTTGAGATCATCATACTCATTCATTTAATGGATAGTTTGTTTTTACTACCATTAATGAACTACAGAGTGAACAATTAGCATTGCATATATATATTGAACTATCTCAATAATCTTCTCTTACGGACGTAAGAGTTTACCAAACTTATTTTAATTTACCAAGCACTAATTTCCTGTTCTTCCTATATGGACCCAATACCCCTGTGGCTTATGTCCACACCCCTACATCGGATTTACTCAGCCATTCTTCCCTTCTGCAGGATTAGGCCCTGAGATAAGGCGTACTTTGAGAGATCACTGTCTGGCTGTGATGGCCTTACACTAATTCCAGAAGCTCTTGATTCTGGGCGTCATATGGATCTGCTGCTGTGAAGAACTGGAGGGAATTTCGATTACATAAACAATCGCTTAGAGTAAATATTATGTTTAGAGTACACATGCGTGTCAAGAACATCCTTAAATAATTTGTATGAATGGTTAGCCTACAGTTTTACTACAAATGATATGAACTGTTGTGTGATTTTCTCAACAACAGTTACTTCCTACAATTTCTTACCATTATCTATTGCATGCGCTCACTTTTTTCATGTTATATCTTAGAAGTTTTTTCGGGGTTATTAAAACTTCACAATCAAACAATTTCAGAATAATCTGAATGGGGTTACGAATCTGCATAGTGTTGTAAATATGTAAGGACCTAGGAGATATTGTGACTTTGTGGCTTCGTAGAATTAAAGGTCCAATTTGCCGAAATTCTAAATGTTCTTTATTTCCGTAGAGATACACTTTTCAATTCTCACGTCACAACGTTACATTACATATACAACACAATCTTCCAAGGACGATGCCAATAACAAACAGTGTTCAGATTACACCTGTTTACAACATAAGCTCTCATTACAACAACACTCTACAGCTGTTTCCTGCTTACAACCGTTCGCGACTGACTCTTGGCAGGTCGTCGCCTTCTTAAATACCTCACTGATAAATTCTAGATATTTCCGGAACAATAAAGAAACCGAATAATCTCTATCAACCAAGACGTCACCAGAAATTTCCATTTATCTCATTTTGTTTGTTTCGGCAGATCTTTATCACGCGCTATCTTTAACTGTTTATGCAAGCTCTTTATTACCGTGAAACACTATCCGTCTGTTGTCTATTCGCGCCGAAACTTTTATGGCCGTTCCCGCGACAATATTTTATTCTGATTGAAAGCAGATTAAATAAAAATGTCATTTAAAATTTTTAAATGCGTAATAGGTTTGTTCAAAACGTTCCCTATTTAAATAATTAAAACTAAAAATCTATTTTCCATCCAGTTCTGAACTATGTTTAAAGGTTCAAAGTACTTTCAAAGGTCTTCAGAGCCTATACCCAGTACATTCAAGATTTACCCCCCAGGGGCCTACTTCGGTAGGTACGGGTTTGGCGAACCCGGGGTCCCGAGCCAACAGTCTCCCTCGTGTGGGCTCCTCTTCGTGGTTGAGGGAGACGGTCAACAGGCACACCCACGTGTAGGCCGTGCGTGGAGACCCGTGTCGGTGGAAAGGTTTTTCCTGGTGGTTGAGGGATGCGTATCTGAGCTCCTAACAGTGTTTTTCTGAATTCGGGGAGGGTGCGCATTTCTAATACACTACTTTGGCTTCTGCTTCGCCTAAACGGGAGGTTAGGGACTAACCCACCCCTAATCAATCGGCCAGGACTAGGTATTGTACCGACCTCCAGGGTGAGTGGGACGGCGAGCTCGCTATATCCCCTGTGTAGCCCTGTCATCCCAGTGGGATGACCCCTTTTTGGACTCCGTGGTGGGTGGGGAGCACTGGGATGAAATTTAGACCAACCCTTATGGTTAACCTACACCCCCCAAAAAACAATAAACGTGGAAAGGATTTGTTTGAAAACAGTGTTAAACAAGTAGTTGAGTGTGGTCCTCACTACTTAGTTATTAAACGAACGGAGGAAGGTAGAACGTTTTCTACGGTTAATCCGTTTATTATACAGAAAGGTCTTGACAAAATAGCTGGTGCAGTTAAATCATGTACAAAATATAGAAATGGCACGCTGCTGGTGGAAGCAACTACAGCATCCCAGGCAGCAAAGATACTGAAAGCCAACATGCTGGGCAGTTATCCAGTCAAAGTGGAGATGCATAGGACCCTGAATTCCTCGCGCGGTGTTGTAAACACTAGCGCGTTGGATGGAATGTCCAACGAGGATATTCAGGAGAACCTCCAGGAACAAGACGTAACTGCAGTCTATCGTGTCCAAAGGAGAGAACGAGGGGATATGGTTCCCACTCGTACCCTCTTCCTGACCTTTGATCGCGTAGATCTCCCTCAAAGGATCAGGGCAGGATATGAAGTGATTGAGGTTAGACCATACATACCTAACCCTCTGAGATGCTACCAATGTCAGCGGTTCGGTCACACTAGTGCATTCTGTAAAGGCGCACCTACATGTGTCAGCTGTGGAGCCGGCATGCATGAAAATGCATGTACATCACCTCCAGCATGCGTAAATTGTAGCGGTGAACATCCATCAAGTTCACGAGAATGCCCCCGTTATATTGAAGAGCGAGCTATTCAGGAGATCCGGGTTAAAGAAAAGGTTTCCTTTTCGGAAGCCCGGAAACTTCTATGTATCCTGAAGCCCTCTTCAACCACCTCCCGTACCTATAGCTCTGTGGCGGCTACTCCGTCACCGAAACGGGAGGCTGGTACCCAAACATCTGATATAAACGGGGCAACAATATCCGAGAAAGTTCTAGTGCCTAGATCGCAACCAAGAGCATCAGTGACACCATCTAAAACTCCAAGAACACTTAAGTCTACTGAAAATAACAAGTCAGTGAAGTCGCCTGACAAAGCATCCACGTCTAACAACAGGACGAAATTGCCCATTGTGTACCAAGCACCAGAGATCAAGTTCAAGACTCAGTATGATAGAACTGCCTTCCTGAAAGAAAGCACAAAGTCTGCTCCAGAAAAGTCCAAGAAACGTAGCCCTAGAGCGTCTCCGAGATCTTCGTCGGAGTCATCTTCTGGGGAGGACTCCGAACGGCGACCGTCATCTACGTCGGTCGGAATTTCCAATCGCTTCGAGCCCCTCGAATCGAAAGTTGTAGAAGGAAAACCGTCCTCTTCCATAGAGGATATGGAGCAGGAAACATCTGACCACCCTGCTGCATCTGCAGCAAAGAAGAGGCAGGATAAGCCTGCCGAAACTAGCCCTACACCAAAGAAAAAGGGCAAATTGATTCGGCCACCCATGAAGTCGTCTTAATGTAGACTACCTTTACATCTTATATCCCATAGTTCCAATGGCTATCCTACAATGGAACATACGAGGCTTAAGAGCGCATCGACCAGAACTGGAACTTTTGCTCAGTAAGCATCACCCCTTGTTGGTATGCTTACAAGAGACTAAGCTACGACCACAAGACAACTTCAAAATCAGACGCTACACACCACTGAGGTGTGATGTTGAAACAGAAGAGGGCATTCCTGCTCACGGGGGTACTATGATGCTCCTCAGGGATGACATATTTGTAGATCCGTTACAGCTACAGTCTGATATACAATCTGTAGCTGTAAGGATTAAGCTGCCATCAATCGAATTTTGCATTTGCAATGTATATGTACCGCCATCAGATGACCTCTCGCTAATTGACCTTGAAGATCTGGTTTCCCAACTCTCAACACCATTTCTCATAGTGGGAGACTTAAATGCCCATCACCCACTTTGGGGCTCAAATCGGGCATGTTCGAGAGGCAACCTTATTGCAAAATTCCTGGAGAGCAATAACTTGGTTCTCCTGAACACCGGAGAGCCCACATTCCTCTCAGACGCGTTTAACACCTATTCGCACATCGATTTGGCAGTGTGTTCATCCCAGTTAGCTGTTTCATTACAGTGGAATGTCATCTCTGATTTACATTCCAGCGACCACTTTCCATGTCTTCTTAGTCTCTTAGCACAAGATGTGTCTCCCTCACGTATCCCTAGATGGAGCTTTGATCGCGCCAACTGGAACCTTTACACCCAGTTGGCTGTCTTTGAATACAACGAGCACGATTCTGTGAATGATTTAGTTGATCATCTCACAGAGAAAATTCTTTCCGCTGCAGAACAGTCTATTCTACGTTCGGCTACCCAACCCGGTCGATTTCCTGTCCCATGGTGGACCAACGACTGCCGGAATGCTATTCGTGCTCGTAGACGTGCTCTAAGGGTATTCCAACGACACCCTACCCTAAGTAATCTAATTGAGTACAAGAAAGCGCGTGCAAAATCTAGGCAAATAATTAAGGATAGTAAAAAGACCTCATGGAACAAATTTGTATCATCTTTTAACAGATGTACACCCTCATCTGTTGTATGGGATAAATTAAGGCGCGTGGCCGGAAAATCAACCCACCTGCCAATCGCTGGTCTGAAAACAACTGCAGGAGTTGTTGTTGATCCATTTGTTGTGGCTAACACCTTCGGCTGTGCTTTTGCTCAGGTATCTAGCTCATGCAATTATGCTCCTGAGTTTATCTCAATTAAGACTCAGGTAGAATCTCAAGGTTTCGTATTTAGTTCCAAAAACCTTGAAGACTATAACCGCCTCTTCATCTTGGCAGAGCTAGAACACGCTCTTTCGTCATCGCGACTGACAGCACCAGGACCGGACGGAATCCACGTTCAAATGTTACAACATCTCTCACCTGAAGGTAAGGCATTCCTGCTCGAGGTCTATAACCGTGTTTGGGTTGATGCCACGTTTCCTGAAAAGTGGCGAGAAGCTACCATTATACCTATCTTGAAAGCTGGCAAGGACCGTCACCTCCCTTCTAGCTACCGCCCTATTTCCCTCACCAGTTGCGTATGCAAGGTGATGGAACGCATGATAAATGGGCGGTTGGTATGGTGGCTGGAAACGCACAACCTACTGAATAACATCCAGTGCGGTTTCCGACGACGCCGTTCAACAGTGGATCATCTTGTGTCCATGTCGACACAGATTATGAACGGATTTCTTAAGAACTGTCAAACAGTCGGAATATTTTTTGACCTCGAAAAGGCTTATGATACGTGTTGGCGGGCAGGGTTGCTACGTACTCTGCACACCTGGAATATACGTGGACGCCTACCACTCTTCCTTCAGGAATTCCTGAAAGACCGCGTATTCCGAGTAAGGGTTGGCTCGGTTTTTTCGAACCTTTTTGTTCAAGAGAACGGTGTACCACAGGGATCGGCACTAAGTGTTACGTTGTTTGCTATTGCGATTAATTCTATCTCGAAATGTGTACCTCCAGGTGTCTCGTCATGCCTATTCGTAGACGACTTTGCCGTCTACTGTACATCTCAGCGCACTCCGTTTTTAGAGCGCCGTCTTCAGACCACCTTGGACAACCTTAAGAGTTGGAAAACTTAGTTGGTCGTCGCATATAGCACAACTGAAAGCACGATGTGACCGATCTTTGAATATCTTGCGGGTACTCAGTGGAAAATCGTGGGGAGCGGATCGTTCAGTGTTATTGCGACTTTATCGGGCACTCATCCGTTCCAAATTAGACTATGGTAGTATCGTTTATGGCTCAGCACGACCATCTGTGCTGAAGAGATTAGACACAGTCCATAACTGTGGCATACGTATAGCAGTTGGGGCATTTCCAACGAGCCGAGTTATAAGCCTGTATGCTGAGTCTGCAGAACCTCCTCTGCACTACAGGCGCAACATGTTATTAGCCAATTATGGCTGTGGACTTAATTGCATGCCCACACATCCATCGTTTACTCCGTTCTTTAATACCTTCATGGACGTGCGTTATAGGAACACTACTATTAAACCAAAGCCACCTGGTTTTCGTTTCCGGGAGCTCCTTAGACATCTTGATACTGACATGCCCAAGATGTATCCTAGGGGGGAGAGGACATACCCTCCTGGTTGTGCAGAGCGTCCCCGGTTGATCTGGGCATGACTAAATATGATAAATCTACCATGTCTATGTCTAGTATCCGCACATGTTTTTTAGAATTTTTATCGCGATATGAGGACCATTTTGTAATTTATACTGATGGCTCCAAGAACTCAAATGGTGTTGGTTGTGCTTTCGTGTGTGGAACCGAACCGTATACATTCGGATTCCACACTAGCACTTCCATTTTTACTGCAGAGCTTTATGCAATATACCGGGCCATTTTACACGTACGCCGACGAAAGTTGGGGGACTGCTTAATCCTGAGTGACTCCCTCAGTGCACTTCAAAGCCTACGGCAGCTGTACAACTACCACCCTATTGTGCAGCGTATACAGGATGCCCTCCACGTTTTACACGCTTCTGGCGTTAACGTGGTGTGTGCATGGATCCCTGGTCACGTAGGCTTGCGGGGGAATGAAATGGCGGATTCAGCAGCCAAGACGGCTATCATGAAGTCCAGGGTTCGAATACCATCTGTGACATCGGAAGACTTTAGGGCCGAATTGCGGGGAGCTGTGCAAACCTGCTGGCAGGAAGAGTGGTCTGCTCTCCGCAATAATAAACTTAGATCTGTCAAAGAACTTCCGATTCCCTGGGTTACCTCCCGTCGGTCATCTCGTCGCGAGGAGGTGAGTTTGGCTCGGTTACGAATTGGGCACTGCATTTTTACTCATAGTTTTCTTTTTAAAAAGGAGCCTTCTCCACTGTGTCCGTTTTGTAATGAAGCGTTGTCTGTACGACACGTGCTGCTAGAGTTTTTTCACCTAGCAGACCTTAGGACGTCTCTGCAGCTGCCGGTCAGCTTTGCAGAAATGCTAGTGGACGATAACGCAGTAGTGAAGAAGGTTTTTAGGTTCTTTTCGAGATTAGATTTTAGGATTTAGCAAATAGAATTTATGGTTTTTGGATGACATTTTTTTTCCAACGCGTATGTATTTTTGTCTTTTTTTAAACACATTTATAGTGTTTTAGAGTAATTTATATCTGGCTTTTGCCATGACCAGTTTCTTTTAAAAAGGGCGCTGATAACCTCTGTAGTTGAGCGCCCTTATACTCATCATCACTCACTCACTCATTCAAGATTTACGTTTCATGCCATGAATATATCTTAATAATGCATTAGTTAATAATGCATTGTTATTCAGTTCTGAACTATTTTTGAGGTCTCAAGTCTCCAGCTCATTGTGGAGTTATTTCTCTCTCTCTCTCTCTTTCTCCCTCTCTCTCTCTCTCTCTCTCTCTCTCTCTCTCTCTCTCTCTCTCTCTCATATGAAGGGTAGTTTGTAATTGGGAAATTTTGTCTGAAAGCGAGTTAATACTCCTTGGTCAATCAATTCTGAGCAATATTTAAAGTTTCAAGTATTTAGTTCATCAAGAAGCTTAAAATCGATTGCAAAATTTGTAAGAATAGACGAACAAGAAAACATTATAACATTAATGAAAAAAGACATAGCTTGGCTAGATTTTCTAAGGCTCAGTCCTAATAGTAGGTGATTGGTTTTTCGACCACAGAAACAACAAATTAATTTATTTGTTTTCTACGCATTTTATATTAGTTGTACCTACACCCCCGCTTCTTTTTCTCACCTACCTCTTCTTCCTCTTCTTGTTCTCTTCGTCCTCGTCTTGCCTACAGTGATTTAAATAGTTTTTTTACACTCTCTACCATGTACATATTAAGTAGAGAAGGCATTAAATTCCAGTAAAATTCCATATTATAGAAAATTCCAATCATAGGAAAACGTCCATGAGGTGCCTCTGTGGGTATGTGTAAGAGTGTGTGTGTGTGAACTCAAAAAGATAACTGGAATAAGTAGTAGATTAGGTATTTTAGTAGCTTCCTAAGAGGGAATGCAGAGATATACCCATTCAAAACTAACTGTTACATGGAATATTTTTAAACGTTCTGATTTTCTCAAAAACAGCTTTAAGGATTTTGATTGAAAGACCATATATTGAAGATATTTACATGAAAATTGAAACTTAATTATATCTTAAATATTTTGGAAGTGGCCTATGGAGTTCACTTCATTTTAAATTAATTTTGTATAATTTTGTACACTTCTGAGCTCTGAATTGAATGTTTATCTTAAGTTGCTATTAGGTTTGCTTTTAAATAACTGCTGTACTTCATATTTGTTTGCATTAATGAGAAATTACCACGTTTACGAATCGTCTGAAGTGAAACGCAGGAGTTTACCCTTTGGTTTCTGTGTTACGGTTATCTGGTCAAACTTTGTTATTTAGTTTGGAAGACTAAAAATCCGAAGTTGCCCTAAAGCAGCAATATCCTAAATGTACACACCTAACAGTATTCTCGGATTAGTCTCGAAGCGTTGGGTCCAATATCTACACTTTTCTAATGCCCTTATTGTTATGTTCTGGTGCTGCCATTTCCTTTATTAGTTAGTTGTTCTATGTCCAAATAAGATTTCACTCCAGGCCTTCTGTTAACATACACCGATTAAAAGGTTTTGTTTGAACAATAGTGTAGATCCAAGTTGGCCTCGTCTAAATCCGTTTCACAATTGTTTTGTCAACATTTCTCAAAATTCGCACTACACATACACCTGAACTTTTCTACAAATTGGTAAACTGAGTATAAAATTGCTGCGAAATGGAGGAAACTATTCAAGAACTTACTACCGTCTACTTATCTAAACTGTATTATATTTTTAAATCCATAAGAAGTTTAGGATATGAAGACGACAGACTTTAAGCCTATCAATGGAGTGATACATTTTCGGCATGAGAGAGAACTTTAGGAGAAATGACGGCCCGGGACAAGTTTTTGGATATTATGGACAATAACTAAGACTTCGTTTCAATTAGAGCCTCACCAGTCTCTCACTATTGGAACTTAGACAACTTCTACCGGAATAAATGGAAATTCTTTTGGATGCTGAGATATCGCAGGCTCTTCCGAATACTACCGTGGACAGATCACAAGAGGAGAACTGTACCACAACATTTGGAGGTCCAGACTTCAGACCCCTTCGTCTACTAACGTCGACAAATCAAGGTTGGTGGTACATATACATCCCGCTTTTCCACCACGATTGGCAATACACCGAAGTGGGGCGTTTCGATGTCTGCACAAAAACTGTAACAGTCTGAAAATAACAAAATATCTGAGTCGTTGTGTAACCATTAAATGTAATGATTCTTCTTGCTTTGTCACTACATAAGTGTTTTGAACAATAAATTATTCATCTCATGAGGAAGGTAGTAATTCTTTCAGGAGAAGCAAAATAAGATATGTTGATTAGTTCATATTTCATTTACCTATGTTATGTTACTAGAACGATGACATCTTTAATTTTCCGAAAACAACCCTCTTCGTTCTAATTTATTTTTGTATAAATGTAAACTATGCGAGATATAATCTATCTTCGTCCAAATTGTTTATCTGTTGAGAAACACCAGTAATGATACCTAATTCTGTCTCTTGTATTGTTTCCCTCGTGCTAGTCATGTACAAAAGTTTTAATGTCATCACATTTTCTAAAATTCTAATCTTAGCCTAATGTATCTTTACCAAAGATAATCTGTAATAACTAGACTTCGAATTTTAAGAAAAAAACCTTTTTGTTCCTTAAATGATAACTTCATAAAAAGTTAAAATACACGTTTCATATGAAACCATACCTAAATTTACAGTTTTAATAGCACCTAAAAATCCCTAATTTGACAATAATCGCTAATTTTGCCTATTATGCATGTTTAACCTCTGCTAGGTTGAAACATCCATCCCTTTTCCGAGAATCTATCCATTCTTTTTCCAAAACTCTGGGTTTTCAATTCCAAATCGTATTTTGCAGTGTGTATTAATTATTAACTAGACTATACATGTAACTTTTATGGTCAATCTGAGGTTTGCCTTTATAAGACTTTGGAGTGGTGGCTGCAGTGCACAATAACTGAGTGTCCTTCACCCCGTTCCCGGAAAAAGATCAAGCGCACCTTCCCACATTCCTGCTTGGTGTATCTTCAGTCAGTCACATCTTCCCTCTCCCTGCAAATGTTACGTTCTGTCTTAAGCGTTTAAAGTGTGCGTTTGATGAGAGTCCAATGCCAAAAGTTAAAACTTCAAAGGCTTCGCTGATACCTCAGTGGCTTAAGAATTCCCAGAAATCACTACGGATGGACAATATTAAACTTTAATTTAAATTTTAATTCTAAATTAATTTTGAATAATTTTGTACAACTAGTAAACGTTATGCATTAGACTGAAACAGACTGCATAAAAATTAAATCTGTTTAAAATACACGATTTATTTTAAATAATCTTTTCTGTGACAGAAGCTATTTAGAGATATTGGTTATAAACAGTTCGTATTGTTCAATATTTTGTCGTTCTTTAAAAGTCCTTTCAATATTCAGTTAATCTCTGCATTTGCGTGGAAAGAGTGTGGAATTTTAAGTAATTAGCGTCTAGTTCTTAAACACTCGACTATCGATAAATATAGATTTCAATTGTATCTGTGGCAAAACGTTATAGAAAAGTTTATATCCATCACATAAAGTACATTTTGGATAGTGACAAACTGAATAATTCAATCACATGGCCGGAATTTGAGCCACGGATCTCCTGGTTTCCGTCCAGTCGCTCTTACCCATTGAGCTACCATGGCCAACGTGCCGTCCTGACATTAAGTTCTCCAATCCACTCATATATATTTTCCCACCAGATAAACCACTAGGGCCTTTCGTATTCGAGGTACACCGTTTGTGGCGACTTACTATTGCAAGTACTCGAGTCTCAAGCTACATTGTTGAACTCTTAGTATTTAAGTTAATTTTCATGGATTAATGTTACATAAAGTACATGTTTCTTTTAAAACTTTTTTTGTTCTACTTGAATCATCTATATATTGGATCTTCACAGCCAATATTTCCCATTTACTTTCACAAAATAAAAGCACTAATTTGACTAATTAATCACTCACTGCTCCTTAGAAGTGCAACATGGGGTCATTTGGTTCACTCATGTTCCTTCTGTTCAAATGCAAGGACTTCAATTTTAGCTCACCCCTTTTGCATACCTAGATTATTGCGCAAAATCTAATAATTTTCCTTATTGATATTGGGAAGTTCTTCGCGTGCTCATTCGGCGGTGTCTTTGAATGCTTCTAGTAACTTTCTCCACATTCTCTTCAGATTTAGTAGTGGAAGGACAGCTCAATTTTCGGTCGTTCCTTAAATTTCTTAAACCAATCGAAATTTTGCTTATGAGGTAAACTCTGATTTCAAAAATGTTAAGTCTCTTCACCAGATTTCCACAGTTTTGCGAAAGTAGGTATGAAAGTAGTGCAGAGTGATCATAACGGCAATGGCCATTGTAACAAAGGGTATGGCCAGACTAACACCTCCACGTGAGTGATACTTCATGTATAGTAGCCGCGTTCATTCTATCCCACGCGACATCAAAGCTTTCCCTTCTGACCACATATTTTCACATGTAAGCAATTATACGGGTCTTCCACCCTTAAACATATGGGGTAGTCCTTCTTAATACGTTCAGCAAGTTAAGGCGCTGTTGCAATATTTTTCTTGTGTCCTCAGGAGTGGTACCTTCTATTAGCTTAGACTGTGCAAACGTGCTTCTTATGTGTGTTATTTAAGCTTATATTTATAGAAGTTACATAGTGTTTTACTTAGTGCAGTTTTATAAATTTATTAATGTTTAATAGTTATTGGCGTTTAGCACTTGCGTAATTTAATTAAGATGTGGAGACCGTGGGAATCGAACCTAACATGGATATGCTAACATGGACTTCCATTCATACTTGTAATATATACCTGACAGTAATACTAACCTTTCTCAAGTTCTAGAGTTATGACATTTAATTATTATGCATAATGTACGTAATTATTTATTTAAATTACATTTAACAGAAGCTCCCCACCCTCCAAAATATTAAACTGATTAGCTTTATTCAAACTTGTAAAATTAGCAGACATCCTTGTAAAAAGCTTCCAGCATTTAAAAAGAGTAATAAAGTTTCCTTACTAGTTTTTAATTCCTTGGTTCGTTTTGTTTACCTTTGAAGTATTTACTGCTTTGTTAAATCAACTGAAATTCACCTATAGCTGCCAGAAAATATAGGAAAATGTTTTAGAATAAATCGGCTCGCGGTTGCAATAAACAAAGCTCTAATGTGCAATCTTTGCTTATAAATTGTTATGAACTACCAGAATATCCAAAGTGCTTCTTTAATTTGCAAGTTTCCCTCGCAAATTCATGCACACTGGTGCAGTTTAACCCTTTCAAAATTGTAATAATGTTTTACTAAACTTTCTTTGGATATTATGTTAATAATACGCATTTAGTTCCTGTTGGTAATAAAAGTACTATACCATAACAGCATAAGTAATATATCTCTTTTCAGTTATGTTATAAAGGGTTGTAACATTATGTATTATTATAGGATACATTAATTATTTAAAATTTATTTGAAAATATTGTGACTCTGTGGGTTCGTAGAATTAAAAGGCCGAGTTGCAGAAATTAAAAACTCCTTTATTTTCGTAGAAATACTCTTATAGATTACAGCAGCATTACGTTACGTACACCATCAGTCTACAAAGGTCGATGACAACAGCAAACAGTGACAGCAAGTTACATCATTACCTCTCGTTACAATAACACTTCCAGCTGTCTCTCGTTCACAACACTGTTTCACAATTCACTATTTTTACAACTACTCACTTTGCGAACCATCACGTCCTTAAATACCTAATTTGTAACTCTAGATTGATCTACAATAAGCCAGAACCCGAACAATCTATTAGTCCAGAAATTTCCGGAAGAATAAAGAAACTAAATATTCTATCACATTCTAAAAGCATAACTTAATCTATGCCGGCAAGTCCTTTACCTCAGTTACCTTTTGCTTGCCGGCGCTTGTTTACAATAGCCGCGCTTTCATTAACTGCTTAGCAAGGCTCATTATTACCATGAAACTTTATCCGCCGACTGTTTTCTTATTTGTGCCGAAGTTTTTATACCTGTTGCCGTGACAATACCAATAAGTAAACTAGATGACTAGTTCGTACAGCGAAATCTGCTTGAACCTTTTTTCCTTTTAAATGTTATTTTAAACAACGGGACCCTGGGTATTTTCAGCTATTAACACGAGCCTATCATTCTTCACCCCTCCACCCCGTGTAACCTAAGAGGTTTATGACATTGTGATTAGGGGTGAGAACAGTTTTTTCTTTACAAAACAAAGCGCCTAGGGATGCTTCAACATCCTGATGATGGGAGAGATGTACGCTCCCGAAACGTCGATGTCTCAACATCTGCTTACCTGGCTCAAAGCCCGAGAACGTCTAGAACATATACTCCGCCAGGAAAGATTCAGCTCAAATTATGTCCATTACTGTAAAACTTCCTTAGTTTTGACAAATACATATATCGCCAAGCTACAATGCTACTGGATTCCATAATAACCCTTATGTTATTCAAAGTGCCGTATTTGAAGCCCAGCTCCTTTAGGAGACCGCGCAAAGTGCAGCGCCCCTAAGGAAAACCACAAATTTCTTGCAAATGTGCAACCAATTCGTCTAAGGTGGGCACTCTCCCTTTTGCATAAAATCTATAAATTTCTCGACGAATGAAATCGCATGTGAAATTATCTACTTTAGAGGAACGTTTCCTTTTGTTTTCACACTTGATCGGCGTCTTTGGTATTCCTTTCGTCACAATATTTCTTACTGTATTTCTGTGAATACCCAGAATGTACCAGGTTCATTGCATGACCCCTTACCAAGATTATTTGTCAGCACATATTTATGCGCTTGAATTTGCTTAGAATCAGTTCCCGTTATAACTTTATTTTGGGGGCTTTTCCAGTAATATAACTCGGCCCAGTTATTCACACTATTGTCATCACTTTGATAATTTTCACTTGACTCAAAGTTATCTACTACTTCATTTGCATTTACCACTGCATTTCCCTCCCACGGTCTCCACATTGTGACACACAACGAATTTCTGCACGTAATGAAACAGATCAACTGGAATTTGGAACGTTGGCTACTGAGACTCCACGTGGAGTAGACATGCGACTGTCACTTTGAGAAAATCAGAGTTGCTATTGGTCCTCAACGACAGTGTTTCATTTCTGAAGTGTGGAGATAGATTTATGACGGTCATTAGTGGGCGGGAGAGTAGTTTCCTTTGAGGGGAAACTGAACTCCCGTTCACTAGACAGACTTTACGGGAACAAGCTCTGTGTGGCTGCCGGATGCGGGGAAGTCGTTTAAAGGGTTAAGCTAGTGACGTGACGCAATGCTTGCATGAACAGAAATTATCACGTGAGGTTGTTATTGTTCCTTACTCGAGCGATGCACATAATGATTTAGGTGACATCACAGAGCTTCCTCAATCGCCTTGGAGTAGCACACCAACGTCACAGCTCCTACCACTCCCACTGAGCTGGAGGAAAGGACTCGCTTTCTAAGTTGAGCTATCTTAAAGGCAGGGACTTTATGGGAGTACGGCTACTCTACCCAGTATTCCCCAAAATAGTTACTTTTACGATAAAAGATCATTTCTCTGTGTTGGAGGATGACCAGTGAAGTTACCAACATGTATTCATGCAACTACAGGCCATCCTCCGTGGTCTAGGTGTAACATGTTAACCTCGTTCCGGAGGTTTACATATTCCGGAGAATGATGGACTTTTTAAGGCGTAAAAATCTTTAGCATGGCTTCCTGCGGAAGGTAAATAAAGCCGGTGGTTCCATTTATGACAGATAAAGAACCTTCCGTTTGATAAAGCACCCTCTGAGCAAAATTAATGGGTATTCGTCTCACTGTAGAATGCAACGCTGAGAACCACAGGAGCCAAAAATAGCCCATTAATTAAAAAGATAC
This sequence comes from Mantis religiosa, assembly GCA_030765055.1. Lineage (NCBI taxonomy): Eukaryota > Metazoa > Arthropoda > Insecta > Mantodea > Mantidae > Mantis > Mantis religiosa. The sequence continues at coordinate 55,115,120 of CM060951.1, read as the reverse complement.
ACACACACACTTGTGACTTTAATACCAGCTTTTAGTCGACTTTATTGTGAATTAATGTTAAAACATATGATTGTAAGTAGTATTCACATTAAAATGCATGACTTAAGAATGCAGTCACAGAGTACTTCTTAGTCTTACTTATCTTTCTAAAAATGCGCATGTGCCTGTCTGCCATTTTATACCTTGAGGAAGCCGTTTGCTTGCTTACGTCATAGTTGTGAGATTCCTGTGGAACACCACGTACAATCATCTGTAAAATCTTTCATTTCATGTTTGATAAATAATCTTAAACGAACTGGAGCATTACTGAACGTCCATGGAAGAGGACAACTTTCAGAGATGCTTTAGGATGGAAGGTCAGATTGACGGCTCATTCAGTAAGTTTTCTTCTGTACGCTGTCATAGGAAGAGGGCCCTTTCAGAACTATATCCCATCGAGTCACTTAGAAAATTTAAAAAAAATAATAAAGAAAAGCTCGTGACACTGTTGTGACACAACTGAATCCTACTAACAAAAGGAAAATAATAAAAATACGAGGGCTGTGCAATGAAGAATGATCATAATTTTTTTACGGTCAAAATTGTTCGCACTAAAATTAAATCTTATTATATTCTGTTAGCTTAATGTGAAACAAACAGCCGTAGCAGTTTCATTGTTGGTACTGCTGGTTCCTGCCTGTGAGAACCAGGCAAGTTCAGACATGTTCAATATCGCCTACCGCTGCAATAGAGGTAACGTGCAGTTAAAGTTGATGTTAGAGGAAGATCCGGAGTTTCTTTCAAGCGTAATCACTGCTGATGAACTTGGCTACATCATTTTGATCCTGAGAGCAAACAGCAAACTCAGTGTGGAAATCTTCTTCATCACCAACCCTCCAAAAGTAAAAGTGGTTACATCTGTTGGGAAAGTTATGGTCATCTCATTCTTTGATATTCATGGAATGGTTTATCAGTATGTTGTACCTGCACACACATCAGTAACTGGACAATACTACAGGGATGTCCTGAAAACATTGCAAGTCCATATCAAGAGCAAAAGACCACATTTCCCTGAAGCAGGCTGGGTGCGGCACCACGATAATGCGCGGCTGCATATTGCCAATGTTGTTGCTGAATATCTTGCAAAAATCAACGTGAAGTGCATCCCTCACCCTCCCTATAGTCCGAATTTAGCCCCATGTGACATTTTCTATTCCCTAACTTGTAGAAACGCCTTCGTGGGAGGTATTATCCATCATCAGAAGCAGTGGTGAAGGCTGCAAGGCGGTTTTGAAGGATCTCTCAAAAATGGTTTCCAGCATGTCTTTGAAGACTGGCAGAAACACTGGGACAAGTGCATCGCATTCAGGGGAGACTGTTTTGAGAAGGGCCATCAAAATTCTGATGTCGAGTAAAGGTACGTTGCAAAAAATATTGTGATCATTCTTTATTGAACAACCCTCGTACTATAATTGGTTATCATTCGACAGAAAATAGATGACATGACTCCCGATATATTGGTAGCAATCTCCCGTAACATGGAGAGGCGTGTACAGGCGTGGAGTAGTTTACCTCCAACATTTTATTTGATGTAGTTACCAGTTTCTCACACAGCCATTCTTCCCTTCTGCAGGATTAGCAAATTGTATTAAATTACAATCATTACTTTGACTTTTATAAGCAACATTCTGTAGCCCAAGAGTGAGTGAAGCAACCTATATATTATGGTATTCATATAAAAGTGATTTTCTGTTCACGTTACGTTACTTTGATTGATCTTTGACTAGAAATAACCTCAAATTAGACAACAAGAAACAATTATTGATTACATGTACAATAGGGAAAGCAAAACACAACCGTTCGTATTTCGTATGTCCAATTCAATACTGTACTTATGTGTGTTAGAAAAAGGAAGAAACGCTTAAGATACGTAAATGTCTTATGACATGAGAATTCCTCAGAAAACTTAAATATGTAACTAAAAATTAATGTTTCAAAAAAGACTGTTGCTAAAAGAAAAGGCTATTTAATATAAATTTATTAAAACTACCCTTAACTGTTTCTCTTCAGAATAAAGAGAAGTTAAAAACGATTCTTAGAAAATTCAATTGATACATTTTATGCGTTGTAGATATTTTTACAAATTGCATTTAATTAAACATTGTCAAAGTCATTATTAAGAAATTGAACAAAAACGACAAATATTCCATGTAAAACATATTTTAGGGTAGAGTAATTTCCTGGTAACATTTTGCCTGGCATACTTAAACAATGTCTGACTCAGATATAAAATTGGGTATTTATTAGAATATAATTCCTTTTACCAGCATTTGTCAAAAGTAACGTATCATTTAAATAAATTTCTTTTATTGTTTAACAGAAAGATTTAAAAAAAAATAAAAAATAAAAGATTTATTTCGGAACATGGGGGTGAGAATATAACTGTTCTTAGCAAATTTGAAACTATTTCCTGGAAATGAAAATCCTTCGTATATTTCTCCGACATTTCCAGTTCTTGAAGATTCGTGTGTGGCAAATGCTGATGCAATTTTATTAGTGCGTCATAATATTGTCGCGGCGCTGGACATAAACGTTTCGGCACAAATCGATAATAGACAGCGGACGCCAGCAGGGTAGTAGTAAAACAGTTGTTGTAAACAAGAGTGAGTAAGCAGTAGTTGTAACGAGAGCTAATGCAATCAGCTGTCACGGTTTGTTATTGTGATCGACCTTGGTAGATTGATGGTGTATGTAACGTAATGCTGCTGTAATCTATAAGAGTATTTCTACGAAAATAAAGGAGATTTTTAATTTCTGCAACTCGGCCTTTTAATTCTACGAACCCACAGAGTTACAATATAGTCTTTAAGACAGCTTTGAGAAAGTGTCAACAAATGACTGACTATGCATTCTATATTTATAAAGTACTTAAACTACATGCTTATTTATTTCATTTAATACAACTCAGAGAGCTCATTAAAAACTACTGTATATATCTCATACGCTAAAGTTGTAATGTACTTGACACTTAAATAGACACAATCTACTCACTTGAGATCATCATACTGTAGTGCCTTATATTAGAAGTTAATAGTAATAAAGTAATCTGTTAGCGGGATTCATTTAATGGATAATAGCGTTTGTTTTTAGAATTCTGTTTAGTTAACTCATGTGCACGTCGGCCGCTGCCTTTGACGAACCCTTATAATTGTTTTACAACCCCGGCCCTCCTTCTCCCAGACCTTTCTGCAAGGTTGCCACCTTTCTTGATACGTCATGAGTATCGTACGAGGTGTCGTCTAAATAAATTATCTGATGTCCATTACTGCGAAACTTCCTTAGTTTTGATATATATATTTATATATAATAATCCTATATATAATAATATATACAATAACCAATAATAACCCTTAACTTATTCAAAGTGCTGTATTTGAAACCCAGCTCTTTAAGAGACCGCGCAAAGTGCAGTACTTTTTTTTTTTTAATTAACGTCCGCCCCAACGTGTTATATCGGACGGTGAATGAATTGGGTGAAGTGATGCTCAATGAGTCCAGGGCCCATGGAGCTTAGAGTTACCCGACATTCGTCTTGAAGGATAAGGGAAACCCCCGGAAAAAAACCTTATCTAGGCAACTCACCCTGACCAAGATTCGAACTCGGGACCTCTTGAACCTGAGGCAGACATGCTACCATCTACGCTACCGAGGTGGGCGTGCAGTGCCCATAAGGAAAATCACCAATTTCTTGCAAATGTGCAACCAATTCGTCTAAGGTGGGCGCTCTCCCTTTTGCATACAATCTATAAATTTCTCGACGAATTAAATCGCATGTGAAATTGTGTACTTTAGAGAAACGTATCCTTTTTTTTTTTTTTTCACACTTGATCGGCGTCTTTGGTATTCCTTTCGTCACAATATTTATTACTGTATTTCTGTGAATACCCAGAATTTATCATTAGGTGTCCTTGCATGACCCCTTACCAAGAGAATTTGTCAGCACATATTTATATATGTTCAAATCAAGCGCTTGAATTTGCTTAGAAACAGTTCCCGTTATAACTTTGTTTTTGAGGCTTTTCCAATAATATAATTCGGCCCACTTTATTCACACTATTGTCATCACTTTGATTATTTTCACTTGACTGGAAGTTATCTACTACTTACCATTGCATTTCCCTCCCACGGTCTCCACACCGTGACACACAACAAATTTCTGCACATAATGAAACAGATCAACTGCAAGTTGGAACCATTAGTTTCAGTTTCTAATGTGAATTTTATAACTTTATCTTGTAAATTTAGTAATTTTAAAGCATCATTAACTTGTTTTTCAGGAACAATAGTAAAAATATCAACAACATATCTATACCATGTTTTAAACTCAAAGGAAAAGCTTTAGTGACTTGAATTTCGAATAACTCATAAAGAGATCAGCAAGAAAAAGTGAAAGAGGATTACCCATTGCTAAGCCAGAAGTTTGTTCAAAAAATTCACCATTAAAAGTGAAAAAGTTTTGATCCAAACAAAAATCAGTAAGTTTAACAAAATCAACTATTAAGTCCTCATGAAAATTTATTGAATTCAACCAATTTTTAAATAAATTAAAAGCTTTTCTCTAGGAATACTAGGAAATAAGGAAGTTACATCAAAAGAAATAAGTTTATCAGTTTTAGATAATACAACACTATCAATCTTTTTTATTAGTTCAAAAGAATTTTTAATACTTAAGCAATGTATAAATTTATTGAATTAAAGTTTCTTTTTAAACTATATTTAAAGGTTCAAAGTACTTTCAAAGGACTTCAAAGCCTAGCCCAGAACATTCAAGATTTACGTTCCATGCCATGAAAATATCTTAAACATGTGGCATTTTAATAAAAATCCTAAGAAATGTTTGAGAAAATAAAATCACAGATAGTTTTATGTAAAGACTAGTTTGAATTCGAGGAATTTTTTTGAAAGCGAGTTAATAATGCACTGTTATTCAGTTCTGAGCTATGTTTGAAGTCTCAAGTCTCCAGCTCATTGTGGAGTTATTTTACTTTTATTATGTTTTTGTTTTTTCATATGAACGGTAGTTTTGAATGGTGAATTTCTTTAAAGCGAGTTAATACTGCATTGTCAATCAATTCTGAGCAATATTTAAAGTTTCAAGTATTTAGTTCATCAAGAAGCTTAAAATCGATTGCAAAATTTGTAAGAACAGACGAACAAGAAAACATTATAACATTAATGAAAAAATACATAACTTGGCTAGATTCTCTAAGGTTCAGTCCTAATAGTATGTGATTGGTTTTTAGACCACAGAAAGAACAAATTAATTCCATTTGTTTTCTACGAATTTTATATTAGTTGTACCTACACCCCGCTTCTTTTTCTCGCCTTCCTCTTCTTCCTCTTCTTGTTCTCTTCGTCCTCGTCTTGCCTACAGTGATTTAAATAGTTTTTTACACTCTCTACCATCTGCATATTAAGTAGAGAAGGCATTTAATTCCAGTCAAAATTCCATATTATAGAAAATTCCAATAATAGGAAAACGTCCATGAGGTGCCTCTTTGGGTATGTGTAAGCGTGTGTGTGTGTGTGTGTGAACTCAAAAAGAAAAGTGGAATAAGTAGTAGATTAGGTATTTTAGTAGCTTCCTAAGAGGGAATGCAGAGATATACCCATCCAAAACTAACCTTTACATGGAATATTTACAAAATTTTCGATTTTCTCAAAAACAGCTTTAAGGATTTTGATTGAAAGACCATATAAAGAAAGATATTTACATAAAAATTGAACCGTAATTATATCTTAATTGTTTTGGAAGTAGCCTATGGAGTTCACTTCATTTTAAATTAATTTTGTATAATTTTGTATACTTCTGAGCTCTGAATTGAATGTTTATCTTAAGTTGCTATTAGGTTTGCTTTTAAATAACTGCTGTATTTTATATTTGTTTGCATTAATGAGAAATTACCACGTTTACGAATCGTCTAAAATGAAACGCAGGAGTTTACCCAATGGTTTTTGTGTTTACGGTTATTTGGCCAAACTTTGTTAATTAGTTTAGAAGACTAAAATTCCGAAGTTGCCCTAAAACAGCAATATCGTAAATGTACACATCTGTTAACAGTATTTTCGGTTGTCTCGAAGCGTTGGGTCGAATATCTACACTTTTCTAAAGCCATTAATGTTATGTTCTGGTGCTGCTATTTCTTCTATTAGGTAGTTATCCTGTGTCCAAATAAGATTTCACTCCAGGCCTTCTGTTAACATACACCGATTAAAAGGCTTTGTTTGAACAATAGTGTAGATCCAAGTTGGCCTCGTCTAAATCCGTGTCACAATTGTTTTGTCAACATTTCTCAAAATTCGCATTACACATGCTCCTGAACTTTTCTACAAATTGGTAAACTGAGTATAAATTTGCTGCGAAATGGAGGAAACTATTCAAGAACTTACTACCGTCTACTTAGCTAAACTGTATTATATTTTTAAATCCATAAGAAGTTTAGGATATGAAGATGACGGACTTTAAGCCTATCAATGGAGTGATACATTTTCGGCATGAGAGAGAACTTTAGGAGAAATGACGGCCCGGGACAAGTTTTTGGATCTTATGGACAATAACTAAGACTTCGTTTCAATTAGAGCCTCACCAGTCGCTCACTATTGGAACTTAGACACCTTCTACGGGAATAAATGGAAATTCTTTTGGATGCTGAGATATCGCAGGCTCTTCCGAATACTACCGTGGACAGATCACAAGAGGAGAACTGGACCACAACATTTGGAGGTCCAGACTTCAGATCCCTTCGTCTACTAACGTCGACAAATCAAGGTTGATGGTACATATGCATTCTGCTTTTCCACCACGATTGGCAATACACCGAAGTGGGGCGTTTCGATGTCTGCACAAAAACTGTAACAGTCTGAAAATAACAAAATATCTGAGTCGTTGTGTAACCATTAAATGTAATGATTCTTCTTGCTTTGTCACTACATAAGTGTTTTGAACAATAAATTATTCATCTCATGGGGAAGGTAGTAATTCTTTCAGGGTAAGCAAAATAAGATATGTTGATTAGTTCATATTTCATTTACCTATGTTATGTTACTAGAACATGACATCTTTATCATTTTTTATTTTTGTATAAATGGTCACTATACGAGATAGAATCTTGCTTCACCCAAATTGTATATCTATTGAGAAACATGAGTTATGAGGCACTAACCGTTACCAACATATTCCTTGTTGTTCTCAGATACTAAATGCTTTCTCTTGTATTGTTCCCTTCCTGCTAGTCATGTACAAAAGTTTTAATGCCATCACATCTTCTAAAATTCTAACCTTAGCCTAATGTACCTTTACCAAAGATAATCTGTAATAACTAGACTTCGGATTTTAGGTAAAAACCTTTTTTGTTCCTTAAACGATAACTTCATAAAAACTTGCAAATACACGTTTCATACGAAACCATACCTAAATTTACAGTTTTAATAGCACCTAAAAATCCCTATTTTGACAATAAATGCTAATGTTGCCTATTATGCATGTTTAACCTCTGTTAGGTTAAAACATCCATTCCTTTTCCGAGAATCTATCCATTCTTTTTCTAAAACTCTGGGTTTTCAATTCCAAATCGTATTTTGCGGTGTGTATTAATTTTTAACTAGACTATACATGTAACTTTCATGGTCAATCTGAGGTTTGCCTTTATAAGACTTTGGAAGCGGTGGCTGCAGTGCACAATAACTGAGTGTCCTTCACCCCGTTCCCGGAAAGAGAGATAGCACACCTTCCCACACTCCTGCTTGGTGCATCTTCAGTCAGTCACAACTTCCCTCTCCCTGCAAGTGTTACGTTCTGTCTTATGCGTTTAAAGTGTGCGTTTGGTGATAGTCCAATGCCAAAAGTTAAAACTTCAAAGGCTTCGCTGATACGTCAGTGGCTTAAAAATTTCCAGACTTCACCACAGATGGCCAATTTTAAATTTAAATTTTAAATTAATTTTGTACAACTGGTAAACGTCATGCAATAGACTGAAACATACTGCACAAAAAATTAAATCTGTTTAAAATACACGATTTAATTTAAATAATCTTTTCTGTGTCATAAGCTATTTAGAGATATTGGTTATTAACATTTCGTATTGTTGAATATCCTGTCGTTCTTTATAAGTCCTTTCGATATTCAGTTAATCTCTGCATTTGCGTGGGAAGAGTATGGAATTTTAAGTAAATAGCGTCTAGTTCTTAAACACTCGACTATCGATAAATATAGATTTCAATTGTATCTGTGGCAGAACGTTATAGCAAAGTTTATATCCATCACATCAGGTACATTTTGGATAGAGACAAACTGAAAAATTCAATGACATTGCCGGGATTTGAACCACCGATCTCGTAATTTTCCCATCAAATAAACGTCTAGGGCCTTTCGTATTCGAGATACACCGTTTGTGGCGACTTACTATTGTAAGTACTCGAGTTTCAGGCTACATTGTTAAACTCTTATTATTTAAGTTAATTTTCATGGATTAATTTTACATAAAGTACATGTTTCTTTTAAAACTTTATTTGCTCTACTTGAATCATCTATATATTGGATCTTCACAGCCAGTATTTCCCATTTACTTTCAGAAAATAAAAGCAATAATTTGACTAATTAATCACTCACTGCTCTTTAGAAGCGCAACATGGGGTCATTTGATTTGATGCACTTTTTCTTGCTTTGAGTGTACTTTGCCTAGGGCACAGCAAAATAAGCAAGGGGCGAATTTAGTAGCGGAGAAAAAATTGGGGGTCGTTAATCTCGAACCCTGAGGCAAGAGAGCTGAGCTTAGCTACCACATATTGCAACCCATCACTCACAACCCTAACTCTATTATTAAATAAAACTTGTTCACAGTAATAAAATACGAATATTGCTACGTTAATTAAAATCATACCAAACATCAAAACATGAACAGAAGTTTCACTGGGGGAGGAGAGGCTAGTGACGTATGTCACCTTTCGGAACCGGCTTCTCTCTGCCGATTGCCTTTGTTTGCTTATTAACGCATTTAACTAACGTAAAGTAACTGTACCCCATATGGCCTACCTAAGGATAATTATTTTTTACACTTTTGGGAGTGGCAATAAATTATAGCGTTTGGTTACAATATAAAGTTAAAACTGGACATGTAATATTATGATGTGGAGCAACTAAAATGATTATACAAGCCACAATAACAAATAAGGTAACTGTACCCCATATGGCCTTCTACTCAATATGGCCTAGTAGCTATTTCTTGGTAACTATGATGGTAAAGAATGTTTTCATATTCAAAAGAGAAGTAACTGGGGTGGGTCTTGGGCACATAAAATGAATGACGTGTTGAAGCAGATAGGTATGTGTCATTCTTGGATAAATGCAGAGTATGGGTATAGAGGCTTCTGGAAAGAAGTTAAGCTAAGATTAGAAGATATTGACAGACAAGACATTTATGCCAATACAAGTGACAAAAGCTCACTGAGATTATATAGAGAAATAAAAACAACCTGGGGGAGGGAAGGATAGGTATATAGATATATGTAGTAAGTTAGGGCGAGAAGGTTTTGCTTGGGCGAGAACAGGAGTGAGAAACTTGAAAGGTATAAGTCAAGAGAGGGAGCTAGATAAATGTCCATTGTGTGGAGAAGAGAATGCAGATTTCCATTGTATATTAAATTGTAGTCAAACAAAGATATGGAGAGAGCAGGCTCGGCTACGTAAATGCGACAATTTGGGGGGTGAAGTAGTAATTAGAAAAATGTTGTCAGTAAAAGGAGAAAAGAACAGGAGAAATATAGGGAATTATTTAGGGAAAGTTAAAGAGAAATGGCTAAGAACAATTAAGAGAAAAATGTAGAGTGGGATAGGTGAAATGGCAGAAAGTGTAAAAAGGAGCAGAGGGCCTCCAATACACAAAAACCTAGGGTTAGGTGTATGGGGACCGAATTATTATTCAGTGGTGGGTAACATGATAACATGATAGGATTTTCATATTTCTGCATGGATTTTACAATTGTAATCTTGATTCTGTATTTCCATTTGTTGATGTAAAAGGAAATAACTAAATAAAATAACTATGATGGTAATCTGCTAGATTGCTGCTCATTCACGTTTGGTAAGCTATTTCAATGGTCTCTGTGTTACACCCAGTGTGCAGTGACTAACAGCCATTTCACAGTTGAGATTCGTTTGTTTGCCGCCGAAGTGTTATTATTTTATGCAGGTAGGCTTGTTGTGTTACCGTTATATTAGAATTTTTCTACAAACGTGTTACCGTGTCAATTACTTCATGTAACTATCCTGTTTTAAATTATATAATAAGTTTTATGAATGCAACAACCTTTGTGTAGCTATATGTGTGAAATAAGTTGCTTGTAATGTGGATCCAACATGGCCTATTAGGTCATACTGAGTATACATTTTAGCCATAGCAGGCCATATTGGGTATAGACTTTTACTGATCACATTTTTATATATTTTCTGTAGTAATGATTTCAAATGACGATAAGAAACGCGGTCGATGGAGCCTAGATGACATAACAAAAGCTGTGGAAGCCACCAGTAAGACAGAAATGTTGGACTATCAAGCAGAAAAAAGAATTTTCTATTCTACGAAGAACTTTCCGTCAAATCTGGATGTAAAATAAAAGCAAAATTGGGGCAAAAGTTTACTTTGTCTGAAGAACAAACTGGTGAGCTCTGTGCACGTATAATGAGGTTGGCAGAATTGGGATATCCAATAACAACTAAAATTTTAAGGTTATGTGTCTACAGATACTGCAAGAAAAACAATATTACTCATAAATTTTCTGATGTTAAGCAGATTGCAAGCCGCAAGTGGGCAAGGAAACTTATATCAGAAAATCCCAAACTCTTAATCCATCTAGGACACAGAAGTTAAACAAAGTAGTTGTTCAAGACCATTTTCAAAAGGTTAAAACTCTTCTTGAAGAAATTGGTATGTTTGGAAATCCTGAAGGACTGTTTAACATTGGATGAGAAAGGTTGCAGACTGAATTTACACAAAGAACCATGGGTACTCGCAAAAAAGGATGCATGCAGAGTACACATAATTGGCAATGAACATAGAGAAAATGTAACTGTTGTCACTTATGCAATTGCAACAGGAGCAGCTATTCAAAAAATCCTTAAAATGTTTGTCACATAGGGAATCTCAGTATATAATGAATTCCTGTAGTTCCTAAGTGGAGCATAGGGCCTTATGAACCGCGCAAACCCTAGGCCTGCAGGCAATGGGTTGAGAATCAGAACTGTCTCTATCAGAGATTCCAGGATGGGGGATCAGCCCATAGCCGGAGGTGAAAGTTCAGTTTATATTATCTGGTGATAATAAACATAATGCATACTCTAAATCACATTTCCTTAGTTTCATTAGTCTCCATTATTTTAAATGTGCTACTAAACAAAGATTAGATATGCCATATTGGGTATACAGTGTACTCAATATGCCCAAAGCTAATCTTATCTTATAAGGTAGCTGTACCCCATATGGCCTACCTAAGGATAATTACTTTTCTACATTTTTCTGAGTGGCAATAAATCAATGCGTTTGCTTACAATATAAAGTTCATCAAACTGGACATGTAATATTATGATGTGGAACAACTAAAATGATTACACAAGCCACAATAACAAATATACAAAAAGATTAGTTAGTAGCACATTTAAACTAATGGAATGTGATTTAGATTAGAGTATGCAATTTGTTTATTATCACCAGGAAATATAAACTGAACTTTCACCTCCGTCGATGGGCTGATCACCCATCCTGGAATCCCTAATTGAGGTACTTTTGATTCTCAACCCGTTGTCTACGGACCTAGGGTTTGCGCGGTTCAGAAGGTCTTATGTTCCACTTAGGAATTACAGAAATTCATTCAACTAACATTTCTTATGTGATAAAGATGATTTTCTAAGGAATTTGAGACAGACATGAAAAGTTTATACAGCTCAAACGATTAAGTCATAACAGAATTGTTTCACAGAATATGTAATGGCTAGTTATTGTTTACATAAGTTGTTTATTAACCTGAATAGAAAACTGTTTACATTTTGTTATCACTGTCCTTACACCTTGGGCATATAAGAAGGTCCTTGTCTTCTTTCAAATCCTTTCTGTGGTTAAATCCTATCCTGGGTGGGCACACAGCAACAATCTTCGGGCTAACACAGCCTGCCAATACCTGCGATTCGATCGTCAGTCTATCACATTCCTCATGCACATAATGACTGCAAACTAAACACAGACGCATATCTTTTACTGTGTCTTCTTTGCACACTTTACAAATCCGAGATTCATTCTTGTTTGTCAGTCTGACTTTTTTGTCAGGTTTCTTGGATAGGACTGATTGTGTTTTGGCTATTCCAAGAGCATTGGTTTCAACTTTCGTCAAAAATATTGATTTCTTCAAAATTGTTCCTTTGCTGTTCAAATCAGGCTTTCTCTTGGACATTTGTTTCTTTAGTGTCGGAAGTAGCTCACGAAGTGTGCTCGTATCAGCAGCTTCAGCGTCTTCAGAATTAATAATGGCATTTTCGACAGAGTCATCCTCCTCCACACACAGTATGCGAGATGTACTCCATTCAGATTTCTATTTGGCGCACCTGAAGGTCCAGGCTCTGAAGTTGAAGTGCCTCCTGATTTTTGCGGAGTTGATGTGGACAGTTTCTGAAGCTGCAATATTTTGCAACTCTGAAGCCGCACTAGGTGCAGATGCAACTTCCGGAATTGCATTAGGAGCATACGGATACAATCCAGTAGCTTTAAACCCAAATGTGGTATTAGTATGGTCATGCGCTTTCCCCAAACTTTGGCAAAGATTTTTACAAAGCGTTGCTTAGTTAACGTACTTTCACAGTAATTGTACCAGTACAAAATCACTTTTTGATTCCAGTGCTGTTCAAATGAAAGAAATACTGCCTTATCGAGTGACTGCAGCTCATGAGCAGTGTAGGGAGACAGTATAACTATGTCGTACATACCTGTGGCCTCCACTATTTCGTGATTTAAGTGGTTTTTCGCTCCATCAAAAATCAGTAAACACCGACCATCAGGTTAATGATGACCAAAATACTCAATATGGCCTACCAGGCCATGATGGATCCACATTACAAGTAAATCATTTCACACGTGTAGCTACACAAAGGTTGTTGCATTCATAAAAGTTATATAATTTAAAACAGGACAATTGCATGAAGTAATTGACACGGTAACACGTTTGTAGAAAAGTTCTAATGAAACAGCAACATAAGAAACTTACCTGCATAAAATAATAACACTTGGGCGGCAAACAAACGAATCTCAACTGTGAAGTGGCTGTTGCACTGGATATAATATATGTCATATATGTCATTTTTAATAATTTCCAATTAATTCTTTTCTCAATAAATTTAAAATAATAAAAATTAAAATATTGACAACTTTTTATGAGATTTGATATAAAATAACTGCTTCAATATCGTATATCAACTGGATGAAATTCCAACCAAATATTCTACATACCAAGATTTCATCGGAAATAACACTTTGAAACACCCTGAATCCAGGAAAATATCACTTTTTTTTAAAAAGCTCTGCGTGTGTTTATGCCCATAATGTGATAACTCTGATACCAAAAATTCGTTAAATACCAAACTGAAAATTTTTTATTTTAGTTAAAGGATTTTCCGTGAAAGAATTAAAATGAGAAAGCGTTTGATAATACTGTGACTTTGTGAGTTCGTAGAACTAAAAGTCCAGATGCACAAACTCAAAATGTTCTTCATTTCCACCGAATTACAGTTGGTACACATACCGATTACATAGAATTACGTAGCGCACACAATTACAATCCACCACTTCGTCTGTCACAGGTCCACTCCACACTCACTATTACGCAACACTCACAATTACGTAACAATTGCTACTCGGCAACTTGCCGCACAACAACTCTCTCTAGAGCTGACTAAGAACTCCTCTGATACACGTGCGCAGTCTTCCAGTCCGTTCTCTAGCACTGCGCTCTTCACGGCTGCTCGCCAAGAACTGACTGACTCGTCCACTACAGCCCTTATATAGGCAGATCGCTGTATCTGGAAGCTTCGTGGTTCGGAACAATCATCCCGATTCTTCCAGACGTCAGGAGGAGGGAAAAGAGACGGTACAGTGGCTCGTGATGCTCTTCTAACCATCCCCTCCGTTAGCGCTACAGAGATAAATGGGTAGGCGTAGTCTGAATGCTTCCCGTCTGGCCCCTGCCTGCCAGCTGATTCTCTCGGGAATTCCGATGTTCGGGTGACAATACGTTGCAACGTTTTACTATAACCATGCAACTAATTTCACTAAAATTAAAACATTGCATTAATTAAATACATCCTCAATCATTCTCCTACTTACATTTTCTGTTATCACTTTCAGTATTTTCTTGCAATAACTTTCAAGATTTAGGAATTAACATTTTGAAAATTTCATAAGCTATTTTAAAATTTCTATGGAATATAAGCAGTTGCAAATTGCTGTCATTTTATAATAAAGTGTGAATACATCATTAGAAGTGTTCTTTGCGAATCTCAGCACATCGAACTTCATGCAAAGGCGCATTGCCTTCTCTCCAGTAAGCTTTGCGTTTGTTGTTGAAAATGATTTGATACAGCCTCAGAGAAACATTATTACAAATTTATTTATCTGTGCAGAATAGCAGAAAACCTATTGGTTTTGTTGTCTGAAATATATGTACTCATTTTCACTTTATTTTCATTTCACATTGGGTGTTGTGACTGATGAAATGCTGAGACTAAACAGAACTAAGCCTTATGAACTGAATAATAACACGTAAACCTCTTTGTGACAATAGATTAAAACGTATTATTAAAATAATTCATTATTAATAAGATTTTTGCATGTGAAGTTATTCATATATGAGACAAAATCATTAGTAGATTGGTCCTGATCATGAGCGGTTCCTCCATAAGGTTGCAGGTTTGCGCTACACCCACTGATTCTGAATATACAACAGGTGCATTTTGCACATTAAAGCTGTACTTGTTTGCATTGTTTTATATACAAACATGTTTCAATTACGCTTATCGTCTGTAGCTGCCCATGACAGCAGAAGTCGAAATAAACAGTGATTAACTGTAGGAGCCGCAGGTTTGCAGTGAAGAGTTAACCTAAGATTTCGCCCAAATGTAGGCTCAGTGCGGGAAGCTGAAGAGATGGAAGTGGCTTCTTATTCATTGCTTAAATGGAGGTTTATAAACCTAGCTCCTCCTACTCTTAGCAACGGCTATAGCGTGACCTTCAGGCTTAGCTTCTGTGTGCTCTGCTTTTCGAACACAGAGAGAATTTAATTAAATGCATGGAGGTTATTCAGAAGAGAGCTCTGTTAAACAACAACGCCACACTTGTTCAGGCTTCTGGGTTTATGGCCACTTTGAATGATTATAATTTTGTATTCTGGCTGTCTTTCTTCTACAAGATCATGCCACATGTGGACATTTTGTACAATCAGCTGCAGAAACGAGACTGCAATGCAACATTTAAAACTTTCCTTAGGAACACAATGTCACAGGACCGATTGTCAGCATTAGCAATGCTTTCAATTGAGAGAGATTTTGTTATGAAGATCAGCGACTTCAACGCAAAAGTTATCGATAGATTCGCCAGGTCTAAGGGGAGTAGAGCAGAGAATCTGTATAAATAGGTGAGTCATTACTACTCTATTTTATTTTTCATTTGTGCACCACCAATAATTTAACCCACCAGCCGCCACTGGTCCTGATATAAATAAACAAATAATAAAAGTTTTATTTCACAGCAAATTCAGGATTTTCTGAAGTGCTACAATCAGTTTTAAGAAGCTACTTTGGGATGGAAAGTTATCTCATTGGAGTGAACGTTGTGGGAAAACAACTTACAAGGGTACTATAACTATGCCCATTCCTATATTCACTTGAGAGTTTGATGACATCATCTCTGCTATATGTGAGGCCTGTGTGCCAAAAATCGGGTGCTGAGTACAACTGGAAGTACCCGAAAATGAGTCCAGAATAGGTAAGAAGATATAGAATTGTACGGAGGGATTGTTTACTCCTGAAGGACAGCCGTCTACACCTGACATATATGTAAGGAGCGCCGACACAGACTCACTAGGGATGTCCAGCAGCTACTTGCAAGTGGTCACATGCGGCGCTTTTCAGGTTTCAGTTTTGGACTTTGCGGTTCTACTCCACCACAGGTTTTTGGTGCACGGGCCTCACGTATGGCAGAGATGATGTCACCAAACTCTCAAGCGAGTACAAATATGAGCATATCGACAGTTCCCTTGGTAGAGATACATGAAGGGTAAACTGTGCGTTTGGTATTAGCATGAGGCCTGCAATACGCTCTTAGAGCCCTTTGAGCCTCTTTCAATCAAATACAGTGGTTCCGATAAATCAGACCACGTCCTGGATATATCTTCAAGTTCCAAGAAAAAGGAGCCTATATACGAGGTACGTCCAGAAAGTAAGTTCTGTTTGGTAATAAAATTAAATTGTGTACAGATACAGAAAAATTATTTATTGCACAAAATTCTACAACTCCTAAACTACTTTTCCACATAACTGCCGAATTTTGCAGGCATTTGTCATAGCGAGGCACAAGTTTTTGTATACTTTCTTCGTAGATGTTTGCCATCTGTGTCTCCAACCAGTTGGAAACATTTTCTTTCAGCTCTTCGGCATTGTTGAAGTGTTGACCGCCAAGGAAAGTTTCGAGATGCAAAAACAGATGAAAGTCGCTAGGAGGGAGGTCAGGGCTGTACGGGGGGTGGTCAAACACGTCCCAGCCGAATCCCTGTAGGATGTTTTTCGTCACATTTGCAGTGTGTGGTCGTGCGTTGTCGTGAAGAATCACAACACCTTTTGACAGCATTTCTCGGCGCTTGTTCTGTATTGCGCGGCGTAATTTCCTAAGTGTCTCGCAATAAACATCTGCTTTCATTGTTTGACCACGCGGTGAGAAATAAATGAGTAAGATGGCTTTCCTGTCCCACAACACTTCCCGTAGGGGAGGGGATCCGTCCCCTTCAGCTGCCGTGGTGAGGGCGCTGCGGACCCTTAGCACTCGTGGTACCTCTGACGTTACTAGAGGAACCTCAGGCCGAACATTCGTGCCCCTCCCTCTGGGAGTTGTTCGGATTGGGTTGGTCTCGAGGGGGCAGTGTGTTCCCGACACCCACGGGAAATTTGGTACCTCCAGCCAGGCTACGGCTGCCCGAAGGAGGGGGGGGGGTAGAGGGTTGTCTCATAAGCCCGGGTACTAGCCTGCAGAGCTAGTAGCTGGTGTGCTAGATCACCGGCGGTCCTACCAAGGTTATTTGGTAGCCGGTCCATTTTGGACCGGCGCGTAAGTGGCGTATCCACTTCCGTCCTGTCTGCCGTGTGCAGCGAGGGGGGGGGGGCAGTTTATAAAATAGGTACTGTCCTACGGTAAAAACCCAAGAGGCCCGGGTTCTGGTTCTACGGGTCCAGGACTGATGGGAGTAGATCCTCGAACTTAACTTAATGTCCCAGAACACTGCGTACATCATTTTTCGAAGTGTCAAGGTTTGTTTCGGCTTAACGTTTGCTGGGGATGAGATATGCCTCCATTCCATTGATTGACGCTTACTTTCAGGGGTGTCGTAATAAACCCAAGTTTCATCTCCTCTGACTATCTGTGTCAGAAATTCTTCGCCGCCTTCATCATAATGAGTCAAAATCTGAAGTGCACTACCCATCCGTTTTGTTTTGAGTTGCTCAGTAAGAATCTTTGGCACCCAACGTGAGTTAATGAACTAGTGATCGTGAGATTTGGGGAAATTCCATAGCGAGAGCACTAATTGTAAACTTGCTGTTTTCCTGGATCTTGTCATCAATCGCGTGAACCAGTTTTTCTGTAACCAAAGATGGACGCCCACTTCGTTCTTCATCGTCCACTTCACTACGTCCTTCATTGAACTGTCGGACCCATCTTCTCACCATTGTATCACACATCGCATTTTGTCCGTAAACATCGCAAATGTGCCGATAAATTTGAATTGGTTTAACTTTCCTGGCATTCAGAAAACGAATCACATATCTGATGTCACAAGCGGCGGGATTTTCAATCAACACCGACATTGTAAACAAGCACAACAAAGCGTACGTGGCTGACAGCGACCTCACAATGGCACACGTTTCTTCTCCTTGATAGGAGAGCGTCTACCGCGCATGTACGGAACTGCGATCGCAGCGCTGCAGCGGAGATAAATTGAAAGAGAGCTTACTTTCTGGACGCCCCTTTTATCTAAGCATTTGCATACTGTGTTTATGGAGCTTTAATTTTCCCTTTTAACTTTCCTGCCTAAGGGGTCTTATGTAAGTCCCATTATGTGCAAATGTCCACATATGTGCTTTGGCCCGTAAGAAAACCAATACTTCTGAATTAAGACCTAGTTGAGTTTGAACGAATCTTACTCTGCTTATCGCCTGAACCTGAGATTAGTCCATGGCTGCTTAAGCAATAGATTTATTCCATTAATTAAAATGAACTTCACTAGTTTGTTCAATAATCTCACATTTGATATATCTGGAGTCAGAAAGAGGCTCGGATCTTTAGAAATCGCACTGGCAAACCAATTTGGACATGGCTTAAACCATCTTTAATTTTAAAGCTGCCCGACTATCCGAGCAGACATCACTCACCTCCGTTAACAAATCTATTGATCCCACTAAACTTTTGTTAGCTAATGATATTCTCTATTCCACCTAATGCTAACGTATTTCTGCCCTAAGACGAAGAAACTCTCGTGAATTACGTTAACTTAATGTACCTATTTAGAGTGATTGTTCTATGAATTCGTATTATAATAAGTAGCTCGTATGTATTTAGTTAATTGATGGAAATTAATCATTTCTTCACACTAGCCGTATATAGGCTAAGGTTTTTGATAGATAGAGTCAACATGAAAAATTGAATGCCATGGCCAGGATTTGAACCACGGATCTCCTGGTTTCCGTCCAGTCGCTCTAACCCATTGAGCTACCATGGTCAACGTGCCGTCCTGACATTAAATTCTCCATTTCACTCGTATACTTCCCCGGTAAACCACTAGGGGCTCTCGCATCCGAGATACACCGTTTGTGGCGACTTACTACCGTAAGTACTTGAGTTCCAGGCTTCATCATTTAACTCTTATTATTTTAGTTAACTGATGGAAATTAATTATTTCCTCACACTAGCCGTTGACCATGGTAGCTCAATGGGTTAGAGCGACTGGACGGAAACCAGGAGATCCGTGGTTCAAATCCCGGCCATGGCATTCAATTTTTCATGTTGACTCTATCTATCAAAAACCTTAGCCTATATACGGCTAGTGTGAAGAAATGATTAATTTCCATCAATTAACTAAAATAATAAGAGTTAAATGATGAAGCCTGGGACTCAGATACTTACGATAGTGAGTCGCCACAAACGGTGTGCACGGCCGCGCCGTGACTCAGTGGTTAGATCGTTTGGCTCTCACCAAGGCGGCCCGGGTTTGATCCCAGGCGACCGCAAAGTGAGATTTGTGGTGGACAACACGGCGCTGGGGCGGATTTTCTCCGGGACCTCCGGTTTTCCCCGCCATCTCATTCCACCGGTGCTCCATCGTCATCTCATGTATCATCAGTGTCATCGCCTGCAGTGCCGTATGTAGTAAAAGCGGGCGATAAACACTACACAAACGGTGTATCTCGAATGCGAGAGCCCCTAGTGGTATACCGGGGAAATATAAGAGTCAAATGGAGAATTTTAATGTCAGCACGGCACGTTGACCATGTTAGCTCAACGGGTAAGAGTGACTGCACGGAAACCAGGAGATCCGTGGTTCATATCCCGGCCATGGTATTGAATTTTTCATGTTGACTCTAACCAGCTCGTATGTATTCTTATTTTATTCGGGTTTTATTCGTTCTATTTTTTTCTATCTTCTTTTTCGTTCGTGTTTATTGTTAGGCATTTTAAGCTTTAAGAGGTGCTGTTTCTACGAGTTAAGAGTATTTGATAGGCGTTAACACTGACCGTTTTCTTAAAGTTGCATTTCATTACTTCCCCTTCATAAGAAGAGAACGCAAGATGGACGTTAAAATAATGGCGATGTTAGTGAGAAAACCCTCCTCAGAGGATACTGTCTCCTTTAAGTCACCGAGGGCGACAGGAATACCCAGAGGGAAGGAGGGATGGTTTGACATGTGGGAACCGCCCAAGGGAACAGATATCCTATATCTCTCAAATGTTGGCAGAATGTACGTATCTTATCTGTAGAAAGCTTGGGCGTGTGCTACTGTTGTTTATGCTCATGGTCTACAATCACGCATTTGTCCTTTAGCAACTCTGTCTTTACTTCTTTGATGTATGAAAACGCCATATGTTTAGAATATATGAATCCGCTTCGCCCTTCTCCGTTCCTTAGGTCTTATCATTTTCACGTCTTTCTACTTGTTTTCTGTTTGCATGTTAATACTTCACCTCATTTATTTCTCTATTACTTCGTGCACATTAACCCTTTGATATCTTAGGAAATTTATTTGTGCAGTTTGGAGACACTTTTCGTATTCTTTGTCAATGAACTGTGACTTACTTCACATAAAAGTGTCGGAACTTACTGCCATTATTTAAAAGAATCTTAATTGTGTGCTTTTTCGCATAGTTTTCAAATTTCTTCTTACATAACCAAGTAGAATGATTCAGACGTAACGTTTGTATTCCGCATTTGGGAGGTTGTGGATTTGATTTCTGTGGCCGATCTCCCGACCCATGTGGCTTTTTTTCCCGGGGATTTCACTGTATCTCTAAGCCACTGCTGGAAAGATTCATTACATCCCCCCCCCCCCCCGAATTTCCTATTTTTCCCTTTCATCCGCTTCTCGTCTAATTTACCCTTCAACCGCTTAGAATGATTTAGTGTATCCACTTTGTATCCGCATCTCTTTGTACCAACATAAGACGTTGCAAAAGTTCAGTACATGCTTAAGGTTTTAGAAAAATCACTCTCCTTCAAACACAAAATACATATTATCATTAAGTCACTCTTGTGTTAAGAACGCTGGGGTTAGCAGCTAGCATATCCATAATAAATATCAGGGGCGGACTGTCATTAAGATGCCAGAGAGGCCGTGCTCCACTGATAATATCACACAACTTTTTTTTTTGTATATTACATCCTCCAACGTTAAGTCATATCGGACGATGAATGGAACGGGTGAAATGATGCTCAAATGAGCCCAGGGTCCATAGAGCTTAGACTTACCCAACATTCGTCTTTCAGGATAAGGGAAAACCCCGAAAAAACCTTATCCAGGTAACTCACCCTGACCGAGATTCAAACTCGGGACCTCTTGAACGTGAGGCAGACACACTACCACCACGCTACCGAGGCGAGCACTCACACAACTTATATGCCTTTTTTTAATTTGAAGAAAAAATTGTTTTATACTTTATTCAATTGTAACAATCATTGCAAATAATGTATTTTGCCCACCGCGGTAGCGTAGATGGTAGCGTGTCTGCCTCACGTTCAAGAGGTCTGGAGTTCGAATCTCGGGCAGGGTGAGTTACCTGGATAAGATTTTTACAGGGTTTTCCCTTATCCTGAAGGACGAATAACGGGTAACTCTAAGCTCTATGGACCCTGCGCTCATTTGAGCGTCATTTCACCCATTCCATCCATCGTCCGATATGACTTAACGTTGGAGGACGTAAATTACAAAATTAATAATAATAATAATAATAATAATAATAATAATAATAATAATAATAATAATAATAATAATAATAATAATAATAATAATAATAATAATAATAATAATAATAATAATAACAATAACAATAACAATAACAATAACAATAACAATAACAATAACAATAACAATAACAATAACAATAACAATAACAATAACAATAATAATAATAATAATAATAATAATAATAATAATAATAATAATAATAATAATAATAATAATAATAATAATAATAATAATAATAATAATAATAATAATAATAATAATAATAATAATAATAATAATAATAATAATAATAATAATAATAATAATAATAATAATAATAATAATAATAACAATAACAATAACAATAACAATAACAATAACAATAACAATAACAATAACAATAACAATAACAATAACAATAACAATAACAATAATAATAATAATAATAATAATAATAATAATAATAATAATAATAATAATAATAATAATAATAATAATAATAATAATAATAATAATAATAATAATAATAATAATAATAATAATAATAATAATAATAATAATAATAATAATAATAATAATAATAATAATAATAATAATAATAATAATAATAATAATAATAATAATAATAATAATAATAATAATAATAATAATAATAATAATAATACCACGATTCTTAATTGTTACCGAGACTGGCCCAGTAGCTCAGTTGGTAGAGCGCTTGCCTGCCATGCGAGGGGTCCCGGGTTCGATGGGATGGGAATTTTTCTCCAACCAAGATGATTCCCCACCTTCAGCAGAATGAAAGTGCGAATGTATGCGTGATCTAATGATTAAGAGATCCAAAGTACCAGCAAACAAACGTCTACGAGTGAACACCATTTGTTCCAAAGGGGAACGGCCGCCGGTAATACCACTGCAGTTAAAAGCAGGGTATAAATGGAACAAAAAAAAAAAAAAAAAAAAAAATAGGATGGTAGCTGGCAACCCGCAGTATTTGTACACGACAACCGCGCCAGTCACCTTGTCGCAAAGCATTTTTTTCCTTTGGGAAAACGGGAATAAAGGTAATGGAAAACAACAAGGTATAATGGGTATGTTGGCAGGAAGAAGGATGGGTATTGGGAGGGATGCTGTTCTGGGGTGATACGGTTTATTTGGACTCTGTGGTGCTTATTTAAATTGGACTATGATGGTGAAGTTGTTGGCCGGTACCGCCGAAGCAACCCGGCTGGTCGTGGGCGATAACTCTAGTGTTGCGTTATGTCTGCTGTGGTGAAAAGGTAGCAGCCATGATCGAATGGACCCTGACTACAACCTTGGTGCTGTGGTGCATTTTGTTGAGCAGTGGTGACTGCTTACTCAATAGTCATCGTGGCAGTTTCGTTGGTAGTTTGTGGTGTCTGAAGGGTATCGGCGAGGCAGGTCAGGTGGTGGCGTCTCTCTGTCTCTGCGAGGCTGGAGACACCTTGCATCTAGGCGCCAGTGCTCTTGCGAGGTCTCGTATGCTATCAGAAATGAAGTTTTGATGTCACAAAGCAGAATGTTGAATGTTGGGCCAGATTATATGGGCCCGCGGTCACTCTTCTCCCCTCTACACACTTTGCCACCAAGATGTCTATACCACCCTTGCTCTCCTGTCTTCATCAAACATAGCTCACAGCAACGCTTGGGGCCAGTAAGTTGCGGCCCGTTGCATGAAGTTCAGCATACGTGCGATTGTTGTTGGAATATTAATTATCTGGTGGGTTTAAACTGAAGAGTGGATTATTTATTGAATAATTATTCATTAAAGGTAGAAGATGCACGATTAGGTGCATATCAACCGAAAAATTTTACATTTACGCAACAAGATGGCAAAAAAGGAACGAAAAACAAAGGACTTTCAGTTACAGTTGGTTTAGTAAGAAGTCGTACCTAACTTCAAGTGAGGGGAAACGAAGCGTTTTTTAATTTTTACTGTTTATTATTTGGTGGTGAAGGCTTGTGGACGACTGTTTGTTTTATGGATCGAAAATATTTGAGTGAAGGAATTGCAAAGCACTAGAGCAAGTGCACTTCACTTACAAAATGCCTGAAATTTTAAATTATTGGGAGCTGTAAACATTACTGCTGAGATTGTTTCTGCACATGAAACACCAATCTAGAAACACAATGAACTAGGCACAGGTGACCTGTTTTAAAGGGTATAACCCCACTTCTACATTCATTACAAGCATCTTCACATCTGGCCCCATCAAGAAAAATGCTCACGAGCCGCCACTGATAAATAATGTAAACCAGAAATAGACGAGTTCTTGCAAAAACACATTCAGAGTCGTACAAAGAAACAAACAGTAGCGGCAATCATTTCACCTGTTTCAAATAGAAACATCTCAGTTATTAACCACGATCGTGTATTTGCTTATTTTCTTCGCCACTAATCCATTACCACAAACGCTTTTGTGGTAATTGTTTGATCTCCTTGAAGGAAGCAATGCCCTGCAAAAGCTTAAAACAGGTTTGCCGCACAGTTGTTTTATTTCCCTGGGATCAGTAGTTGAAAACGCATTAATAGTAATTTATCCAAGGGGAAAAAGTGTAACAAACGCTAGTGTCTCGAGCTATAAACGGTGAACAATAATTCTCTTCATGGCAGGCTTTTTCTAGGGTTTCCTCATCACTGGCAAATATCTAAGCTTAATCCTAGAACTTTTTTTCTACAAAATTCCTTTCCAAATAATTTATTATAATTTAATTTCATGTATTCTAGTGTCGACCATATGTTTTATGTGGTAAGAGGCGTAAGAGATTGATTACGATAGGTTCGGAGAGGACTCGACAATGCGACCAGTCTTGATCTTGTAACCGCAGTATCAGGCAGCGATTAGGAGGCGGTGAATTAATCGAAATCAGATAATTAAAAAAGAAGATAAATTAATAAAAATGCTTTGCTAAACTAATATAAAAATCTTGTTATAATATGAAATTAGAATGGATAGAATAATGATTAAAATAGCAGTTGTCTTAAAGAATAAGAAAGTAAGAATATAATTTAATATAGCATACATACTAGCAACCAGGCAAGGAAAAGAAAATATTCCTGTAAAAAATCTGTACACATCAGAGAGACAGGAAGGACCGTTACCTTCTTTGTGCTAGTAAAAGTTCAATTTCTAAGAACTATAGAATACTTTCAGCCAGGAATGTGTTGGGACAAATGGACTTTCAAAATGCAGTTGAGCATGAATGCTAAAGAGATTTACCTCGCTGATTTGATAACGATGTATACCGTTACAAACAATTCAGGGTAGGCGTTCCCCAACTCAGGGTGGGCTGAACGTCAATGAGTTAGACGAGTTTTGCAAACCAATGCGAAAATTCGAAATAAATGATAAACCAATAATGATGTAACATTTGAGAAGGGAAAGCTATTTTGGTCATGTGATAAAGTTAGAGAGGGGGTCAGAATAAGGTTCGAACTGAATCGTGAAGTAAGAAACATTTACTTAAAAGGTGATACTACGACAGGAAGGACGTGTTCATGCGCGTTAAGAAGAGAAGCGAAGATTTATAAGTCTGAAATGTAGGGAAGTTAAGAATAGTGCAACCAGCGTAAGTGGAAGCAGCATTAGAAGTTTATTAGAGCAAAGTAGTCGCCGTGTAAAGAAGAAATAGAAGCCGCACGGAAGTAACTTTAAACAAGTAATCCAGGGTTTCAAGTAAAACTGAATTTATGTTAGGAATTTTACTAACAGCTGTTCACCGATCCAAGTCGATAAGCAAACTTAGTAGGAATTAAACCAAATAATTCTGCAACAAACAAAGTGTTATTAATACGACTGAGTAGCCAACAACCACCAAAATACATTTCCTACAACCATTCAACTGAGGATAGGAGAACTCATAGCTCCAATTAGAACCCAATCAATTTAACACTGGTATGCGGGTTTGCCGCAATCTATTGTACCTATGCTCTAGTAGGGCATTCTCGGGAGGAAGGATGAGGCGAGAGGAGACAGAAGGCAGGGTTCCAAGTAGCCATGACAGTGCAGAAGGGAGAGTCCCTACACTCTACCAGTTGGAAACTCCCCGGCAGGCCAGCACAACCGGTAGCTCAATCGACTGCAATCCAGAAACGGCCCCAGCATACCAGGCCCGGAGACCATCCTGCTGGAGAAGGAAGTGGTTCACTCAGAGCATATCAAACTGCCATGCACCGTCGAGACTACCGCCGACACTTCTACCCATATTAAATCATATTTTCTTGGCTAATTAACTCCACTTATTTGCAAGACAGAAATGCACTTGGGCTTTGAAGATCTGGTTTGGGATTTTTCTGATTTTTCTTTATTCCTCAAATAATAACTTTAAATTAGTTGATACTTTTCTCCTTTTTTCCCGTTATATTACTTTTATTTAATGTAATAAATTGCTATTCACCTTTTAATAAAGCTACATCTCTTCCCTCAATTAAAACTTTAAAGAAAACTTTAACTTGAAAATGATAACAAATTTATTTTCAGTTTTTGAAAAGAAAAAGACGTCCAAAGTATGATTGTAATGCTGGTGGTTGCGGTATCAACGGCGATGAACTTTTTCAGCTTTCTTTAATTTCAAGATTTCAAAACTACTTTTATAATTTACGTCTCATAAATACCTCTTTTACTTTGGTGGTATGGAGCCTAAAGTTATTTTTACCAGGTTTGAAAAATTCAATTTCGCTCAAATCACGGATCTTCTGTATGGAAAAGAAGAAGAAAAATCCTGTTAACAGATTTACAATCCATCACCTACAACCTCAGCAATTGTACCGTCTGCCCACCACAAGAAGGCAAGCGGGGCCTGAAGAGGTAGAGGGGCTTGAACTGTCTATCTGCTCTGTATGTGGATCTGTTTACTACGAAATGAGTGTATGAGAGTGCATATGAGTCACCCATGCTGCCAGATCTAATGTTCGTTTCAGTAACCGCTGTGAATAGTATTATGCATAGTTTTTTTTTATTATTATTAATTTTACGTCCTCCAACGTTAAGTCATATCGGACGGTGAATGAAATGGGTGAAATGATGCTCAGATGTGTCCAGGGTCCATGGAGCTTAGAGCTACCCGACATTCGTCTGTAAGGATAAGGGAAAACCCCGGAAAAGCCTTATCCAGGTAGCTCACCCTGACCGAGATTCGAACTCGGGACTTCTTGAACGTGAGGCAGACACGCTACCATCTACGCTACCGAGGCGGGCCGGTGAGTTATGTGACAACATTGTTTATTTTAAATGAATTTAGCATCCATATCACATCCGAGCATAAACATCATGCGCAAAGCAAAAGTGATTACATTACACATTCCTCTGCCTTGCCTTCTTGTAGTGGGTAGACAGTACCTATTAGGATTTCATTACGGAGGGGATTCGGTACGTAGGCCATTATGCTGAGCCCATTGTTCCTATGCCCCCAAGCGGGGGCACCCCCGGGAGGAAGGATGAGGCGAAGGAGGCAGTGGGTGGCCGATCCAAGGAGCCACGACAGTACAGAGGGCAGGTTCCTACAGTTTACCTGGATAGACTTCCCCCGACAGGCCAGGACAACGAACTCGCTCCCCTGCAGCGAGACGGCAACGAGCCCAGCAGCCGAGCCCCAAAGGTCCCAGGCAGGCGATCCGAGCCCCAAAAATCCCTGGCTGGCGGTCCCGAAATGGTCCCAGCAGAGGAGCGGAGACCGGCAACCGACCTACCGGAGGAGGAAGTAGTTTTTCTCAGAGCATATCATCCTGTCATGCACCGCCGTGACACCCGCCGACACTTCTACCCTGAAAGAGGCCACCAGAGAAGAGATTATGTGAAATGGAATGGACGTGAAATGTAGGGGCAGCATTCGCCAGCATTCGCCTAGCGACCCGGGAAAACCCCCTAAAAACCCATGGGTCAGGTACGTCAGTTACGGGAATCGAACTCAGGCCTTCCGATGCGGACCAAAGACTAAACCGCCTCGGTCACTGCTCTCTCAACTGCCTCTTATTTAATGGGCATCAGGGATACAGGTGCAAAATCAAGTGAGAACGATTTGTAGTTACGTTCAGGAAATGTTGAGTATAGGTATAGTTTATACAAGAGAGGAGAATACTTCTCGCGATTAGATCTTAACAGATACCTTGTGGCTACCACGCCCCAGGAGGAAGAGATGAAGTGAAAGAACCACAGAAGATTATACTACGCAGGCACAGAGACCACAGAGACGTGCGAAAATGCCAAACGAGCGATGAACGGTCAAGCAACCCTCTAGTATCCATGGTAAGCAAGCATCCGCGCCATCTGTATGGCACCATATCCACGAAACCTAGAAACATAACTGAAGGATGAGAAAGAAACCTAAATTTAGTAAGAAAATCGTTGTAAATCAGAAACCACTCCGCATTTTCCTACTGACCAGGGAAAACGGCGAAAAGTCGAAGTGAAGGGCTGACCGGAGCTAAGCTTCGACCTCCTAAATGCGAGCCTAAGACTTACGGCAGCCTTCTCGCTCGGAATATGGAAATGGTCCTGTCGCTAAAATCGTCGGCATGGAAAGTCATTTCCAGTTCAGTTCGTAGTTCAATAGCGTGGAGTTAAGAATTGAATGCTAAATAAACTGCTTCATGAGCACGTTCAAAGTGCACCTGACGTCATTTTTCTCATGGAATACAGGATGGAACAGGCTTGCTCTTCCTCTAGCTCTCTTGTCATTTTCTTTAAGGACAGGATTTTATTACAAATGCATATTTCTCCTCCGCAATTGCTACATATGCTCACTTAGAGGTGGTACATTTCCAAGAAATATTAATGTTACATACAACGCATATTTTTCTTGTTTTTCTAGTCACCATAGTATTTCAACAGTTTGAACACTATATTCCATATGTGCTTGCTTTAGTGAATATTTTATTTATTTAGCTTCATATGTGACGACCCGATCTTAGTTTGTGGATATTAAGGAACACGTGGTTAGGTCGAACACTCGGGAGCAAACACTCAGAGCAGAACTACGTGCTTTAGCGAGAGGTTGGGATCTTTTCTATAAAGGTTCATTGGTAAAACGGTAGGGTAAAGCTAATTAAAAGTGGAATTCACTTAATAAGAATATTTACTACAACAAGTAGATTTACAAAGGCAGCCAAAACGGCCGTTTACCTGTCCAGGAGTGGAGCTGCCTACCGATACATGCTAATCATTCGAAAGCCAATGTCAGAGAGAGCGTCTATCGCTTAAAGATTATTCATCTAGTCATAAAGGAGGGGAGGGAGTGACGTCACACCTACTACTTGAGTCACCAGAGTGTAATTAATTTAGTCATTTCTGAGAATATGTCATTAACAACTATGAGCTATAGAATCCCTTGATGAAACTTAGCAAAATTGATCGTAGCTCACATAATACGGGCCTCACAATGGGGAAAAAACCACATTTAATTTATCTTTCTTTATTTCTCAACGTAAACTCTAGAAAGGCTAACACATTTGTCATATCGGTGTTTTAATTTAATTAAACCATCTCCGAACTGCGATTTATCATGTTCCTTAAAACAGCTGTTTATCGCAAGTAATTTTGTGATGTTCGGGAACCGGTGGTAGGTAGTCACTGAGTGCTAGATCTGGCGAATACGGAGGATGTTCAAGTAAGTCGAAATTTAATTCGTACATTTTTCCCATTGCACTGACTAAACGATGGGCCGGAGCATTGTCGTGAAGAAACGAGATATTGTCACGAAGCCGTTATCTACGATAGCGCGGCTAGTGTACACAAAGAGCCGGCAAATAAAGATAACTGTGATAAAGGACTTGCCGGCACAGATAGGAAGGTTCTAGTGAAATCTGGATTGACAGAGAATATTTGTTTTCTTATTTGTTCCAGAAACCTCTCGAAGTTATCAATGAGGTATTTAAGTAGACGACGACTCGCCAAGAGTGGTGAACAGTAGTAAACAGCTGTAGAGTGTTGTTGTAATGAGAGCTGATGTTATTGTCATCGACCTTGGTAGATTGTATATGTGACGTAATGTTGATACGTGAGAACTGAACAGTGTATTTCAACGGAAATAAAGAACATTTAGAATATCTGCAACTCGAACTTTTAATTGTACGAACCCACAAAGCTCAATAACTTTATTTGCCAAATGAGGCCTTTTTCTTTTCAGCTTTTCACTCAAACGTTGTTGTAAGCTTACGTAGTAGTCACCAGTGATAATTTCACCCTTTTCCAAGCAATCAATAAAAATAATTCCCTGTGCATCCCAGAAAATACCCGCCATAACCTTGTTATCAGACAAAATTGACTTTGAGAGATTTAAACCTTTCTCGGCGTTGATTCATTACGATGGTTTCTCGGGATTGCAACCAAGTAATGTTTTCTTCTTCCAAACTTTCAGCCATCTTGACTCTGTGGCCTTTTTAGGGTTATGAAGATTATAACCCTGAAGAAGGCCACAGAGTCAAGATGGCTGAAAGCTTTGAAGAAGAAAACATCACTTGGCTGGAATCCCGAGAAAACATTGTAAAAAATTGACTTTACCCTTTTTGGAGTTGTTTCAGCTGGCGCAATCCACTGTTTCGACTGTCGTTTACTTTCTCGAGTGTTGTGACGTATCCAAGTTTCATCAATGGTAATTAAGTCGTCTCAAAAATTCACTGGTACTTTTACGGTGGAGCTCCAAATTCTTAACAGAAACAGTTTTTCTTTGCAACTTTTGATCAGGTATCAAAAAACGCGGCACCCTACTTGCACAGACCTTGTGAAAACCTAAAAGTTTACTTAAAATATTATCTCCGCGTTCTTTTGATATGTTTACAGCCTCTGCTATCTCAACTTTAATCTCCAGTCTTCCAGTACTAAACGATGAATTTCTTCAATGATCTCTGGAGTTGTGACTTCCACAGGGCGTCCAGAGCGAGGCTCACCACTAGTGCTCGTACGTCCCATTTTAAACTCTGCAAGCCACCTTTTAATCATTCTATATGAAGAGGCAGACTCTTTCAATGTACTGTCCATTTCCACCTTGATTTCTTTAGGCGTTAAGCCTTTCAAGTGGAAGTATTTAATCACTACTCGTTTTTCCAATCCTCCATTTTCGTGAAACCTTCATACCTGTTTTGTTTAAAATGCTGCCATTCAAAGACTAAACAAGGTATTGACCTGTAACTATGGATACAAACTAGTCTAGAGTTAAATCATATGACGCTATAGGTCAAACTAGCCCAATGGGGTTATCTCTATGTGAGGACCGGGAGTAATCAGCCGACCCTCGTAAAATTAATAGATCATGTCATATCGGCGAATTTCCGCCTTATCTGGTCATAGCCGTTCCTCGTGCTGAGGGTGACTGTTCTCGGAAGTGAATCCAAGCGTATTGGCTATACTTAGTATTAGATTTAGTTTAAATTTTATGTTTAGCATTCCTTAAGATTTATATAAATGTAACCTACCAAGTTTTCCCAAAGGAAAACGTCTTAAAATATTTAACCGTTCATAACTAATTTTAGAAATTCAACTCCAAAAATTTTTCCGTAGGTTTACAATCGTATTTTTATAATTACTTATGTGCAAATTATGGACATTTTCGGTGCCTAAATGCATACATATTAAAATAATTATTATAATATAAATTGCCTGTTACTCCATGCAAAAATTCTACTCCAAATTAAATCGAGACCTCCTTAAATAATCAAGAAAAACCAATTCTTAGGCAAAGTTCTTTCTTTATGTGTGTGTAATCAGAAATAAAAATTAGTACATAGCCATGGCATTTAACTCACGTAGCTTGCAAGGTGAATGTCATTTGTTAAGTGAAAAAAGTGACAGGTTTCTTCTTTCAAAAATGGCTGTAATGATTGTTATTAAAATATGTTTTATTTGAGATAGTACGAGGGCTGCAACATAAAGAATGATCATAATCTTTTTACGGTCATAGTTTTTTGCATTAAAATTCAGTCTTATTATATTCTGTTAGTTTAATGTGAAACAAACATGCCGCAGTAATTTAATTGTTGGTACTCCTTGTTCCCGCCAATGAGAACCAGACAAGTTCAGATATGTTCAGTATCGCCTACCGCTGCAATGGAGGTAGCACGCGAGGACAATATGCGGCTTTGAAATTCTCAACAAATCTTCAGTTGAGGCCTATACAATGTTACAGGATGTCTATAGAGAGTCTGTTCTTCCCTACAGCACAGCTCGAAGGTGGTTTAAAATGTTTAAAAAGGGGATACAATCAATTTCAAAGGAAGTTGGAACCGGTGCTCCAGTTACTGCTCTTACGGAAGAAAACATCAACACTGCTGCTGCCAATGTGAGAGAGCATCGACGAATTACCTTAAGATCACTTTCTGAAATACTGAACATTTCATTGGGTGCCACCCACACGTTGGTGACGTGTTTGTGCATGATGGGTTCCAAGACTGTTGATTCCCGAACGAAAGGACATTCGCATGCAGATCTACATGCAGTTAAAGTTGGTGTTGGATGAGGATCCGGAGTTTCTTTCAAACATAATTACTGCTGATGAAACTTGGCTACATCATTTTAATCCTGAGAGCAAACAGCAAAGCTCAGTGTGGAAATCTCCTTCATCACCAAACCCCCAAAAAGCGAAAGTGTTTGCTTCTGCTGAGAAAGTTATGGTCATGTCATTCTTTGATATTCATGGAATGGTTTATCAGCATGTTGTACCTGCACACACATCAGCAACTAAACAATGCCACAGGGATGTCCTGAAAACATTGCAAGTCCATATCAGGCGCAAAAGACCACATTTCCGTGAAGCAGGCTAGATGCTGCACCACGATAATGCGCGGCCGCATATTGCCAATGTTGTTGCTGAATATCTTGTAAAAATCAACGTGAAGTGCATTCCTTACCCTTTCTATAGTCCGGATTTAGCCCCATGTGACTTTTTTCTACTCCCTAACTTGAAGAAACGCCTTCGTGTCCATCATCAGTAGTAGTGGTGAAGGCTGCGGAGGCAATTTTGAAGGATCTCTCAAAAATGGTTTCCAGCATGTCTTTGAAGACTGGCAGAAACGCTGGGACAAGTGCATCGCATTCAGGGGAGACTATTTTGAGAAGGACCATCAAAATTATGAGGATGAATAAAGATACGTTGTCAAAAAAAAGTGATCAATCTTTATTGAACAGCCCTCGTAGTATAATGAATATATAATTTAATTTTTCAGTAAACACTGTTAATTTATTACTGCAAACAATTATGCTCCTTTTACAGCAAAGCTATTTTAAGAAAAATTTCAGTTCGTTAGCATATATAACCTATAACAAAGAAGATTTTTTATGCAACAGATAAAGCGTAACGTGTAGAACAGACCCGGGGAATACTAATTCAAGGTGAAAAGCCATTTCCCTACTTCCCCTAACTTCGTGACTACCAAAGCGGTAGATCGGATTCACCTAGTATATATGCTAGTAGATACTGGAGGTAAGGAGGGGAGGATCTTCTCTAGTAACACCTTCAGAGTACTCTTCCCCAGACGTGATATAGAGGAAAACTTGATGATGTGTGTGATATCTTTGAGCCGTCTCCAGTCTTGTTCTCCGGTATAGCTACTAC
This sequence comes from Mantis religiosa, assembly GCA_030765055.1. NCBI lineage: Eukaryota > Metazoa > Arthropoda > Insecta > Mantodea > Mantidae > Mantis > Mantis religiosa. The sequence continues at coordinate 55,081,783 of CM060951.1, read as the reverse complement.
CCACTGCTTCAGCTTTGAATTATTCTAACTTTAATCACTGTTTGAAGTGAGTTGCCGATTGTTTCTCAATTTTATCACTTGAAATTTTAGTCACCAATAGAAACTGAATTATATCTGCTAATGCATCCAGACTTTTCCGCTTTAAAACAACCGTAATAATATATGACATGTCATATATTGAAGACATCATATGTTGAAGACTGCTCAAATCGTGACATCTTACTTTATTACTATGGGAGAGGGTTGTCCGGATTGGGAAGCAAGTTCAGAATATAGCTGGGGTTCCGCCTGAGCATAGTTACTGCTGCTGAGAGAGCAAGAGTACTTACAATTTATACCGATGTAAAAACGTGATAAAAACTGCCAGACACTGATAAGAATATTTTGGGTTTGGGTAAATTGTCAAATATAATTACAGCTATTTAAAAAACGACGTTCTTGAGGAAATCACTTTTTTTTAACGCTACACTTAACACTAAGGCTCACCAACAACCTTCTATATGAGACTACCTGGCTGGCCATATTAGGTTACTATTAACATGAAGAGGAACATCCTCGAAACATTGGTTCTACAATCTGAGTGCAAAGTCATCTCTTCACCGGAAAAGCTTGAGCTCAGACAATAGATTCACTTATATTTAAAATTCAAAAGTAGGCTAATGTTTGTTCTGATTCTTAATTATCACTGGCATCAGCATGGTAAGTTTTTGTTTCTTTATTTTGATGTTTCTTTGTTTGTGTTTTTCATATCAGTTATACTGCGCATTTAAGTACTATTAGGGTATTCCCCGTTGGAGAGGGGATTCGTCCCCTTCAGCTGCCGTGGTACGGGCGCTGCGGACCCATGGCACTTGTGGTACAGATGTATTTTTATATCTTGACAGATGGAGAGCGATGCGCAGTGGTATCTGGACGAGTCTACTTCAAAACGGTTGCAACTGAAGGGGAGAGCAGGTCAGTTGCAGCAAGTAAACAAGTGCAAAGTTACTCGGCGTGTCTCCTGGTTCCAAGAGAGCATTTAGAAATGACACCTCCTACCAGCACATTAGGAAATAAGGTGCTATATTAAAAAACACCAGAAGTAATAACCAATGTCTGTAAATTTATAAAAAAGAACAGTGGCCTGGGTCTCCTATGAAAATCTGGGAAAGGGCATCTGAGGCAAGAATTGTGTCTGAGAGCAGTTTAGGTGAGTTATTAAGGAAAGAAAAGCCATTGGTGCTAGTGCAACAACGTCCTTCTCTATGTCCAGAAAACAAAGATTAAGAACATGCACAAAATCTAATTTCGATGTTTCAATTCAGAAGTAGTTAGGCGATCTATGAATAATTTTTACAGCACAGAGAAACAAAGATGAACTCTGAAGAAAGTGCTTATGAAGCTAAAAATTCTATTGACTTCCAAGGCAGTGTCTGAACATTAAGAACAGTTCTTTTTAAACAATATTTACATGGGGGGGGGGGAACTAAGCCTGACAGACAAATTTTAATCGAACATCGTACCATACGCGCAAAAAGGCTTAAGTATTTACAAATATTCCGGGATATTGCAGTATAGTTTATATAGTTTTTATGGTTGAAACTTATATCAATTCAGCACATACTAGACCATATGCCTGGAGTGAAATCCGTTACAGGAACTCTGCAGCGATGTTGAAAGGCCGACAGTTAGTCATAATGCCTGCTGGAGGAGAACAGGGTTTTGTTCCAAATGCCTATGTGCTATTTAAGATCCTACAAAAGCGTGGAGATTACTACTATAATAAGAATTATGACTTAGTTTATAAGAGCTGCAATACCGGGTTCGAGAGTGAGATTTGCTTTTAGACACCTTAGGCACCGCACTCCCCTCTCGTAATCTTACGCGTGTGACGTATTGTGGCGATCGGTGTGCTATCCCCACCACAGTTGTTACTCATCCCTACGGCGCATGATTTCTGTCAAGATAAAATAATACATCTGTACCTCTGACGTTATTAGAGGAACCTCGGGCCGAACATTCAAGCCCCTCCCTGAATGGTAGTTGTTCGGATTGGGTTGGACTCGAGGGGGCACTGGTTCCCGATACCCGTGGGTGATCGGGTACGTCTCTGGACGGGCTTGAGGGAAGCCATATATTCCCGCGTACTAGCCTGCATAGCTAGTAGAAGGTGTGCTAGATCACCAGGCGGCCCCACCGAGGTCATATCGGTAGCCTTCCCCTTAGGGTCGGCGCGCCTAAGTGGCGTATCCACTTCCATCCCGTCTTGAGTCCATAGGAGCAGATGGGGTGGGCTTGTTAGTCTCTAGGTCTTGCCCTATGGAAAGCCCCACGGAGGTGCCGGGCGCCCTTTTTGGACAGCTCGGTAACTCCCTGGTCGTCAGAGGGGGTGGGGGTTCAGTTTCACTCTGTGGATTGTCCTGGTAGATACCCTCGAGTTTATATTATATTATGGTATACAATAAAGTTCATACTGCCTAATTTTATATAATTTCTGGACATTCGCTTGTCTGATTCGGGTCCAGAATATATCAACAAATAAAACAGAAGTGATATGTGTAAATTACTTACGAATAAAACAAAATCGTGCAACTGTTTCATACACCTTTCCTCCCTTCCTGCTTCTCTCCCTAACTACCTTCCTTTCTTCGTTTTTTATGTGCGTTATGCGTTCAAGAAAGTGGATTGTAAACTCTAGGCCCAGCAAAATGTTTCCTGGCGTCTATCTTATTTGTTTTTTACATTCACTTTTCTATTTGTTAGTTGGTAGCCACTTTAAGTACATTGTGTTGTGAGTGCACATTTATCTTAACACACGACACTTTAGAATCGCACTTAATGGGCATGAGAATTTAGACAAGACATAGTGCCGTACTTATAACAATAAAATTGGCAGTCCTGAACACAAAAACTTATTCTTTTGAATTTATTTATGAATTAACACTTTAGTTAATGACCAGTAATTTCACTTTAGTAATTCCAGTACTGCGAGGTCCACTCAAAAATATAGACCAGTGTTAGTTTTTGTTCTGTCTGCTCGACTAGTGCAGCGTGGCCAACTTACGATAAGCACTTTAATAGGATCATAATAGCTTCAAATGACAAGTTGCAGCAATATCAGCAAGTCCCGGGAAACTATATACAACCTCCAAACTATCTTACTGCTGATTCTTTTTAATACTTTAATGACTCTCCCAAGTCCGAAGCTATTACGTCGGGACGAGAAGATATATTTTTTTTATCCATATTTATTGAACCCTATTTTACACAGTGGTATATTAGGGTTAGAGTTGATACATAAAAATATACAATTTTAACAAAAATATTTTAAATACTAGAAGGAAGAAATGATGTTTTAATCAAATGAATATTAATTTAAACTATTTCAGACGTTTAAACACTGAATTTATAAACATCATGAAGTACTTATACTGTTGTGGCTTCATTAGCAAAGATATGAGCGGAGCAGAAAATTCAGTTCCTAGAGAGTCTAGTTTGAGTATTAATTCTTGTCTTTCTCTTCAAAAAAATGGGACAACAGAAAAGGAAATGAACCACAGTTTGAAATTCTTCACCACACATGCACTCGGGGTTAGATGTTAAGTGAAAGCGTGATAAGTATTCACCAAATTTACGATGTCCACTTAAAAATTGTGTCAAAACAAAATTTAGTACAAGAGTTTCACATTTTCCTCTGTCATATACACTAGGGAAAAATAATGTTTTCGTTAAACTTCCATTTGGAGTTGTTAGCCATTGTTGGTTCCATTTTTCAAGAATATGTTGATGTATTATTCTCCTTACATTAGAAATAGGACATAAAGAGTATGTCACAGGAAGATTGGATTCTGCAGCCTTCTTAGCCAAGCAATCAGCTCTCTCGTTACCTAAAATTCCACTGTGTCCTTTAAGCCATCCCATGCAAATATGTCCTGGATGGTTTTGAAGCAAGGTTCTGATTTCATGTGCTAATGAATTTAAATTGTATTTATCATTAATAGCGAGTAGAGCTGATTGTGAATCATTAAGAATACGGGCAATTAACAGTACACCATTTTATAGCTTCTTTAATTGCTTGGAGCTCCGACTGGAATACAGAACATTCAGGTGACAATTTAAACATGGAGTGAGTTAGTTCCGTTTGGTTTTCATACACAACAAAAGCACATCCTACTGCAGATATATTATCTTTAAATTGGTAACGCGAACCGTCTGTATATATGTAATAATCATGAAAATGACATATTTCCTTTAAACAGGTTACAAAACTTGATTGGTGTCCTGCTGTGGTAGGATGCTCCGGGATTTGTAGTTTGAAGTGAGACAGATAAGACGCACATTCACGTTCATGTCTTAAATTCGTAATAGTTGCTGTTGATAAACCAGTGAGAGCCAAAGGTTCGCTGTTAGCTATATAATCTGAGCTGCATCAGTGGAGATTGTACGATATCCTCGAATTATGCGAAGGAGGAATCCCCTTTGAATTTTGCAAGTTTTTTAACTGCCCATTGTTTATTAAGAACATCCTGGAATGCAGATATACCATACAAAACTAGGGGCACTACAGCACCTTAATATATAATTTTAAGAATAGACTTCTAGATATTTCTGGAACAATAAAGAAACCGAATAATCTATCACCTTCCAGAAGCGTAACTTAATCTATGCAGGCAAGTCCTTTATCTCAGCTATCTTTATTTGCCGGCCCTTTGTGTACACTAGCCGCGCTATCGTAGATAACGGCTTCGCGACAGTTTATTTGAAAAGAGAAAGAAAAGAAAGGCATAAACCAACAGTAAAAGAGTACTTAAGCAGGAGAACCGAGGAAAAAAAAAAAAAAAAAAACACATGGTATCCGGTAAGAGGCTGTTAAGGTTAAATTCAAACTAGAGAAGGAAGGGAATAGCAAAAGAAGATATACAGAATGTTTCGAAACGACACCGAACGAATATATATAAGTACTTGCTCAACTTCTATGTGACACATATAGATAGTTTTTACCGGCAATATAGCCGCCAATATAGCCGAGTGTGGAATAGGTAGTTACAGGAACAACGCCGCGTGCCTCACGCTATCGAATTTCGCGGGTTGGTGACACACCGTGCCGCCTACTGTAGCTGTTTGTAAACACACTCCACGGTACCTTGCTACTATTAAGAATTTCTTTGGCTTATGAAACCGCAGTAAAGAAGCTATTCTTTAGTTATTTGTTTATGGGTGTTCCAACATTCCGTTATAACAATCGATGAAGGCAAATAAGCTGGTGGACAAATGCAACTTAGAGCTTTTAGAGGCAAGTTGATGTTAGTGAGATTGAGAATGGAAGCATTAAATGATAAAAAGAACAGAGAACAATATCAAAGAACTGTAGATAAATTAACCAAAACTAAATGCCTTATGCAATGAGACGAGCATTTTATTTCACTGTGTTTAATAATACTAAATAAAGCATTTGTAACTGAAAAGGAAGCTTTTGATTTTACAGTAACTGGTTGAAAGCACTGTACAATTAAGATCATAGCAAAATGAACAACCTTGGAACTGTACGAGTCATTATCGACTTTTTCACAAATAACTGCCCTTTGCCCCATTACCTGAAAGCGAGGCTAGGGTCACTGATAAAGAGCAAGGAACAATGCTTTTGTTTTCTTGGCTGGTGCTTCCCAATAACTACTTTAGAGGTTCGTACACCGGTGGTTCCTGCGCTGCCTAATCACAAAGTAATGTAATATTTAATGCTGCATAAAATTATACGTAAGAGAATTTCGAAACTGTGATACCGAAATTCGGATTAGTTAAGCTATGAACTACGAAACGTCTATATTAGTTCGATGTCGTTTCCAATTAAGTGTTCTTTCACACTAGCCGTGTGTAGGACGCACTATGAAAGGGTAGACCCAGACTGAAAAATGCAATGCCATGGCCGGGATTTGAACCACGGATCTTGAATTTTTCAATCTGGTTCTACTCTTTCATAGTGCGTCCTACACACCACCAGTGTGAAAGAACAATTAATTTCCATTAATTGTACCTAATAGTGGTCCGAACTATAAAACCCGGGCCTTAAAGTAATTACAATATAGCAAGTCGCCATTAAGGTAGTTGTCTCATGTGTTTATGAGAACTCCTAGTGGTTTACCGGGAAAAACACGAGTTAGTTGGAGAAGTTAATGTCATGTCGGCTCGTTGGCCATAGTAGCGCAATGGTTAGAGCGGCTGGACGGAGACCAGAAGATCCGTGGTTCAAATCCCGGCTATGGCATTGAATTTTTCAGTCTGGCTCTACCCTTTCAATATATATATATTATGTTCGCAGAACATAAAGTTTTTATTATATTAAACTAAGATATACTTTTGGAAACATTTTGTTTCGGTAATCACATAACTGTGAAGAATGTATTTTGAACAATGATGAACAATGACAGTCTGTGCAGGTAGGAAACTTCGCAATAGGTAAGTTAATTTTGCAGTACTGGTAAGGTAATTTTGCAACAGTAGATCATTCGATTCCTATAGTTCACAATCATCGTCTTCAGAACCGGAAGCTTCACAACATGTATCACACATGTAAACAGCTTCGTCCGTTTGCTGTGTTTGACAATTGTCATGATAAGGTGTCAAACAAAATGAGCACTATGTCCATGATGCACCTGTCTTCTTCTTCACATCAACCGAATAGGCCTTAAAGCAAACGCCACAAATCCAATCATTATCTTTATTGTTGCCTGGATGTTACCGTTTGGTCGAACTCCCTGCAACATTCACTGTGGACTGAATGCCCTCAGCTAGATTGAGGCATTTGGCTAATGGACCTTTTTTTCTGTTTCCTTGTGGGATGCGTAGGGGCATCACGAATTTGCACCATGTGTTCAACGTTTGGCACCGACTCATCCCGTTCAGCTGAAGGTGGAGTTTCATTTCTAGATCCACCAGATACAGCAGTTGGATTAAATGACCCTTGCTCAGTCAACTTACTGGGTGCTAGTGCCTCTTTTGGAACAGCATCATAGTTCAAGGAGCAAGCACCAGCTTTTTTGAAAGCATTATTGATGTTCACAGGGGAAAAACTTTGGAGGAAAGGCATGTTGAAGAGTTCATAAAAGTTGAAACGATTGGGATTTTGGTGGGGATGTTCCAACATGTAGGAGTTGTTTTTTTTTTTTTTTTTTTTTTTTTTTTTTTTTTTTTTTTTGGACCGGTGGTTTTTCAAAGACCTGTAAACACCCACATCAAGAAGTTGCAGCAAATGACTTGTGTGTGCAGGTATCGTCATTATGTAAATCTGATTTGCCTTCGCCAAATTTATTATCTCAATTCCAATATGAGAGCTGTGTGAGTCCATTAATAAAACAAGCGGCCTTTCTGATGTAACAGAAGCAATGAAGAATTTGAACCATTCGAGGAACAGTCCTGCAGTAATCCAGCCTTTTGGCAATAGTCTAAAATGAATTGTTTTTGTAATTATGTATGCAGAATACTTACATTTCTTAAATGTGTAACTGTTGTTGTGCAGGAACATGTAGAACTGATGTAAGAGCAACTTAAACAGCTGAAGAGTTGAATGGTTCAAGATGTGGACGCAATTTCATTACAAAACGCCTCTGGTTTCTTAAGGTTCTTGTACGCTTATGCGTCAGAAAACAAATTCACACTATTGTTCGTACAACACAGTACACCACATAGATCAATTCCGTGTTACTAAAATGTGCGTAACTTGCTTCAAATGGCTGGAAGTTAAATTTAAACTTGGATAGGTATATCATGTGTTTCACTTCGACAGAAAACTCGTCACTAAATGAGAAAATTGTTGTTCTGTGCATTCCAATGACAGCAGCATAGGTCTGGAATGCGTCTCATTTTCAAGGGAAGATGTTATTATAACTGCTGAGAGAGCAGTGAAACCTTATTACAATAGGCAAGTGCACAGCATGTTCTTAAAAATATGCTGCGAAATTACCTATACTGCAAAATTGCCTTATTTTAGCCTATGTGTGTGTGTGTGTGTGTGTGTGTGTGTGTGTGTGTGTGTGTGTGTGTGTGTGTGTGTGTGTGTGTGTGTGTGTGTGTAATTTATATGGGTGATTGAAAATTTGACATTTTCCAAATGCAGCTCAATTAATATTTCCGATTCCTCTAGTCGTACCAAGCTTCCTTTATTAAAAATGGATTTTAATGTCGGTTGTTCTTTTTTAATTTCTATCAATTTTTTGTGCTGTATTTTCTTGTCTTTGTCGTTGTTTTCTAGGCGGTAGCAGTTTTGAGTTGCATACAAGCAAACTGCAGAGAATACTGTGAGTAGAAGAACCAACGATCAATTGATCTGAGAGTGTTAGAGCTGTGATCAAGACGCACATTTGTTAGAACTTCCTAATTTGCGACTCCAGGGTTGTTTCATATCATGGCCGCCTTGAATAATTTCTTGATCAAGTCTTTCTCTGCATTACCAGAACCAAGCTTTCCATGATTATGAACGTTCACATTATAATGTATTTTAGCTTTATTGTTCTCGTTCTGTAACCCTCTAGTTATTGTGACCCAGCCTTTTCTGCCATGCAGACCTTAGGAGTCGTGGAAAATAAATTTATTGTCATAAAGTGTAAATAAAGCTATTGTAAACTCGTGTAAAATAGGCGCATACATATTATTTCTATATATGTTATAAAAACAAAAATCCTTATGATCTACGTATTTCTGTGGTTGTATCCATCTCACTAACGCCAGTAGCAATTTCCTGTTCACCTAAAACGTGTGCTTATTATAGTCGTTTTTGCTGTTTGTGTTTACACAACACTTGAAATGCCGGTGGCTTCAAGAGGTAAGAATTAGTTCTTTAAATTCGCCGCTCTAGTGCTGGTTAACACGATCAGAGGAAATCGGATTGCAGTGCTTTCAAATATTCCGACCACAATCATTCCAAGAAACCTGCCGTGGGTGAAATTGCTGGAAATGTTTTTGTATCTTGTAAGATAGGCTTCAAATGTCTATGAGGCGTAAAAATTCAGGCAGCTGTTTATTTAGTTTATTTTGTTAGGCGAGATGTTAATGATAATACAACTACTCCCAATCTTATAATGTTTAGTTTTTATTCTGCGGGTTAAATGGATAATTCATGCTTCATTGAAGGACGTTATTTCCACAGGCCTATTCCAGAGTTAACATACAGCAAAGTAAATTTCTCTAGTATGGTTACTTTATTCGTTTTTAATAAATACCTACCAAATGCATTCCTCTTTAAAAGTACTTAAGCGTCCTTTAACCAATAGATGATTTGGGACCATGAACTTAGACTTACATTAATTTTTCATTCTTCTTCTTCTTCTTCTTCTTCTTCTTCTTCTTCTTCTTCTTCTTCTTCTTCTCATCATATAGGCCTATGGCCTGTTCCTTCCAGAAATTAGGAGTCCTTCCATTTTTTTTTTTTTTTGGTCTTCCAGGAGATCTTCTTCCGTCTGCTGGTAAAGTCTGTTTAGTTAACGCATGTGCAGTTCCGAGTCAAAGGAACCTGAGCCGCCCACCCACTAATGACCGTCATAAATCTACCTCCACACTTCAGAAATGGAACACTGTCATTGAGGACCAATAGCAACCCTGATTTTCTCGAAGTGACAGTCGCATGTCTACTCCACGTGGAGTCTCAATTGCCAACGTTCCAACTTCCAGTTGATCTGTTTCATTACGTACAGAAATTCGTTGTGTGTCACGATGTGGAGACCGTGGGAGGGAAATGCAGTGGTAAATGCAAATGAAGTAGAGATAACTTTCAGTCACGTGAAAATAATCAAAGTGAAGACAATAGTGTGAATAACTGGGCCGAATTATATTACTGGAAATCCTAAAAAAATAACAGACTTATAACGGGAACTGTTTCTAAGTAAATTCAAGCGCTTGTTTTGAACACATATAAATATGTGCTGACAAATAATCTTGGTAAGGGGTCGTGTAATGAACCTGATGATAAATGCTGGGTATTCACAGAAATACAGTGAGAAATATTGTGACGAAAGGAATACCAAAGACGCCGATCAAGTGTGAAAACAAAAGGAAACGTTTTTCTAAAGTAGATAATTTCACGTGCGATTTAATTCGTCGAGAAATTTATAGATTCTATGCAAAAGGGAGAGCGCCCACCTTAGACGAATTGGTTGCACATTTGCAAGAAATTTGTGATTTTCCTTATGCGCGCTTCACTTTGCGCGGTCTCCTAAAGGAGCTGGGTTTCAAATACCGCACTTCGAATAAGTTAAGGGTTATTATGGAATCCAGTAGACTTGTAGCTTGGCAATATATATGTCAAAACTAAGGAAGTTTTGCAGTAATGGACATAAGATAATTTATTTAGACGAAACCTCTTACGACACCCATGACGTATGGAGAATAGTGGCAACCTTGCAGAACGGTCTGGGAGAAGGAGGGTCGGGGGTTGTAAAGCGATTATAAGGGTTCGTCAAAGGTAGAAGCCGACGTGCACACGCGTTAACTAAACAGAATTTAAGTAGTCTCTTGCTATACGTGCGATTCTGTCCGATGTCATACGGGATACATGGTCATTCCATTCGCTTCGTCTTCTATCCACCCAATCACCTATTGCTTGAATGTTTAATTGCTTTCTAATATCTTCACTTCTTATCTTATCTCTTCTTGTTCTTCCTATAACTTTTCTTAAGACGTTCATTTCATTTGTCTCTAGAATCCGTTACACAGGCATAGGTGGATATTGGGCGTATTACCACTTTCTAGATTCTAGTCTTGGTTTCTTTATTTAAATATTTGTTTTTCCATATAATATCATTTATGCAGCCTGCAATTCTCGCTGCTTTATTTGCTTGATATGTAACTTCACTCTGCAGTGCTCCCCAACTATTTAACTCAACACCCAGGTACCTCATTGTCAATTACCTGTTCTATTATTTTCCTCTCTAGTTCCAATTTATATCTCAAGGGGAATTTACTTATGGTCATTGATTTCGTTTTTGTTAATATTTTCATGTTATAGTTTCTACATCCAAGATAGAATCTATATAGCAGTCTCTGTAAGTCATCCTCAGTGTTTCCCATCAGGACAACATCGTCAGCGTAGCATATAATGTTAAGGTTTTTATTTCCCATTTTATATCCATCCTTTGTATTGATCTCTTTTATAATTTCATTCATTACTAAATTGAATAGTAATGGACTAAGAGAATATCCTTGTCGAACCCCTCTTCTGACTGGTAGCTTCTCAGATATTTTCCCTTCCACTTTTATTCTATTAAAATTGTTAGTAAAAATGTCATTAATCAATAAAATTAATCCATTCGATACATTATGTTTTTCTAATTTTTCTAATTTTTCATGAGAAGGGTAAACATCGGAAAGACTTTCATCTGGGCAACTTCAAACAAGAATCTTTATTTTATTTGCGCTGAACACCTGTTTAGTTTGGAAACGACTTAAAAAATGTTAGAAGAATAGCTGTTTAGCAAAGAATGTGTACTGAACGGTTGGCTGAAGTCATAAAGACACGCGCTTCTGAAGGAGAGACCTGCGGTTCAAATTCTGTAAGTTTCATCCTACCAGATTTTACACAGGCCTTATAACTGGCAAATGTCTGGGAGGTGTCTTAAACTTAGGCTTAGAGAATTACATTACATCAATGTCTACCGTTAACGTGCGCATGTACAGTGCTTTATTTTTCACTGGTGGCCGGCCTTCTGGCGGTTCGTGCTGCAGCGGAAGGCATGGTGCCACCTCAGTAGTCCTGGACGGCCACCAGTGAAAAATAAGGAACTATAAGAGTCATTGTTAAACACTACAAAAATGAATATTTATTACAACATTTACCACTAAAGTTTGGGGAAAAGAAAAGCAGTTTAACTTTATTTTTAGATACTTGGAACTTTAAAGTCATCGCAAATTAAATTACACACATTATTAACTGCATTATTCTCAAACATATGAAGTATCAAATTGAAAGGGTAGAGTCAGACTGAAAAATTCAATGCCATAGCCGGGACTAGAACCACGAATCTTCTGGTCTGCATCCAGCCGCTCATTGAGCTACTATGGCCAACGTGCCAACATGACATTAAATTCTCCAACTGATTCGTGTTTTTTCCGGTAAACCACTAGAAGTTCTCATAAACACACGAGACAACTACCTTAATGGTGACTTACTATGCTGTAAGTACTTCAAGGCCCGGGCTTATTGTTCGGACCATTATTAGGAACAATTAATGGAAATTAATTGTTCTTTCGCACTAACCGTGTATAGGACGCACTATGAAAGGGTAGAGTCAGACTGAAAATTCAAAGTACTTACAAAGTGTCTACTAAATTAAAATAAAATTACTAAAAAGTAATAAAAATAAAATGAAAGTACTTACAGCATAGTAAGTCGCCATTAAGGTAGTTATCTCATGTGTTTATGAGAACTCCTAAGTGGTTTACCAGGAAAAACACGAGTCAGTTGAGAATTTAATGTCATGCTGGCACGTTGGCCATAGTAGCTCAATGGTTAAGAGCGTCTGGACAGAGACCTGAATATCCGGGGTTCAAATCCCGGCTATGGCATTGAATTTTACAGCCTGATTCTACCCCTACACACGGTTAGTGTGAAAGAACAGTTAATTTGCAAACATCAAATTGTTCTGCAGCAGGGACCTATGGTTCTCATGCACCCTTGTGGAGCTTTCTTTAAGATTTATTAAGTATATCATGATGTTTTTTTTTTTTTTTTTTTTTTTTTTTTTTTAATATTTCATCAGGTTTATAAAGGTGCAGCTTTTACTTTGTGTTTATCAGAGTCCGGCCAGAAAAGCTTGAACATTTATGATACGCAACAGATTGGCAATACACTAGTGGTTGGTGTCACCATTTAAGGATCGTCAGGCTTATGACAGATCCTTAAATAGTGAAATCCATTTCAACAAGGCCCAAAAGTTTGATTACGGAAGCCCCAACTTCCGAAGAGCCATTTTTCTCCATTCAAATAATTGACGGTTCGTCATTTCTTTGTTTAGGGTTATGTGGGTACTTTAGCTCCTGTGAAACATTACAATAAATGTCATTCCGACATTGAAATTTTTTTTGGATTTTATAGGAAATATGGGCCCAAAACGTCAAATTGAATTACAAATGACCATTCTACGGAATGGATGACGAGAAGTCGGTACCAATATAGGATATAAAAACAAACAATGCTTAAAGTAAATTACCAGTAAATTATCTGAACGCATATCTCATGTAATTAACTTGTTAAATACGAAACGTAGAAAACTGTTTTCTACATGAAGCAAAAAATTAGTATTTATTGACTTTGATCATCAAACATCAATCACTCAATTCCTTTTAAGCTTATTGGTGCTCTGACATACAAAAGTCTATTAAGAGATGCTTCCTAATTGTTTATTTATTAGTAATTTAGCAGATACATTAAATGGGTAATTAATAATGTAGAAATAAATTTGCTTTGAACTGTCGTGCTGTAAAAAGCTTTTATCACTTATTGGTAGAGATAACATCACTTACTTTATACTTTGTAGCAAATTATATTTTTATTTGCGTCCAGTAACAAGCACACAGCACAAAAGGTACACGCAAGAATTTAGTGTCTGTGCAAGATTACACAAGCTACTTGAAAACCATTCTGGTTCCTTGGATTATTTAAAAGTACCTGGCGTGTCCCTTCCTCGTTAATGATGGGGAGAAAATGCTTGGATCGCAACACAGTTCTTAGAAGTGGAGGATGGTAATTAGTCCAGGAAAGAGCTCAGCTCTTCTACTGGCTAAGGTCCGACGCTGGCGACCAACGGGATTACTGAGGCTGCGGTGGAGGCAAATCCCTTGGGTTACCTTGGCCAAATACCTCGGTGTCCTGCTTGATCGCGGGTTAAACTTCACTCCCCAGTCAGAGCCAAGGCCGGACTTGGACATGCTGCACTCAGGTAGTTATTCCCCATCTTCAAATCAAAGATGCCCACACACCTTAAATTGCGTCTGTATCGGGCGATTATTCCACCCATGATTCTGTACGGGTGCGAGATCTGGGGATTGGCGGCTCCAACCACCATCCGCAGACTGCAGTACGTGCAGAACCGGGCATTAAGGATGATCTATGATACTGGGCGCAGATTCCCATCTCATATCCTACATGAATACTCCCAAATCCCATACATAGTGGATATGGTAAGAGAGATATCCGGAACCCTCCACAACATTTCTGCCCACCCCAATCAGCTGGTAAGCTCTCTGGGTCGGTATGACCACAGAGCTCCTCGCAGGAGGAGGAGATATAGACTCCCGAAGGACGCCATGGGCTATTAGCCTATTAGTATTTCTCTTCATCTTTCCAAAAGCCTGAGAACCAGAAATGGGTCTCGAATCTCTACCCTTCACACAGTTCCCTACCCCCTCTGATCGTGCTGCCTGCACTCTGACCTCCTTCAAGCGGGGAGACCAGGTGAAGCCAACCTTGGGAATACATACCGCAGGCGGCAGCCTGAGCGGCTTAAACCCAACAGATCTGAGAAACCTTTGCTCAGACACAAACGCTTGAGACAAACTACTTTCTGCTATACCGCCCAGATAAAGTCGCACTAAGCGGCTAGGTGCTGTAGTAAACCTGAGTGACCCGATTCTTTTGCTGGTCAATTGGTCCGCTGGTCTGCACCAGCGCGACTTTACCGCTCATTACATTTTCTTTTATCACAGTACATTGCATATTTATTGCGCAAGCTGCTAGTTGATTCAATATTTCAACTTGACGGTCAAAAGCTAGCACTAAATAGAATTTTACATCAATAGGCTCTGGTTTTTGGGTACAATATGTATATAAAGCTGCGGACAATTTAGCATATCTTACATTCATTAAGTTAATTATGTGCTAGTTACGCATATTTTATTGCAATGTAGATAATCTCGTTTTTAGATACACAAAAACCTAAAAGTAACTGCATCAGAAACCAACAGAAAATCGTCACGTCTGCTGATGTAACAGGTGTTTCTCTGATATTTCACTAAAGTGATGATTTTTTTTTTTTTTCAGTTTACGTCCTCCAACGTTAAGTCATATCTGTTGATGAATGAAATGAGTGAAATGATGCTCAAATGAGTCCGGGGTCCATGGAGCTGAGAGTTGCTCGACATTCGTCTATCAGGATAAGGAAAAACCCCGGAAAAACCTTATCTACGCTATCGAGGCGGGCAATGATGATGACGACGATGATGATGATAGTTGGCACTACAGGCCATGTAGGCCCTTGGCCTCCCTAACCACCCTCTTCCATTCTACTGGGTCCTCTGGTTTTCTTCTCCAGCCTTTAACCCCCAACATTCTCAAGTCATCTTCTACATCATCTACCCATTTTTTTTTTTTTTTTTTTGCCCGCCTCGGTAGCATGTCTGCCTCACGTTCAAGAGGTCCCGAGTTCGAATCTCGGTCAGGGTGAGCTACCTGGATAAGGATTTTTCCGGAGTTTTCCCTTATCCTGAAAGACCAATGTCAGGTAGCTCTAAGCTCCATGGACCCCGGATTCATTTCAGCATCATTTCACCAATTTCATTCACCGTCCAATATGACGTAACGTTGAAGGGCGTAAATTAAAAAAAAAAGATACCCATCTTTTCCTGGTCTTCCTCTTCTCCTTCTGCCATCCAGTTTTTCTATATTTTCTTAACTACACTGGTTTCCGGCATTCTCTGCACATGGCCAATCCACCTTATTCTTCCTTGTTTAATTTTCACTACTATATTTGGTTATCCAAATAGGCACTGTGACTCCAAGTTAGACCGCGTTCTCCATCCGTCCAAGTACCTTATCACTCCAAATATATTTCTCAGGATCTTCCTTTCCCACCATAGTAACCATTGCTCTTCTCTGATTGTCAACAATTACAACTTTCTGAAGCATACATTAATATTGGTCTCAGTACCGTTGTATATATTTTAATTTTAGTATTCCTACTGATGTTCCTTTATTTAAACATATTCTGTAAGGCATAGAAACATACGTTACTACTTGCTATTCTTTCTTGAATTTCCACTGATGTTTTATTATCTACTGTTACTATAGATCCCAAGTATTTATTTCACAAAGGTTACATTCAGTACTGCTAATGGACACCGCAACTTTGTTTCAAAATCTCTGAGAACGGAATACATGAAAAAGTATTAGAAGCAAGCATTGCTTACACAAATATCTGTAAGGTAAAAAGGCCATTCTGTTATTTCGAAACTATACACAATAGCAAATTTTCGTAGTAATTGAATACTAATAATTGAACTATTTTGGCAGAATTAAGTAGAACAGATTTAGAATCTGTAAATATGATTTATAGTCATAGATAGTAAATGTTAGGAAAATAATTATTTATATTAATATTAGTAGGTTTCATTTTAATTATTTTTGACAACGACTGATATATGTATTTATCAATATCCTAACCCGGTGACAGTGTACAAAGCTATAATAGTATTTCTGAACATCCAGCCACTTGAAACCGAACGATGGCGCCGCAATAAATAGACGAAGCTGGCATTTCGATTCCAGTGAACAGACTGATTGGTCGATAGGTCGTTTATCTCCCTCTTTAGGAGCTCCAGCAGTGGGACGGGCCTTAAAGCTTCAAATTGTGAGGAACTTCCGAACGTTTCTATGACGTGTCTACTTGCAATCTGTAAACTACCATGGTTTCTTTACTTCATCTATTCCTCCGTAGTGGATTTGTATATGAAGTGTTGTAACATTCCATTATTAATCCTAACCCTGACCAATGATAAATATTGTGACTTTGTGGGTTCGTGAAATGAAAAGTCCAATTACACAAACTCAACAATGTTCTTTATTTCCACCGACTTACAGTTTAACACTTACCAATTACACAGAATTACGTACTGCACACAACTACAATTCACCAGTTCGTCCGTTAAAGTTACACTTGCACTTGCGATTACGTAAACTCCGATGCACATACACAGTCTTCTCGTCCTTACACTAGCACTGAACTCTTACGCTGATTGCCAAGAACTCTGACTGATTCCTCTTGCACGACGTGTTGCTTATATAGGGTCCGCTTGCCGATCTGGAAGGTTCTCCATTAGATGAAATATCCCGTAAGTTCGAGAACACAGGTGGAACAGAAAGAGACGGCGCAGTGGTGTTTTTTGTCCCAGCCATCTCCTGTCACCACTATAAGACAAACGAGGGGGGCGTGGCTAACATGGACCTCCCCTGCTCGCCCGCTCACAGCTGGTTCTATAGGGTGTTCCAACGATCGGGTGACAATATTGAAATACGGTGCTTTTTGTGCACTCATATTGTTGACAAAAGTGAGGTAACATAGCGTGGGTGTTAGCAAAAGCATATACGTGTTCCTTTCTTTTATTTCCAAACCGACTAAACAAAGGATTTCTGCTGCCAACATTCACAAACCTGCAACAGGAATCGTCAAAACGATAAAGGGTAGATTACGAATGGGGACACCTCGCGCATTGCGAGCTCTATATAGATCTATTGAGAATAACGTCTCCCAGGAGGATGGCATGAAATGCTGAAATTGAAGGAGGTTACAGGTTCGCAGGTAGACTGATGCCTGATTTCACCAACAGATGTTAAGACTTTCCACGAGTTTAGCAATAGTTAAAACAAAAATTGCATTTCATCAACAAGTGTTAGCGTAACACACGTGTTAAATCTCTTGTTAAACTAACAAGCCAAATTTCTGATGTTAAGTCCTTAACAATTGTAAATAGTCAAGATAGCGAGCATGAACTCAGCTGTTGATGTCGATTTGCTATATTTAGACCGTCTAAATGGCACTCATAATAGAGTACGGCCTATGAGGAGAAATGATTTTGAGGAGCTATACGAAGAAAAAAAATTTACGGAGGTATAGACTGTCGAAACAAGTTGCCATGAAGGTTACTGCGGAAGTACAAGAGAGGTTAGAACATGTATCGAAAGGAATATGGCGATCTGGCCTTTGCTTCAAGTATTAATAACTTTGCGATTTTATAATTCACTAAATTATGTGGATAATACACTGTCCACCTCCCGTCTTGAAACGTTCAAGTCACTTGTCCTTCGCACCTCGTTTTAAATTTACGTAATACTGAGTTAGAACATGCATCGAAAGGAATATGGCGATCTCTCCTTTGCTTCAAGTATTAATAGCTTTGCGATTTTATAATTCACTAAATTATGTGGATAATACACTGTCCACCTCCCGTCTTGAAACGTTCAAGTCACTTGTCCTTCGCACCTCGTTTTAAATTTACGTAATACTGAGTTAGAACATGCATCGAAAGGAATATGGCGATCTCGCCTTTGCTTCAAGTATTAATAACTTTGCGATTTTATAATTCACTGAATTATGTGGATAATACATTGTCCACCTCCCGTCTTGAAACGTTCAAGTCACTTGTCCTTCGCACCTCGTTTTAAATTTACGTAATACTGAGTTAGAACATGCATCGAAAGGAATATGGCGATCTCTCCTTTGCTTCAAGTATTAATAGCTTTGCGATTTTATAATTCACTAAATTATGTGGATAATACACTGTCCACCTCCCGTCTTGAAACGTTCAAGTCACTTGTCCTTCGCACCTCGTTTTAAATTTACGTAATACTGAGTTAGAACATGCATCGAAAGGAATATGGCGATCTCTCCTTTGCTTCAAGTATTAATAGCTTTGCGATTTTATAATTCACTAAATTATGTGGATAATACATTGTCCACCTCCCGTCTTGAAACGTTCAAGTCACTTGTCCTTCGCACCTCGTTTTAAATTTACGTAATACTGACAAGTTGTTTGGTGCTTGTAGTAGTGACACATGCATTTGAATTAAATTCGTTTCCAATATTTTCCCCGCGACATCTTTCTCTTTTACATTCACCGCATCCGTCCTCTTATTTTCCACGATATCCTTACACTTCGTCACCATTTCAATTAACAATTCTTTCTCCATCGATGAGAAATTTGTCTCACGGCTTTATTTATGTTTTTGTTCATCCGCCATTTTTCAGCTTGTGCAGACAAAACTGAAAACAAAAGCGCATCGCAGTACGTTCAGAAAATACCTCATCCATAGCCTTCTAGAGCTGAGATATTTACAAGTTTCTTGGCGTTAACACAGGTTTGTTAACATTTTCAGAAAACAGGTTGGTGAAATGCGAGAAATTTAATATTAAATTTAGCGCTGTGACAATTGTTACGTTACATTTGTTAACGTCGATTTTAACATCTGTTGGTGAAATCCGGCATCAGAGGCGCAGAAATCTCCAAGTGCAACAGATCTTGACCCCGGCATCAGGATCCACTGCGCCGCGCTAGAACTCCGGGACCGGTATTGATAAGCGTCATCAACGCCACGTGACGACAGTGAACGTACATCGCCCAGAGTCAAGAGCAGCATTTTCAATGCGTAAGCATCCGCACCACTTGTCCTTCTTACACAATGAGCCTGAAATCACAACTTAAAGGTGATGAAATGGAATGAAGCGAATAAATGAAATAAAATTGTTGCTAAGTGACGAGTCAGATGACGGGATCAAACTCACGACCTACTAAATGTCATTCACACGTTACATCGGTGCCACTTCCTTCGCTACTAATCACTGTAGTTGGCGTACCATCGATCCAATGTGATTATTTTACTGCCGTTAAAAATATAATAATTATGGAAAGATAGAGTCAGACCGAAAAATTCAATGCCATAGCCGGGACTTGAACCACGGGTCTTCTGGTTGCCGTCCAGCCGCTCCAACCCTTGAACTACTATGACCAACGTGCCGACATGACATTAAATTCTCCAACTGACTCGTGTTTTTCCCGGTAAACCACTTACAAGTTGTCATAAACAGATGAGACAACTACCTTAATGGCGACTTATACCGTATAAGTACTTTAAGGCCTGGGCTTTAATAGTTAACCACTATTAGGTCAATTAGTGGAAATTAATTGTTCTTTCACACTGGCCGTGTGTGGGCTAAAGTATGGAAAGATAGTCAGACTGAAATTTAATGTCATGTCGGCACGTTGGCCATATTAGCTCAAGGGTTGGAGCGGCTGGACGGCAACTAGAAGATCCGTGGTTCAAGTCCCGGCTATGGTATTGAATTTTTCAGTCTGACTCTATCTTTCCATAGTTCAGCCTACACACGGCCAGTGTGAAAGAACAATTAATTTCCAGTATAATAACTGATAAAAGGATAATTTAATGCATTTCAAGCTATATCTTGTCGATTGTCAGAAAAACCAAGCACAAGATTAAGCGTTGCATTCATCAAATGTTTGTTTGTAGCAGGCCATTTGAGTAACAATGGAAGAATTAACTGCTCAACATTGTGCTTTGTTTGTGAAAACTCTTTTTAAAAACTCCTTTGTTATTACGCCAGGGCTATTCCGTTTTCATTTCACGTCGAAGTGCTATTCCCAATAGGAGTAGAATAATGTGTAGATAATGGCTTTTGGAATATCCGCTTCTGTAAGGCAAAAGAAGCCACTAATTGCTTATTCACCGCCAGATCATGAATATGGCGATACCGTGAGAGAAGTCTTGGAATAGAGATCTCAGCATTTAGTCAGAAAACATGCTGATGCATAATAACAAAGAAGTTTTCTTTTTAACAAGTTTCCATAACAGATCACCCAGGAGTTCTTTGATTCTAAAATGTAAGCTTTAAACAAACCACACTACCAGTGCTGCTATCCTTTTGCCTATGAAAAGTCGTAGTTTCCTGTGGCCCGTTATACATATATAAAAAATGTACCCCCATTTTGGCTGGATTCCAACACCACATCTTTACGTACCTCGATGAAGGTTTCAGCCAACTTCTCTTGTGTATCCAACCTCAGTTCAATTCTGGTGTCAAAAACAAAAGATTGTAGTCTTCTCCAAGAGTACCCGAGTGTGTTCTCCACTTGAGATATAGTAAGTATTAAGCAATACAAATATAAAGTGTTAGCAAAATCTAATATTAATATACAAATAGGCCGAATTTCTTAAAAGTAGCTCAACTATTACTTCTGAATTTATAACTCAACAAAGCGATGAGGCATATTGACCGTCAGTGACCAGCGCTGCGATCATATTCTTATATAGGGATAAGAAGAGTGAAATAGTAAGTTGGCGTACAGTAAGTGACGAAACACAAATAGAGCTACGTGTCTGATATGTAAGGTTAGCCAATTCTATACGCAACACGGGTGCATAATCAAGAAATATAATCTTAATGAAAGGGTCGAGCCAGACTGAAAAATACAATGTCATAGCCGGGATTTGAACCACGGATCTTCTGGTCTCCGTCCAGCCGCTCTAAACCACTGAGCTACTATGACCAAAGTGCCAACATGACATTAAATTCTCCAACTGATTCGTGTTTTTCCCTGTAAACCACTTAGGAGTTCTCATAAACACATGAGACTACTACCTTAATGGCGACTTACAACGTGTAAGTACTTCAAGGCCTGGGCTTTATAGTTCGGACCACTATTAGGTACAATTAATGGAAATTAATTGTTCTTTCACACTAACCGTGTGTAGGACGCACTATGAAGAAGTAGAGCCAGACCGAAAAATTCAATGCCATAGCCGAGATTTGAACCACGTATCTTCTGGTTTCCGTCCAGCCGCCCTAAACCATTGAGCTACTATGGCCAACGTGCCAACATGACATTAAATTCTCCAACTGACTCGTGTTTTGTAATCTTAATGATTATAAATGCATTAAATATGTACCAATGTAATTGCTTATTGTAATATTTTTCAAATAATGAAAATGAGGCTAAACAGCCCATTCTTCTGCAATTTTCATAACGGAGAAAAGAGAGAAAATCAACTAAATTAGTTGCTATACTTTAAATGACTATTGCCATTATAAGAAGTGCAACGTAGCATAAATGTTCTAGTGTGATCCATCTATACAACTAGAATAATTTCTAAAATGATGATTTACTCAACTGACAAATGCGTAATATCAATTATATCATCAGCAATGTTCCGTCACTGAAAGAAGTCTCACTGTCATTGTGGAAACATAGAGTCAGACTGAAAAATTCAAAGCCATAGCCGGGATTTGAACCACGGATTTTCTGGTCTCCGTCCAGCCGCTCTAACCATAGAGCTACTATGGCCAACGTGCCGATATGACATTAAATTTTCAAACTGACTCGTATTTTTCCCGCTAAACCACTTAGGAGTTCTCAGACACATTAGACAACTACCTTAATGGCGACTTACAACGTGTAAGTACTTTAAGGCCCCGGCTTTATAGTTAACCACTATTAGGTCAATTAATGGAAATTAATTGTTCTTTCACACTGGCCGTGTGTAGGCTAAAGTATGGAAAGATAGAGTCAGACTGAAAAATTTAATTCCATACCTGGGATTTGAACCACGGATCTTCTGGACTCCGTCCAGCCGCTCTAACCATTGAGCTACTCCTAAGTGGTTTACTGGGAAAAATACGAGTCAGTTGGAGAATTTAATGTCATATCGGCACGTTGGCACAGTAGTTCTATAAATTTTGGGAAAATATGAGAAATATCAGAAAAATCCATAAATAGCACATAACGCCCACCGCTCAGGGTTCTTTAAATCAATACTCAACTCATTTTCACTCGATAATATTTACTGTAAATTGCTTCTAGAGAATTGTATCTTCAGTATCTTAATACTAAATTAAAAGGCCTAAATTGTATTTTTTATCGTGTTGCCTGAATTTCACTGATTGATCCCTTTAAGCATAACATTTCTTAGCTGTATTTCATCTCAGTTCTATTCTTTGGACATTACTGATAGACTGCTTAAAATGAAGAAAAAATTACTTAAAATGGCAAAATGTTAGAAACTGATTAAAAAAAAAAAGCTACGAATTTCACAAAGAGGCTTCCCTAATCCGAACCTACATACAAATTAACTGCACATAATTAAGAACCCAATTTAAAACTCTATTTCCAATCTTGGAAATTCACGAGAGAGAAGTATTCACGTCCCAATGCAAAGCTTTCTTGCTTCCAGAAAAGTGATCTGAAATCATTAAAATATACACTGTTCTTGCTATTTCATTTTAAGACAAAACATCCACAGTTTGAAGGCTTTCAAAGCTGCTATTATATTATCCTTAAAACACATTTAGCTTTATAGAAGGTATTTTAAAGTCTTAATGAAAATCCTCTACCATATGATGCCTAACCTAGAAGTAATATAAACTATTAAATGCATATCTGTATATTTTATGTATTAAATATATTGACATTCAAACTGGCAGACAATAGTACCTACTGATTGCAAATCCATTACAAAATACTTAATAATGAGACGCATTGGCTATAAAAGGTCCCTTGTGATAATGTAAAATAAAGTTCGGTATTTCATGTATATGTAGTAAAATTACTATGTTTATATCTACATATATAAGCTTTGTAAATCCAGGAAAACATATGCACATTTAGTTCTCATATGTAGAGCTTGAATCATCATCATCATCATCATCATCATCATCATCATCATCATCATCTTCTTCTTCTTCTTCACTTCATGGCATAGGCAATCAAGTGTCTGTTCCGCCATTGTTTCCTGGATCTGCCCACCGATCTCCTACCTTTAGGATGATACTGTAATATTTGTTTTGTAAATCTATTATCTGGCATTCTTTCAACATGTTCCTTCCATTTAACCTATCATCCATACTAAAAATGTCCAGCTCTTCTCTTATATTTTCATTTCTTATTAAGTCCCTATTCGTACATCCTTTCACACTTCTCAAGAATTTCATTTCTGGAGCCTGTATTTTACTCTGTTGCTTTTTAGTTAACGTCCAAGTCTCACTTCCGTATGTCAGTATAGGTACAGCCATAAATTTGTAGAACTTTAATTTTGTTTCTTTACGTATTTTGTTTCTAAATGTTCTATTTATTGTTCCACACACTCTTTGAAATTTGCATAATTTATTGTAGACTCATATTCCTTGTCATAACTAACATCAGTTCCCAAGTAGTTAAAATGGCTTACTGTTCAACGCAACGATTATTTATAACTATTCATGTTCTAATTGGCTCTTTCCCAATTAATGCCATTACCTTTGATTTTATAAAATAAATTTTCATGTTATATTGCTTACAAAGTTCACTAAGTTTAAAAATAGATTTTTGCAGGGCAGACTCGCTATTTTGTATAATAACTAAGTTTTCAGCAAACAATAAAATATTTAAAAAGTTTTTATTTGAAATTTTAAAACCTACATTCACTAGCTGCTTCCATTTGCACACTAGGTCGTCAATATAAATACTAAAAAGTGTAGGTGATAAAGTACACCCTTGTCTGACACCTTGATTAGTAAGAATTTTTTTTAGAAATTTTACCATTGTTCCTCACATTTATTTTTGTTTGGAAGTAGAAGCATTGTATCATTTTTACTAATTGTTGTGGGTATCCCCGTTCTTCCAATATTTGCTACATTTTGCATCGGTTTACCCTATCGAAGGCTATTTCAAAGTCAATAAACGCCATATGCGTTTCTTTATTAAACTCCCTATGTTTTTCAATTAGTTGTTTAACAATAAAAATGTTATCTGCACAGGATCTGCCTCTTGTAAATCCACTTTGTTCTTCCGAGAGAAGACATTCAGCTATATTCTGCAACCTTTTGTTTATTATTTTAGCAAATATTTTATAGGCCGTATCCAGTAAACACGTTTGCATGTTTATTCCTTGATAGTTAAACTTATGCATGTAATAAATGTATTCCACATTGTAAGGAGTTTATTGCGGAAGTTTCATAGTGCAAATAAATGTATATGTAAGGGGTTAGTGCATATATAACTAATTTGTGCATATTTATGCATACCTGTATTTTACTTTTTCAGCAAAAAATATACAAATATTTCACTCCAATACATTAAGAAAGAGGGATACGATAAAATTTCTCTTTTTGCGATATCCTTTTCTATCGATTACCTTTTGCGAAGGATGCTATAACATTTGTCCTGTATCGTGTTTCTAAATGCATAAAAGGTCGCCGAAAATGAGAACGTAGCTGTCAAAAGTGAGCGCTTTCTGATATACCGCCAACAACTTTTCAACAATCGTGCGCTAAATCTTTAAAGTTCGGTGCGACCGTTGCATCAAAAAGCTTGATTCAGTTTGTGTTAATATTGCAAACGAAGCCCTCTACCGCAACGATTTTCACTTACCTTTAAACTTGTAACTAGTGTAATGCTAAGTGTAATTTTTGAAGTGTACGCAGTAAGAAACGGAATGTTACAATGCCGAAGGAAAAGAGCAGTAAACCTTATTTGGTTTGATGGAAATAGAATGATATATTGATGGAAATCCTACTCTCCTACTCTTAACAACATATTTAAACGTAGTACTATGCCAGTTTGCTAAAACAAGTTTTTTACCTCGTATTTTAAGAATATTTTAAAAATAAATGAGATGTTAGAGCTAGTGATTGTTGGATTTATTTGACTAAATGAATCCACAATATTTTATATGATTGTTATCAGCGGCCTACAACAAAAACATTATAGATTACGCAACATCTAGAAACAGCTGCTCATAGAAACTTAAAAAAGTATTTAGTGACAGAAGAAAACCGTTTCCTCCCGAAATCGGTGGAAAACATTTAATTATTTACACAAATAAAAATATTTGTTAATTAATGTCCACTTATCTTAAGAAGTTGATGTTAATACTTTCAAAAAACATTTTCATTTTTTTAAAGAAGTCGCAATAACTTTAGTTCCTCAAAATAAATACAGTATTAAAAATATATTACAATTTTCTAAAAAAGATAAAATTCCTAATAATAAAAAATCTGGTCAATTTAGACGAAACGTTGTTTGGAAACCAGAAAGAAAGAACATTTTTGTAACATTAAACATAAACAAATTGATAAATCGGCCGTAGCAGATCATTTTTGGTCATTTAGCCATGAAATAAATCCCGAAGTTAAATTATTAAAACAATTAAGTGTTCCCATAGATTTAATATTGTGGGGAAACATATTTATTTTAAAAAATAAAAATCGCGTAATGAATTTTGACATACCGGCAATTGATTCTGCTTTTAGGTTTGTTTCGTCTTCAGATTTTTGTAATACGAAAAAACATGGTATCCTTGACGACGAAGTGTGCTAACTGACGATGCGAGCAAATGTTCGTGAAATCAATTTTTTAAAAAGAAGAATTAACATCAACTTCTTAAGATGAGTGGACATTAATTAACAAATATTTTTATTTGTGTAATATTTATTACTCCACTGTAAGTAGCTTCATTTTCTGTGTAATTTAATTATTTACTGCAATAAATGCCACTAATACTTAATACTGAAAGAGAGACTAATAAATGTTAACTAATTAGTGCCTAATATTTGAAGATTAATAAATGCGAGAAGGGTGAAATAATGTACTTTATTTTAAATGCAGTTATAAAGTTTTAGAGTATATTTGGCAGATTCTTACTGCATAGATTCATACATATATTCATATTTTATGGTACATATAAATCCGAGCTCTATTTATATGCTTTCTTGTACTATTTTTTTTATTTTGTCATTACCTATGTTTTATATGCATATATTAATATTTATTCATACATGCAACCAAACTGTACTTTCCTTGAGGTGTTCTATGTTCACGGGTTTATAATGCAATCTAAATGGATTATCATTCCCATCCTCACGTCAACATTTTGAGTGTTCTTTCTCTGAGTGACACAGAGTGAAGACTGTCGCAGTCCACCGCCTGTTAGTTCGCATTGAAACGTCCGGCGGGTGATGAAGTGGAAGGGTAGAGGGGAGAAAGCGGCGGTGCAACATTGGAAGGTCAGGCGATGCGCGTGCGGCATCAGTACCGCACAGGCATGCATGGAGGAAGTAGTGTTTTTGTGGCAGTCGTGTAATGAAAGAAAACAAACTTGCTTTCGTATCTGTTTTGTTAGCGTGTGTACAGTGAGTACAACAGTAATATGGAGGATCATCATTGCGTCATTGAAGACCTGCTAGTGACGAGCTTTTTGCTTAGAAGTGAACAAGAACAAGAACACATTGTAGCTAATGGAAGACCATGCCCGGACATGCCAGATTTATCTACTAAGCACAAAGGTAAGAAAGAAGAATACACACGTCATTTTTGCGTGTCTCAGTATACGTTGAATCCTTGGTTAACAGGTTGTAGCAAGCTGAACAAACTATTTTGCTGGCCATGCTTGCTGTTTTCCACCGACAAAGATCTGTGGAGCAAAACTGGATTTACCGATCTTAGCCACTTAAATGTAGCTCAGCACCGACATGAAAGGTCAGAGATACACTTAAAATCGTTTCTTAAGTGGAAACTTTTTGGAAAACAAGCAAACGGCATACCTGATGATTCCAAAAATAAAGCTCTCATAAAGAAACACAATGAACAAGTAAAAAGGAATAGAGAGGTTTTAAGAAGGTCAATCGATGCTATTTGTTTTTTGATTAAACAAGGAATTCCTCTAATGAGCCAGGATGAACAAAATGACCCCCAGAACAAGGGAAATTACATAGAACTTCTGGATTTAATTAGAACTTATGATTCCATTCTAGATTTTCACCTCCAGGCTAGCGATTCATTTCTAGTGGCTTCACCAGTAATTCAAACTATCACAGATGCACTGGGGGATGTCATTGTGGAGGATATCAAGAAAGATGTCACATCAGCCACGTTTGTGTCATTAATGTTTGATGAGACATCTGATACAATGTCCGAGTCTCAACTTTCTACTGTGTTACGATTTGTAAAAGATGGAGAAGTTCGAGAATGCTTTGTGGGATTTACGGATGTGAGCTCCAACAGGACAACAGAGGGACTATTTACTCACGTGACAAATATTGTGAAAGAATTCCAGATTGAAAACAAACTTGTGGCACAGGCTTATGATGGCGCTATTTTGAGCGGCGCGTGTTTAAACCAGCTTCAAGCCAAGATTTTAGAGGCCTATCCTATGGCACTATTCACTCACTGCCATACTCATGTTCTCAACAACATTCTCCAACAAAGTCTATGTAGGGCCATTAAGGAATGCAAAATATTCTTTATATTGCTCAATGGTATTTATATGTTTTTTGAAAAATCTTTAAACCGAAAGATGGCACTGGAAGACTACTTTGTCTTTAAGGAACCATGTGTTTCACCAGCAAAGTGGGATTTCACATCAAGATTGGTGCAAACGGTTAAAGCATACAAAACTGAATTAAATGAGTTTTTTGAAAATATAGTGGAAAATGCAGATGAGTGGGACGCTGATACTTTGGTACTATCTATGGGAATTATTTCCTTTTTTAGCGAATTCAACACATCATTTTTGCTGCAGGTACTTTCAAGATTATTTTCATATACAGACGAGTTGCAGGAATTAATTCAAAATGTCAGAATAGATAATACATTTTGTGTTCAAAAGGTAATTGATGTCCTTCTGCAGTTGCAAAACGACAGAGAGCACGACTTTGAGACTCACTGGAATGAAGTGTATACTCAGGAGGAACTATCGGAAATGGAACCCAGCCCAAAAAGAGCTCGTTGTTTGGACAGTGGTTTTTATCGTGAGTTATTTTACCAAATAATCAACAATATTATAGAACAAATAGAGACGAGATACGGCTCACTATCAAACCTACAGTTCCTTTTACTTCTGTCACACGAACATTTTGGCTACTATCGAACATTCTTCCCAGATGATTACCTAAATGCTTTAAAGTCTGTGCATGGACAACTGTTTGATTTCATAAAGCTAAAAACTGAACTAACAGTATTGTATTCAAATGAAGAATTCCAAGGTCTTTCTGTGATTGGTTTACTTCATTACCTCAGAAGAAGTGACTTGATTTGCGTATTTAAAGAAGTTCACAAGCTTGCTGAGTTGATTCTAACAATACCTACCTCCAATAGTGCTTCAGAATGCTCTTCATCAGCCATGTCACGAATAATGGCCTATCGTGGCACCACTCAGGAGCAGGACCCGTCAAGCAATTTATATGTTGTAGGAGTTGAACAGACTGTGCTTCAGGAATTAAAACTCAAAGATTCATTTTATGACAGGGTTACAGAAAAAGTTTTGTGCAAACAGAAAATAGATGAGCTAACTTTCATGTAAAGCTGTAACATTTCAGTATACACACATTGTCAGTTTAATAAAACTATTTTATTAAGTTATTTCTCTAGTTTAATTATTGTTTTCCTCTCATTATATTCAGATCTTTCAGGCAAATATTTGTAATGGTAAAAAATAGAAGCTATGTTGTTCATAAAATTTATATGACAGGAAATAAAATGAGATTCATTTTAAACTGAATAAATTCATCAAATTATAATATAGCTGAATGATTACATAAAAAAATTAGTAATTTTGATAAATTTGAAAGTTTAACTATTAAAAATTCTTTTAAACTAGTAAAAAAGATCTACAATGTATTTATATCTAAGATTGATAAACTTGTTTCCTTTGATTTGAATACCTTATTTCCTAGTATCCCTAGAGAAACACTTTTGATTTTTTTAATGGTTGAGTTCCATAGATTTACATGAGGACAGTAGTTGGTTTTGTTAAACTAAGATTTGTATTTATGTATAAAACATTATTACTTTTTCACTTTTAATTGTCAAAATTTTTTAACAAACTTCTGGATTAGCAATGGGTAATCCACCTTCACCTTTTCTTGCTGATCTTTTTATGAGCTGTTTTGAAGTGCAGGTCACTAAAGCATTCCCTTCAATTTTTAAAGCTTGGTATAGATATGTAGATGACATTTTTGCTGTTGTTCCTGATAAATGATGCTTTAAAACCATTAAATTTAGAAGATAACGCTATAAAATTCACATTAGAAACTGAAATTAATGGATGTCTTCCTTTTCTAGAAATAAACTAAACTTTGGTATGTATAGGAAAAATACATTGCTAATTACATAAAAAGTTTTAACCATTTTTCACATAAATAGTTTGACTTATAGGTTAATAAATATGCCCCTAAACAAAGAGGAATTTAACAGAGAATATAATCAAGATTTTATACACAGAAATATTGAAGATCTTAAATATTTAAAATATGTAAATAATATTTCTACCATTAAAAAAATAAAAGATGTTTATAATTTTAAAAAAATTGCTTACTATCCTTGGGTTAATAAAACGTTTCAATTTTTTTAAAGAATTTGGTATAACTTTGGTTCCTCAAAATAAATATAATATTAAAAATTTGCTACATTTCTGTGAAAAAGATACAATTTTGGATGGTAAAAAATCTAGCATTTATCAATTTACACACGTAATTGTTTAGATTGCGACCAGGTTCACAATGGAAGGACCAAACGTAATTTAGAAGTCTGTAAATGTCTTATTTCGTTTCAAATTCAAATTATACTTTAGATACAAATCAAAAACAGAACATCTGACACGTCATAGACATTAAAAAAATTTATGTGGATTTATGTACAGTTACAGATTTTCCTACTGTAAATTTTGAGGAATTTTTATTTTTGATTAACAATACTCAACATGTCATATTGGACGATGAATAAAATGAGTAAAATAATGCTAAAATGGACCCAGGGTCCATAGAGCTTAAGAGTTACCCGACATTCGTGTTTCAGGATAACGGAATACTCCGTGAAAAAGCCTTAGCCGAGATTCAAACTCTGGGCCTGTTGAATGAGAGGCAGACGCGCTTCAGAGGCGGTATGGTGATATGTAAGAGTGCAAGTATTAGGTCACCAGGCCCATTATATCGGTAGCGTAGATAGCATCATGTCTGCCTCACGTTCAAGAGGTCCCGAGTTCGAATCTCGGTCAGGGTGAGTTAGCTGGATAAGGTTTTTCCGGGGTTTTCCCTTATCCTGAAAGACGAATGTCGGGTAACTCTAAGCTCCATGGACCCCGGACGCATTGAACATCATTTCACCCATTCCATTCATCGTACGATATGACTAAATGTTGGAAGACGTAAATTAAAAAAAAAAAATCAGGGCCATTATAAAACAAATCATGGCAGTGCTAAATTGGCGATACATTTTTAAGATATGTTTATGTAGAACTAAAATATTAAGTAGCTTATGGAAGCTGCTCAACTGTTTTTAAAACATGTGAAAACAGTTGAAGGAAAACATATGACTCTCTTACGAACTATCTGCCACTGAAATGGAATGTTCGTGCAGATTTGCATATTTTGAGCTGCCCTCTTTAGCTTTAAGTAGTTTCTTTCTTTCTTTTTATTTTTTACGTATCTAAATATTTGCTCGCTGAATTGCTTTTTCTAACAATTTTACTCTGTTCGTTTTAATGCTATTTAAAAAGTTTTGCATCTAATCCGACGCTATTTTGTACTCAGCATCGTTACCGGAAAATCTTTGTGGTTATCAATATTAGTTTCATATAATTGTAGTAAATCAAGAATGTGTTACTAATTAGGAACTAAAATGTTATTATCTTGCAGTTCACCCCAATATAATTATGCAGTTTGACCCTGATCGTAAGGCCATGAGAGAGGCAATTTCTTATGATTCCTCGTTGCATCTCTGTTGTCGCGGTTGAATTGATTCTGAAACATACTGCACTTTCCATAGTTGCCTAATCGTACAGAATGTTTGCACAGCGTTCCTTCGAATTTTCATTGTCATAAGATGAAAAAAAAAAAGAACAACAAAAAGGAGGAGAAACATAACGAAGTGATAATGACAAATTCTTTTATTTTAATAACTTCTTCAAAAACATCCCACCAAATGCGACGTAACATTAACTAAATAATTCTCTCTAATTTATGTTTTTAAATTACTGTGTAGCAATTTCAGTAATGGTATATAATTCTTTGCGAAGATAAATTACAACACTGGGTGGTAGTTATTCTTCTTTTTTCAATTGTAAATTATTTCGTGAAAATCTGGAAAAGGTGATGAATGTCCAATCTCCTGCCTCCTGAAGGACAAACAAAAGCTGTTTACCTTTTATATATTTACCATGGAACAAGATGTTTTGTTCACATAATCAAATAAACTTTTAAAAAAAGCACACGAGGAACACCAAGAATACGATAAGGTGTCTTTTTTACTTTATTTTTAATTACATCCTCAAACGTCAAATCATATCGGACGATGAATGAAATGGGTGAAATGATGGTCAAATATGTCCCGCTTCCTTAGAGCTTAGAGTAATCCGACATTCATTTTTCAGTATAAGGGAAAAAGCTTTATACATATAACTCACTCTGGCCGAGATTGAACTGGGGACCTCTTGAACGAGAGACAAACACGCTACGGGTTGGGAAATGATTGGTCCAGTGCTTTCAGAAGGACTTCGGCTGGCAAAGGCCGCGCCGTGGCTCAGTGGTTAGACCGCTTGGCTCTCACCCAGGCGACCGCAAAGTGAGATTTGTGGTGGACAACACGGCGCTGGGGCGGGTTTTCTCCGGGACCTCCGGTTTCCCCCGCCATCTCATTCCACCGGTGCTTCATCTTCATCTCATGTATCATCAGTGTCACCGCCTGTGGTGCCGTATGTAGTAAAAGCGGGCGTTAAACACTACACATTTCATTTTGGCTGACAATTTCTATCAAATGCATTCTTTAAGAGTAGTGCTATGAAATTAGCATTTTGACGACTTCAAGTAATTTATTAATTAAATTTGTATTTTAATGATTTCATATGTTATGGTGTTTTTATAAAATTTATCACGTAGGTACATCCTTTAAAAAATCTGTAGTTACATTTACTTGACTTTCTGTACCCATTACCAGGATTGTAATTAGAAATCAATTTCCGGGGGGGGGGTCGTCCAAAAAATCTACGTTGAATTATTTGCTTTTAATAAATAATTAATCAGGAATATGCTTTTATCATGTTAGTAAAACATAAAACATGTAATATGTTATACTCACATGACTTTCTGCACCCAAGCTTCTATAAATTGTTCTTAGAATTTTTTTTTGTCTTATTTCTTTGGATAAAATCTGTAGAAAGGCCTTGCACATTGCACACTTTTTGTTCTTATACCTGGCATAAAGTGATAAAAGCAGCAATGAGATATTTAAAAAGCCAACCACTGATTGGTGCATTTGAAGTATTAGTTGTCCTTGAATGAAAAAGGGAATAGGAACTTAGAAGTTAAAAATTGCATACCTTTAAGTAAAGTATTTGGGAATTCTAACCAACAAATTATAATACGAGGGCCGTTCAGAAAGTAACCTCCGATCGGTCACAGTGCGGGTAGTGGGGGGAGTAGCGAAACCATCTGTACATTCACGCACTCAGCAGGTCAGTCGGCATCAAGCCGTGGTCGAGTGAACGTCGTATCTGCGCTAGTTTAGTGTTTGTGGCCGTTTGAAATGTGTGCTGCAATAGAAAACCCCGCCAAATGTGAAGTGCGTGCTGTGTGCTCTGAAACACTAAAAAAATTACGACGGGCTATACAGAACAAACGACGTGGTATGCTGACTTCCGGTATCGTTTTTTGCACTATAACACCCGTCCTCACTCTGCTCGCAGAACAACAGCCCTTCTTGAGTCCTACAAGTGGGACGTTGTCAACCATCCACCAAGCGATTATCACCTCTTCATGCATATGAAGACATGGCTCGGGTCCCAGCGGTTTGATGACGGCGAAGAGCTCAAAGATGCGGTCACAGGCTGGCTCCAGGCACAAGCGGGTGATTTTTATGC
Organism: Mantis religiosa; assembly: GCA_030765055.1. NCBI lineage: Eukaryota > Metazoa > Arthropoda > Insecta > Mantodea > Mantidae > Mantis > Mantis religiosa. The sequence goes on along the minus strand of CM060951.1, from coordinate 55,048,155 downwards.
AGAAGGAATTTCAAAGCTTGTGAACAGATACGATAAGTGCCTCAATCTTTATGGAGACTATGTAGAAAAATAGTGCAAAGATGTAGTTGTAAGATGTATATATTAAAATATTTTTATTTAACTTGGTGATTTTTTTGCAATCAACCGGAGGTTACTTTCTGAACGGCCCTCGTATATCGGAATTGGTTAACTTTGCAATATATTATTGTAATTGACAGTATTTGTGTATGTTGACGAGTTTTACACCTGCTGTGCAGTAACTTTTCGTTTATCTCGTAAATAACTTCATGTCTGCCTGACAGTGAATAGATACGTTAAGATGAGAAGCTTGAATAAACTTTTTCAATTTATTTTAAACTATGTTTTGTTTCTAATATTTCTAATATTTATTAAATAAATCATTTGAGGGGGTCCGTACCCCCTGGATTCCCTTAAATACGTCCTTGCCCATTACAATTTATTTTTATATAGCTTCCACAAATTATTCTTACAAAATCCTGTTTTCCTATTCCCCTCATCACAATCGATATAAACATTTGCAGACAGTTTCATTACATATTTGTTGTAGGTACACTAGGTATAAGGAAACCGAATAATTGTCACGTGTTCAATCGTAGCCTGCCACAAAAAGATGTTTGAAATAAATCTGTGTAGTACGTTTTTAACTATCTTCACGTGTACAAGTTGCACAAAATTCCTTCCGAATGAAGTAGACTTCCTTACTGGAGATGCAACTTCCGCAGAGCGTTGCAACTGTTAAAGGCCAGTTATAATAAGCAGTGTATTTTTTTCTCTCTCAGTATAATTGGTTCATGAAACTGAGGTAAAATAATATTGCGAATATATTGTATTTCAATTTTAACCGTGGATAACCTACAATGCTTATGGTATTTTTAACTTCTTCATGAAATAATGGTGTAAATCAGCTGTAAACGTTAAGGTCAAGGATATTCTGGATTTTTTTTTTCACAGATTTATATTTTGCCGAATTAATGTTCATTATCACATACTTTATCCCTAATGACTAGGGCCCGGAAGTTGTTGACCTAAAAATTCTCTAAAAAAAAACTATAAAATGCACTTAAAATATAAAAAATGACCTAACAAAAATTAAACGTATCTTTCATAATAATAAATTAATCTTTCATAATAATAAATTAATAACTGTCACAGACAAATAATGTATATATGGTTCGAATAACCACGTTTTAACATTAACTTTCGTAGTAAATAATTAAATTATTGCTACTAATAAATCAATTCAAAATTAATTAGGTCATTTTCAATTTTATAAAATATCAAAATATAAGCTACTGTACCCATTACCCAAAACATACCTTAATTAGCGTTGCAGTACACCACCACGGTCATCTTCAAGTTATCAGTGGTTGTCAGCTAAAACCGTTTTATACTTTGAGAAACTTCTGTCCACTTCCACAGATGCTATAGATGCATATTTGAAAAACACTATATCACTGTCTGTTAAATCCTGTTAAAAAACATCAGTTCTGAAGTTTTCTCCTGACAATATATCGGCAATCTGACAAACTGTTTCGTATCCTTTATTTTTGTCCAACACAGATTTTAGTCAAAGTATAAACTTTGAAGAAGCGTAGGGACAGTGAAGCACAAATTAGTACAAAAGTGAATCGAGAAGATATTGACACATTGCTTCACTCACACTGTTTATTCACAGGACATGTTTCAAGAGCTCTTGCTCCTATCATCAGCTGATACTCGACTAGTGAGTGCAAGTTGTAGTGGTTTCCTCTTTCTCCGTTTTGTCAATAGATGGCGTGACGTACTTGTCAAAGATGTCCGGTGGTGGAGTTTCAAAATTCATGACTCTATGACGATTTTTGTTGATGAAGATTTTTTCCCATACGGAAAGGTCTATGGGGTGATTAACATATTTTATTAGAGATGTTTCCAAGTTGATGTCATGTCTAGTATTCAAAAAATGAAAAGCCACTGCTGATTTTTCTGTTTCACCATTTTTAATGTTTCTTAGATGTTCTTTAGTTCTGATGTTAATATAGATATAGTTAGTTACTAACACTCCCCACATGGCAACCTTGGCCTTCGGGGTAACCTCACCCCACCAAGTGATGACCGGACCCATTTCTCAGGTGGAGGCACCCAGAGGGCGGTGTCCATTACCTCCGATGATAGGGTGATAGTGAAGATGGCGGTGAGGTGAGAGGACCTACAGCAGGGCCTGATAACTCAGATAGGAGACCATGAGACACATTAAGGTTCGCGAAACACCCGGGGTCTAAAGATACAGTTTTGAGCGCTGCAGGCGCCGGATTCAATGCCGCCAATATAATTATTTTGGCTGCCGTGTTGCATACTGACTAATATATAAAATACCTTCTGCTTAGTTCAAAATTTAATAGTTATTGTATTATTTTACTACTTATGAAGTAATTTTCGTAATATTATTGACCTATTATCGACCTTATTTGAGCTCAATGTACGATATGAATAAGACACTACATTGGCTAACCTGTAAATATTTGAATTAAAGCTTTAACGGCAAGGAGGCCAAGCCAAATTAAGTGCTGAATACAATTTTCATCGATTTGTGAAATTGTAAACATTTGAAAGAACTACAAGGACGTATAGGCAGCAGGAAGAACGAGAATAGATTTTCACAAAGACCTATTGGTAAGTAAGATTTAGCATGTAGCTAAATACAGACAATTAATATGACATAACCTGAAATGTGCCTTAATACATATTCATGCATAGTTAAATTCTCTACATTAATGTAGCGCCTTATAATGGAAAAAGTGTGTTGTTTTACATACAAAAGCATTAGTTTCATTAACCTTGTTAATTTATTACTGTAATAATGGCATTTTCTGTTTTTTGTCTTTCAGGGGTCATCCATCATCTCAGGCTACCAGGAATACGATGGCAGAAATCAGAATGCAGGATTATTGGATATTGTGTATGTTTCTTGTTTTGGTGATGTGCAGTGATCTTCAGGAACTTTAGTAATGTAGCACAAAGCATTCTTTCCCGCGTATACAGCAATTTAATGTGGCATATCAAATATTTCTGAAAGTTTGAGTTTCATTTCATATCAGTGGAAAATTTAACAAAAACTTTGAGGAATACTGTGACCAACAAGGAAAAGTGAAAAGTGAAGTTATTTTAGACAGTTGATTGGGTGTATTAATTTTTGCGTTTGTACTTGTAGTTTTAAATTTAAAATATATGTCATATATAAGTCCATGTAAGGTAAGTAATATGCAGTTTAAATTACTGAAAAAATAGCTGTGAATTTTCAGACATACCAAAATTAGCATCATCTGTGTTTACGTATAATCTAGGTGGCTTAAATTAAAATATTTGGGCGAGATGCTTGATATGAATTTTATAAACTTTTCCTTTAAATTGCAATGATAAGTATTTTGAAGAATTAAGTTCTCTTAACCTTACTCATCAGTGTATATCGACATCATTGATCAAGAATGTCACAGCTTTTAACAGCAATTAAAAGTATGATCTGAGATTATATAAACCTAATTTGTTCTATATTGTTTAATACAGTAGTCACTATGCAATATTATTGTACACACTACACTAAATTATTTACCTGAATAACCACCTTTGAAGAGATCTGATGGGATTAGAACTTATTTGAAAAAGCTTTACAAGTTTTTAGGTGTAATTGTGCAATGCAAGAAATGATTAAAATATCATTGTGTCATCATCATTATATGCCACTTTTAATTTTATTTCTAATATTTCAGTTATTCTTAAAACATGCACAAGGTCAGCTAGCTAGGACCTAAACACAGTGTGGCTTGATCTCAAATTAGTAAAACTTCACAACTTCCTTGTTAACACACACACACACACACACACGCACACACGCACACACGCACACACGCACACACGCACACACGCACACACGCACACACGCACACACGCACACACGCACACACGCACACACGCACACACGCACACACGCACACACGCACACACGCACACACGCACACACGCACACACGCACACACGCACACACGCACACACGCACCCACGCACCCACGCACCCACGCACCCACGCACCCACGCACCCACGCACCCACGCACCCACGCACCCACGCACCCACGCACGCACGCACGCACGCACGCACGCACGCACGCACGCACGCACGCACGCACGCACGCACGCACGCACGCACGCACGCACGCACGCACGCACGCACGCACGCACGCACGCACGCACGCACGCACGCACGCACGCACGCACGCACGCACGCACACACACACACACACACACACACACACACACACACACACACACACACACACACACACAAATGGGTTCAGAAAAATAACAAGTTAAAGTGATATTTGCACAGCATTTATGTATTCTGTGGTATATCTGTTCTCAACATGTACTTGCCACCATTTATGAGTAATATTGGTACACAATTTCTGTAATGCTAACCATTTTAAGGGTGATATAACGTTACTAGCGTGACTCACAGAAATGTTACATGTCACATTAAACTACACTGTTAAACATCCTCTCATTGTTCTAAGTTGGAATGAAAATCTCAATCTTTGGCATGAGAAAAAGATGTTTAACTTAATATATGAGCCATTCGTTACATGCAGTGATGCGAAGCCACATAATAATTTTGAAAAGTAGATAAAACTGCACATTATTTTGCTATATAATGCACTTCTTGTTTCTTTGTAGTGAACACATAAGGGAATTATGGACTGTTAAAAGAAATAATGGTTAGATGTGTGAGCAAATAAATTACATTACTAAATTATTTTCTATTAACTACTCAAACACACAGTTCCATCACTTTCACTTCTTAACTAAAACTACAAACAGCATTAATAGTTCATAGTGTAATCTTTCATTGAGTTATTTATTTGACACACATTCAGTTGTATGTCATGGACTGAGAGGTTTACACTATGCAGAGGGCTCCATTTGCCACCTTAGTCATAAAGTACATTGTTTAAAGTCTTATCAAGTTAAAGCAAGCCATTTATCCAAACAATTGCTCTGCACATTAAGCAAATTATATTTCACAGTCAGATAACTACATGAAATAATCTCTTATTGGAAGATACACTGTGCATTAAATTTTATTTTTAAAACTGCACATTTTCTTCTTCAGCATTCACTTCTGTGCATATGCATGTCATTGAAGCATTTAAAAATTCAACGCTGTAATATTCTTGTGTTGTGAAGACAGAGTTAAGCTTAGGACAATTTTAAATGAATGATACAGCTTTAATGTAATTATTATTTTTCATAATTTATTCTGCACTTGTGAATGTTAATTCAACCAAAGTGATTAGAAGTATATAAAATAGTGCCATTTATGAAATTTATGTCACCAGTTGCTAATACTGACTTCTGTACTAATTTGACATTATTAATCTTATATGAATCGATTACAAATTTCAGGTTTTTCTCTGAATATACTTTAGTATACTTGTGCTGAAAATAATGTATGTACTATTGAGCTTTTAAAATTCTTATTAAATATAACCATTAACAGAGCTGCTTTGTTGTCATTTTAAAGAAATAGTGCTATTTTTTTGTACATAGTTGTTGTTATCATTTCAAATTTATATACATATTTCTTTAGGTTTTTTTTTCTCACTGTTATTCCAGGGAATTTTTCAACATTCTGTGTACAAAGAAATTGCATTACATATAACATTATGGTAACCTTACCTGCTTTCCTGTATCTACAGAATCATTATTTTAGTGTTAAGTTATCTTTATTTTAAGTATTACATTAAGAAGCTTGAGGGAAAGGGTATACAGATGTCTTGTATAATCTCAACAGCATCTTAAGTGATCTCACTCTCTCGTTTTTTAAATTTTAATTGTTTTTAAAGACAAAATTATCAATAATGCTTTGTGGAAGTCAATTATTCATATTTAACAGGAAAAGTTCAGGTGGATTCTTCCAATTTCTTTCACAAATTGGACAACTTCTTTCGAAGTCACATTTCGCACACTGATGAATAGTTTATCGCACATTTCCTCACGTATTTGACGCGTATTATCTTAATATGAAATAGTTGATATGTGCCGTAAACTATTCATGTGTGACGAGAAGTGATTTCGAAAGAAGTTGGATTCCATCAGTCAGTGAAAATGGGTGCCGAAGGGAAGGGGAGGTGAATGCACCATAGCTCGGTCGCAATAGAAGCTTACTACATTACCGGCCGCACCGGCCGTAGTTGCCAAGGTCGCCGGGGTCTAAAGATTTAGGAAAGAGCGCCCTATGCGTCTTCAGATTTTAACACGGAGTTGAGCATCTGGTATTAATCTGTGACCTACAGTTTTTACCGTGGACTCCGAACCACGTTGGGCATAGGGGATACTTCACGTGTGCTAGACAGAGGTGAAGGCGTGGATAGGGCCGACTTAAAATCGCCAACCCCAGAGCCGGGAATCGAACTCGGGACCCTTAGAACGGGAGCCGCGAACGAAACCACCGCGCTACCCCGGCGCCCTCTTAATATAGATATTAACATCAGAACTAAAGAACATCTAAGAAACACCATTTTTAATGTAGATATTAACATCAGAACTAAAGAACATCTAAGAAACATTAAAAATGGTGAAACAGAAAAATCAGCAGTGGCTTTTCATTTTTTGAATACTAGACATGACATCAACTTGGAAACATCTCTAATAAAATATGTTAATCACCCCATAGACCTTTCCGTATGGGAAAAAATCATCAACAAAAATCGTCATAGAGTCATGAATTTTGAAACTCCACCACCGGACATCTTTGACAAGTACATCACGCCATCTATTGACAAAACGGAGAAAGAGGAAACCACTACAACTTGCACTAGTCGAGTATCAGCTGATGATAGGAGCAAGAGCTCTTGAAACATGTCCTGTGAATAAACAGTGTGAGTGAAGCAATGTGTCAATATCCTCTCGATTCACTTTTGTACAGATTTTAGTGTCTATCTAATTTTGTCCCGAAGCTCACCTTTTACATTTTGTACCCTCTCTTCCCCAATCTTCACTAACTCAATCGACTTATCCAATGTCATGCCACTTTCTTCAAGGCGGGTTATGATTTCCGTCAAAAATGCAAATTTTGATTTAATGAAAGCTAATTTACCTTGGATTTAAGTGACAGAAAACAGATCCTTTGCGCTCTCAATCTCCTTAGAATCTAACCTATCAAAACTATTCACCACTTCTCTCACTATTTGAAAATTGTCACAGTGGTATAAACATGCATTTAACCACGTACTCCAGCGTGTTAAAATTGGTGCCGGGGGCAAAGCTATATTAGGGGCTAGGACGCTGACCTGTGTTAATTGCATGTTTACCACACTTACAAGTTACTATTTCATAAAAAATTATATACATGAACTTTCAATTACAGATTATTTTTAAAAAACCCAAAAAGCCCATGGGTCGGGATCAGGACGGCCACGGGAATTCAACCCGGACTTCCCGAATGTGGGCTACACATGAAAATGCCCAATAAATTCGTAATAAAGAAAGAAAATGACCGGAAGATGCATCTAAATATATATAAAAAATACTATTATAAAAATGTGAAAAAAAAAAAAAAATGCTGTTTGATGTCCTATAGAAACCATATATATGTAACGTATTTGTTCCAGAATGCACTTAGTTTCCAATAAGCATCATCTGTGACTACTCAGAAGATGACTTTTCATCAAAATCCGGGCCCTACTAATGACTCAATATTGTAATGTAAATTATATCTTTATATTATTGTATTATAATGCATTACAATTTTAGTTGTGTATATTGGTAAACGAGTAGCGATAGGTAGAGTCAAACTGCAGAATTCAATGCCATAGCCGGGGTTTGAACCATGGATCTCCCGGTCTCCGTCCAGTTGCTCTTAACCCTTGAGCTACCATGGCCAACATGCCGACATGACCTTACATTCTCCAACTGACTCGTATGTTTCCTAGTAAACCACTAGGGGTTCTCATATACAATGAGATATGCATCGTTTGTGGCCACTTACTACATTGTAAGTACTTTATAGTTAAATCACTATTAGGTTAATTGATGGAAATTAATAGTTCTTCCACACCAGCAGTGTGGTGGCCAAGGTTTGGGTAGTTAAGAGTTCATTTTGAACGAATTTTGTATTATTGTAAACGTAAGAGAAAGGCAAAGCTATAAGCCATAAAGGTTAAAGCTTTTAGGTCTTTATACAAATTAACTTTAGAAATTGCTCTATGTGTCATGGAAATATGTATCTTAAAAATGCGTGTTTAAAAAGCCAGTTTTGAAAGAAAAAAAAATTAAAGCAATCATTCTCAGTGAATAGTATAACTCAAAAATAAATAATCGCGAATGTTGGTGTTCAGAAATAATATATTTCAAAGTTGCAGTAAACGTTCAAGAAAACCCTTCTACCTCAAACTACTCTTTACATGGAAGATTCTTCAATTTTGCATTTGCTAAATATGGCTGCATGTTCACCAAAACACTACATTTTAAAGATATTTATATTACAAATAAAACTTAAATCTTAAAATTTCTGTAAATAACCTATGAAGTTTTCTTCATTCTTATAATTGTATTATCTGGCAAATGTTAAGAAATGCGAGAAAAAACGTATTACACAAAAATATTGTGACTTTGTGGGTTTGTGAAATTAAAAGCCCAATTGCACAAACTCAAAATGTTCTTTATTTCCACCAAATTACAGTTGGAACACTTGCCGATTACATAGAATTACGTAGCGCACACAATTACAATCCACCAGTTCGTCAGTCACAGGTACACTTCACACTCACTATTACGTACAACTCTCTCTAGAGCTGGCTAAAAACTCCTCTTATACACGTACGCAGTCTTCCAGTCCGTTCCCTAGCACGGCGCTCCTCACGGCTGCTCGCCACGAACTGAACTGACTCGCCCACTGCAGCCCTTATACAGGAAGATCGCTGTTTATGGAAGCTTCGAGGCTCGGAACACCATCCCGACTGTTCCAGACATCAGGGGGAGGGGAAAGAGACGGTAAAGTGCCTCGTGACACTTCCCTAACCATCCCCTTCAGTGAACGCCACAAGATAAATGGGTTGGCGTGGGCTCAATGCCTCCTGTCGCCCACCCAGCTGCTAGCTGGTCGTGCCTTCCGATAATTAGGTGACAATATGGATTTCCTTAAGTCACAATTTATTACAAATAATTTTTTTCTGTGATAAACGTTATTATTGCTTTGAATATATAGTGATTTGTGATTTAAAGTACTGTCGTTGGTCAGTTATTTATCGCAATATTATAGAAACAGCATGACATTTTAACTCGGCTTTGAAACAGCTACATATTTCCCTTAGTAGCTTCAACGAAATATGAAATGGAACTTTTTTTTTTTTGTTTTTTTGTTTTTTTTTGTTTTTGTAATTTACGTCCTCCAACATTAAGTCATATCGGACTATGAATGGAATGGATGAAACGATGCCTAATTGAGTCCGGAGTCCATGGAGCTTAGAGTTACCCGAAATTCGTCTTACAGGATAAGGGAAAACCCCGGAAAAAACCTTATCCAGGCAACTCATCCTGACCGAGATTCGAACTCGGGACCTCTTGAACGTGAGGCAGACATGCTACCACCACGCTACCAAGGCGAGCTGTAACTATTTCCTCGAAGATTTATCGAATTCATTTAAAGTGATTATAAAAATAATCATTTGTAAGTTTAATATTTGTAGAAGCTATAGCCCCCATGGTAACGAGCGCGACACGCATGCGGGAGGTTCTGAGTTCGATCCGCGTACTCTGAATTTGGGTTTTTCGTTGTTTCCCTTTGTCACCATCGAGTGCTTACGTTCATACCACGATTTCCTTGGCAGCATTTACTTTCATTTCTTTTTTTTTATTATCTTAAAGTGTGCTTTCAGGCCCGTGGTGTATAACAGTGCCGGACACATGGCGCGCATGCTTGCCCTTTGCTGTTCTCTGGGCGGTGGACATCTTTGTCATTACATGGAGTGGCACTTGTCGACACTGCTGTCTCCGTTACCTGTCTGCCTGTTCCTTCACATCATCCCTTCTGTGAGTACTCAAGGTATCCCCCTCTGTATCAACAAAAAGGATGAATAGGTCATTAAGGTCATGTGAATGCATCACAATATTTTTCGTATACTTGTTTATACTTTTTATCCTCACAATCTGACTTATGTTGAGAAGAACATACAAAAAATAATTTAAAAAATAAAGAAACTGAAATTGATAAATCCATCATATATCAAAAGGTAGGTTTTAACTTGGAGAAGATAAACTCCGGATAATATATGAAGCATCTTAGAGCTGACAACGTTGATGACGTAACTAACCATCGGAATGGAAAGAAGATAACCAGGTAAGTCATACATACCACATCCCCATCTCCTAGCAACCTGTTTGCTTCAAAACAAAAGAATGACGCAACAAGCACAGATATTCATGAATAGCATTGAAAATAATCAAACAACAACTACTATTTTTAGAAGTATTGTATTCTACTAAAATTATTGATAGTAATTTCATCATAAATGCATGTTTTGAGAACTCCTTCCTCCAAAAAAGCAGTTTTAGGAAAAGTCTGTGTGCACGACTGTGAACAGCAGAAACACAAAGTAGGTTAAATAACAAATTTGGTATCTATGTTCAGCATATTCCAAGGATGAGACACAAAGGTTTTCAAGTAAACCCACCATCTTAGACTACCCTTTACGTGGAATATTAAGGATTTTTATTAAAATACCACATGATTAATACCTTCTGATTAATGAAGTGTGTGTTTAGACCACTTGACTCTCACCAAGGCGGCTTGGGTTCGATCCCAGGCGACAGCATGTGAGATTAGTGGTGGAAAAAGCACAGTAGGGCGGGTTTCCTTTGGGTGCTGCGGTTTCCCCGCCATCTCATTCCACCGATGCTCCACCTTCATTTCATATATCATCCATCACTCATCAGTGTTACCGCCTGCGGTGCGGCATGTGGTAAAAGCGGGCGTTAAACACTGCAATATACGAGGGTTGGTCAAAAAGTAATGCCTCCTATTTTGTTCTCTTTTAATTGCCAAGAAAATTGAATTCAATTTACATAGTTTGAAAACTACAACATTGACGATTAATTTGTCACTATTCAATATAATATCCATCCTTTTCCACAGTTTTGGTTCAACTTTTATTTAGGGCGTGTATTCCAGTGTGGTACAACACACGGTCTTGCTTCCTAAGCCATTGACGCACGGACGTTTTCACAGCCTCCTCATCTTCAAAATGAAACCCACGATGAGCTTCCTTTAGTGGCCCTAACAGATGGAAGTCTGATGGTGCCAGGTCAGGGCTGTATGGGGGGTGAGGTAAGACTTGCCATCCCAATTTCTGAATTTCTGCATTGGTGTAACGGCTGGTGTGTGGTCTTACATTGTCATGCAAAAGAAGATCCGCCATAGTTTTTGTTAGGCGAACTTGGCGAAGACGTGCTTTCAGCTTTTTGAGAGTTCTGACGTATTGGACAGAATTTATTGTGCATCCCTGCTCCAAAAATCAAAGATAAGCACACCCTCTGCATCCCAAAACACTGTCGCCATAACTTTCCCAGCCGACCGCTGAGTTTTGATTTTTTTTTTCTTCGGTGACGTGTGATGCCATTCCATTGACTGTCTCTTTGATTCAGGTTCAAAAACTGAACCCACGTTTCATCTCCAGTAACTCCTCTCCCTCCAAATTGAAGCGCTGCAAGTGTTCGGAGGCTACTGTTTTCCTTGTTTCTTTGTTTTTTATGGTTAACATTCTTGGTATCCAACGTGAACAAACTTTTGAGTAACCCAGTTGTTGAATAATCGTCATCACGCTGCCTTTACTGAGGGAGGTAATGCGACACAATTCACCTGTTGTTACCCGGCGATCACCACGAATTTCATCGACTCGCTGAATGTTGCATGGAGTCACTGCAGTCACCGGCCTGCCGCTTCGCTTTTCATCTGCCAATGGTGTTTGCCCTTCAGCTTCTTTACAGCGACGAACCCATCGTCTAACAGTGCTGACATCCACCGTTGCATCACCATACACATTTTTTAGCCTTTCGTGAATGCGAATTGGCGTTTCACCTTCCGCAGTCAAAAATTCAATCACAGAACGCTGTCTAATACGAATGTCGATGTCAGCCATTTTGCAAGAGGATGCAGTGCTGCCACCTGTTGACTTGGGAAGTTACTAGTGCAGCGGCTTGGAGAAGAAGGTTTGAGGAATTACACTAAATTCAAAGTTTTTACATAACTTACTTATTTAAGGGAAAAAATAGGAGGCATTACTTTTTTACCCACCCTCTTATAAATGAAGTATATATCTTGAATTTTCTGCGAAAGTTCTTAGAAGTTCTCTTCATTCTGAATGACTTTTGCGAAGAGGTAAATTTTGAGATAGACAAAATTTATAACATTAGATTTAAATTTCTTTAAAATCGACGATTTATGACAAATACCTACTTTTTATATGGAATGGACAATTTCTGAGGCATTCCTTGGTAGTTGTTTAAATTGTTTAAACTTTTCTGGATTGGAAAAGATTATTATTATTATTATTATTATTATTATTATTATTATTATTATTATTATTATTATTATTATTATTATTATTATTATTATTATTATTATTATTATTATTATTATTATTATTATTATTATTATTATTATTATTATTATTATTATTATTATTATTATCATTATCATCATTATTATTATTATTATCATCATCATCATCATTATTATTATTATTTTAAAAAGGTGGAGCAGTAGTAATATTTTGGTCAAAACGAAAAAAATTAATTTATAAAGCATTGGTGGAATGTGTGATGCTCTATGGAGCAGAAACTTGGACAATCAGGAGAGTACAAGAGGGTGTCTTTTTTTATTTTTGTTTTTAGAGCAACGGAAATGGACTTCTGGAGAAGGTCTGCCAGGAAGTCACGAAGGGATAGGATAAGCATGAAATAATAAGAACGTTGAATGTCGAAAGAGATGTTATGGAAGTCTTAAATGAGAAACGACAATGGTATGGACACATATTAGGATGAATGATGGCAGATTACCAAAGGAAGTACTCAGATGGACGCCAGGAGGAAGAAATAGGAAGGGAAGACCTAATGATCAGTGGATGGATAAAGTGAAAAAGTGTATGAGACAGAAAGGACTAATCCTTGTTTCACATAAGCTTGCCCCGTATCTCTTAACGGTCACGTGACTTTATCACCTCTCATTGGCTGCTCTTGCAGTATAGACTGTGTGCGGTAAAAATTAGTTCGTTATTTAACATGGTGAGTTGATTTATCTGAAATGCATGTTAATTCTTAAACGAAGTAAAGAGAAGGTTCCTTTGCTCTCAAGCACATGACACGATAGCACGTGCTTTAGCGGTAGTGATGACATATTTGTTTATATGACTTTTATCACTGGCCTTGTTTCGAACTAGATTAGTCATATATCGCCATTCGAAGGTGTGTTGTGCCAAGTGCGAGAGCTAAATTATTTTATTGATCGTTTATTGCGCGTGTACTTATATGTATAATGGCAGAGTCTACCGACAGTTTTTCGCTGAAGCATCGCAAGGGAAAACCTTTACAAAGCGGCGAAAAAGGAATTGTCTTGCGTGTGTTTAATGCACTCCAGAGAAGAATCCGTCTTTGTCAGTGAGAGAAGTCGAACAGCTGTGCTCTGAACTTACAGGTGTGAGTGTTAGTTGCGTATGAACATAGCGACATGAAATTGAGATAACAGGAAAGCTTACCACTCCAGGGGCGATATTGCTGTGTGGCGAAGACGTTATTTAAGGACAATCAGATTGTATCGGGATACAAATCGCAAAATATACTACTTTGACGAGACTTGGGTGAATGAAGGACACACAAGTATGGCGTAACACGACTTTTAGGACTGAAAGACAAGCATTTTTGCAAGGTATGAGTGCTGGTTTTAAAAAGTCCCAGTGGAAAAGGCCGAAGGCCTTTCATTATAAACTTTGTCAGTTTCATTGCTCATTCATTCAGTTTCAACTTGCTCAGTTTCATTATAAACTGCATTATTTTTGCATGCCTTTATATTCTTCCTGGCAATTATTATGACGTTTACTGCAGGTTTATATGTGACGGGAAGGCACCGCCTATGGCCTATGGCGCGAAAGCATTAGCCAATTAGGGTGAGGAGGAAGGTAGTTGCACGCGGAGTGATACATGTCCGCGGGGCAAGGTTATATGAAACAGAGATTAGTTGATGTAGATGCATTAGATAAGAGGAAATGGAGGAAAAGGATTGCTCTGTGATTTTTTTTTTTTGTGAAAATAATTTCTAGTTGGCTATTGGTATGGTTGAGGCAACCTACAGCATTGTAGAAAGCCATTAATTAAAAATATATATTATTTTATTATTTGATCCATACTCAGACAGAGAGTATGGAATTTCAAAGCCATCACATAGTGACCTACTTTAAAAGATTTGGCTATCACTTAAATCTTACTGTATTCCCATATGTTCCTTGCACATACAAGAAAATTGGTGGTAAGATAATTTATCCGAAATTTATCTCAATTAACACCTGCCAAATGACGTAGCTATCGGCAGGTACTTAAAACCCATATACTCTCTCTTAACATGAAGTGGATAGAGGAATAAACATTTTTAAGAATATTTTGTACAAAGGATAAAGTCATCGTGAGTGTACAGATATGATTTTTTAAAGTCCAAAAGTTTGTGTATAGGAGAAAGTAAATAATTGCTCATTAGTACGTGAATTTACAGAGGTGATAACGAGTAAACCTTAAACCGATTACATAAATATTATTTTTATAATAAAAATGTAATAGTTATTTACATCAGTATCCTAACGTATCCAGTTACAATACGAAATTGGAATAATGTCAAACGAGACCGTAGATCGCATAAAATTTTTATTTATTTTGCTAAAAAAAATTGTATGTACATAGATTTTCGAGTCGATAATTGGATGCAGAGGGCCATGTATGAAACAGGGTCATTCATTAACGTATAGAACTGCAGTAACTAGGGAACATATAAATAAACATTATTGCAAAAATGATATTAATTTAGTAAAACCAACGAAATATCGAAATAAATATGAACCTAAATGTATGCAACAAATAAATATTAACTTTGATTTTCTTGGACGTTTCAGTTGTGTATTTAAATGAAATTAATTTTAAGTTTACCGCACTATCGTGGGCCATT
This sequence comes from Mantis religiosa, assembly GCA_030765055.1. Taxonomy (NCBI): domain Eukaryota; kingdom Metazoa; phylum Arthropoda; class Insecta; order Mantodea; family Mantidae; genus Mantis; species Mantis religiosa. The sequence continues at coordinate 55,032,904 of CM060951.1, read as the reverse complement.
ACGAGATTTTGCAATGTTCCACAGACAATCAAAGTAGATAAATTATTATTACATACTTAATGAGCTTTATATGAGATTCAGAAATTTGAAATGTTTGAAAACGTAATGTATAGTGTTTGGATTAGTAGAGGCAGACTGAAAAATTTAATGCCATAGCCGGGATTTGAACCACGGATCTCCCGCTCTCCGTGCGGTTGCTATAAACCACTGAGCTACTATGGCCAACGTGCCGATATGACATTAAATTCTCCAAATGATTCGTATGTTTCCCGGTAGACCACTAGGGTCTCGGCCATGGCCATGGTAGCTTAGTGGTTTAGAGCAACCGCGCGGAGAGCGGGAGATCCGTGGTTCAAATCCCGTCTATGGCATTGCATTTTTCACTGTGACTCTACTCATCCAAACCTTAGCCTACACACAGCTAGTGTGGAAGAAATGATTATTTCCATCAATTTACCTGAAATGTGCAGTGTTTAACGCCCGCGTTTACTGCATACGGTATCACAGCTGGTGACACGAATGATACATAAGAAAGATGGAGCACCGGTGTAATGAGATGGCGGGGTTAACCGGAGATACCGGAGAAAGCCCAACCCAGCGCCGTGTTGTCCACCACCAATCTCACTTTGCGGTCTCCTGGGATCGAACCCAAGCTGTCTTAGTGAGAGCTGAGCGGTATAACCACTCAGCCACGACGCAGGTCAGCTATATTCAGAAATTTGAATGAGGTAGGTATATGAAGGTGTGAAATTATTTGAATAAAATCAATACGAAATAAGACATGCAGGAGCCTTCTAACAGATATTTCCAACAAAAATTGAAAACAAATATGAGGTACGCCCAGAAAGTAAGTTCTGTTTGGTAATAAAATTGAATTGTGTACAGATACAGAAAAAGTATTTATTGCACAAAATTCTACAACTCTTAAACTACTTTTCCACATAACTGCCGAAATTTTGCAGGTATTTGTCAAAGCGAGGCACAAGTTTTTGTATACCTTCTTCATAGAAGTTTGCCGCCTGTGTCTTCAACCAGTTGGAAACATTTTCTTTCAACTCTTCTTCATTGTTGAAGTGTTGACCGCCAAGGAAAGATTTGAGATGCAAAAACAGATGAAAGTCGTTGGCAGCGCGGTCAGGGCTGTACGGGGGGTGCAAACACGTCCCAGCCAAATCCCCGTAGGGCGTTTTTCGTCGCATTTGCAGTGCGTGGTCGTGCGTTGTCGTGAAGAAACACAAAAATTTTGACAGCCCATAAATTTCAATTGGTTTCACTTTCTTAGCATTCAGAAAACGAATCACAGATCTGATTTCACAAGCGGCGTGATTTTCAATCAACACCGACATTGTAAACAAGCACAAGAAAGCGTACATGCTGACAGCGATCTCACAATGGCGCACGTTTCTGCTCCTTGATACAGAGCGTCTACCGCGCATGTGCGGAACTGCGATCGCAGCGCTGCAGCGGAGATAAGTTGAAACAGAACTTACTTTCTGGACGCCCCTTGTATTAGACATTATCACCTGCCTCAATTGAGTGGCTAAAACTGTTTCTAAATTATTCAATCTTACTCTTTGAAATGTTCTATATTTTAGTGGTACACTTTGGAAGTACGATCCTCTAGTATAACACTCTTTGATTATGTTAGGAATTAACTAGAAAATATTTAGAATTATCCATACCCAGAAGTAAAACCATGTACATAGGAAGGAAAGAAGAAGAAGTTAAAATTAAATGTAATGATGAAATCTTAGAACAGGTAGACAGTTATGAATACCTGGGTACAATTATAAATAAGGATGAAAAAATAGAGCAGGAAATTTTAAACAGAATAAGAAAGGCCAATTCGGTCTACTATCAGACTAATAATACTATTGTGGGAAAAAAGGAAATAACAAATGGTACAAAAATTACAGTATTTAAAACAATAATACTACCAATTCTATTATATGGAGCAGAGAGCTGGACTCTCCTACAGAAACAAGAAAGCAAAATAACAACTATGGAAATGAGATATTTAAGACGAGCTGTGGGGAAGACAAGAAGAGATATGATTAGAAATGTAACAATAAGGGAAGAGTTGGGTACACACTCCGTTAAAGAAATATTGAAAAAAAGACAACTTAAATGGTATGGACATGTACTCCGCATGTCAGAAGAAAGAAAACCCAAACAATATTTAGAAGCAAGACCAGAAGGTAAAAGAATTAGGGGAAGGCCACGCATGTTGTATCAGGAATACATTGAGAAGTTGGGGAAGGATAAAGGGAAAACCATGACAGAAATGAAGAGAATGATAATGGGCCGAGAAAAATGGAGGAAATGGGTAGAAGAGGCTTGTACCTCCACGCTTAACAGCACAAAGGAGTTAGAGAAGAAGAAGAAGAAGAAGAAGAAGAAGAAGAAGAAGAAGAAGAAGAAGAAGAAGAAGAAGAAGAAGAAGAAGAAGAAGAAGAAGAAGAAGAAGAAGAAGAAGAAGAAGAAGAAGAAGAAGAAGAAGAAGAAGAAGAAGAAGAAGAAGAAGAAGAAGAAGAAGAAGAAGAAGAAGAAGAAGAAGAAGAAGAAGAAGAAGAAGAAGAAGAAGAAGAAGAAGAAGAAGAAGAAGAAGAAGAAGAAGAAGAGAGAAGAAGAAGAAGAAGAAGAAGAAGAAGAAGAAGAAGAAGAAGAAGAAGAAGAAGAAGAAGAAGAAGAAGAAGAAGAAGAAGAAGAAGAAGAAGAAGAAGAAGAAGAAGAAGAAGAAGAAGAAGAAGAAGAAGAAGAAGAAGAAGAAGAAGAAGAAGAAGAAGAAGAAGAAGAAGAAGAAGAAGAAGAAGAAGAAGAAGAAGAAGAAGAAGAAGAAGAAGAAGAAGAAGAAGAAGAAGAAGAAGAAGAAGAAGAAGAAGAAGAAGAAGAAGAAGAAGATTATGTTAGAGTTACTGCTTGTTTGCAACACTAAATAGCAGCACAAAAATATAAACGACAACGTAATGCTAATCAAAGCGAGTCTGATTTTTAAAGCATCTATTTTCTACGTCTTACGCCATTAACTATAATCGCCTTTCCTGTTCTTCATATTTCTATTGAACGTTGAGGCAAATGCTTATACAGGCGCATCTTGGAAAGAAAAATTATTTTAAACAAATTCGGGCAGTGTTACAAACATGCTAAGTACATCTTTATTTCAGCAAAAAGGAAATTAAGTGTCTTAGCTCTCCGAAAAGTTTGCCGAGACATGTGCCTTACATCATCATTTCTTTAATTAAACTTGCTCTGTTCTTTTTTATGGGTTAACTCGAACCCCAGCTATATTAACTTTAATGTCCGTACTGTCACTAAGGCTGAGCTGGCCTAAATGACCCCAGGAGTTTCAAGTGGTCTGCTTTATCTTAAAGGGATCGTCCCCACCCAACCTCTGCATTCCCCTTTGGAATTTTCCTCACACATGGAAGCGGAAAGAGAAATCCCCACGTGACATATTTTCACGAGGCATGCCTCCCTACCTCTACCCACTTACGCAAGGTTCATTCCCCCTGCTATGATAGATGCTTGTTGTGCGACAAGTTTCTTTAAACTTGTGATTATTTTTTGTGTGTTTTCCCTACCAATCTGCTTTAATGCAACAACGTGAGGCAGATAATTTCCTTAAGCAAGGTATCTCAACCATCAGTTAAAAGGCGCGCAAACATTCCACTGTATGCAACATTCCAGTGGCAACCCTTGACTTTTGGTAAGGGGATGTAACTGATTAAAAATGATGTAATCTTCCATATATTCTTCTCCCCTCTTATATAAACTATTCTTAAAAACGCTCGAGATAAACATTTGCAGAAATTATCTTATTGCTACTTGCCTTCTAGATGAATGAAATGGGTGAAATGATGCTCAAATGAGTCCGGGGTCCCTGGAGCTTAAAGCTCCAAAAGGAACTTAAAGGATTCAAATTTAATAATTGGGCGAATAAAAGGAGAATATCAATAAACCCTGAAAGAAACCCAATACATAATTTTCCACAGCCCAAACAAAGAGAAACATAAAAATACTGTAATAAAGTATAACAGATAAAAAGCCCAAAATGAAATAACGTACCTAGGAGTGACATTAACTAAAAAATTAAACACCAAAACACACTATATAAAAAAACTCCAAACTGCAAATGTCGCAACTACGTGCCTAAAACTCCTATGCAGAACAGGGAAAGAAGGACTAACAACAAAAACCCTAATACAGCTATACAAAACAATAGAAGACCAATCTTTACTTACGCTGCAATAGCACTATGGCCAACACAACTCAAACAGTCGAGTGAGTGAGTGAGTGAGTGGTGTTTAAGGGCCCGTCGACAACAAGGTCATTTGGGCCCCTCAAACAGTCGATAAAAGTCGATAAAAGAATTGCATGTCAAACAGTCGATAAAAGAATTGCATGTTTTGAAAGAAGGTGCTTAAGAATATCATTAAGACTACTACCTTGGTCAAAAAAGTAATGAAATCCACGACTTATCCAAAACCATACACATAACAGACGAAATCAAAAAATACACTTACAAATATATGCAAAATGCCAAGGACCGACCACATAGACAAAGACTCATTGAAAACGCAAAGAAATTCAGACCAGTACACCTGCATAAAAGAACCATCCTAAGTGACCCACCTCTACTTACCATCATCAACGAATATGAAGAAAACCTCGAAGATGAGCAAGAGCGAATACAAGAACATCTCGACATACTTCTCAGAATGACTACAAATAAAGTTTAAAGCTCTCTCTCCGTCTCTATCTCTACCACAACCACAACATTAATGTAACACAATAAATAATAAATAAATAAATCAATAAATCCCTCAAAAAAAGGGCCCGCCATCACAAATAAACAAAGCCTCTCCCTCACTCAAAAAATAAATACATGATGGCTGAAGAGGGCGAAATAAGCCCTAAAGCAGCTCTGGGTGTACATACACCCAATAACTCCATAGTGTGTGTGTGTGTGTGTGTGTGTGTGTGTGTGTGTGTGTGTGTGTGTGTGTGTGTGTGTGTGTGTGTGTGTGGAGCTTAAAGTTACCTGACATTCGTCTTTCAGGATAAGGGAAAAACCCGGTAAAAACCTTATCCAGATAACTTACCCTGGCCACTCGAACTCGGGACCTCTTGGACGAGAGGCAGACACGTTACCATCTACGCTACCGAGGCGGGCATAGAGTAGCCATAGTCACGTATTTTAAGAGCTGGTGTGATGACTTAGAAATTTCGTTCTGTTTGTATGATCAATGTATGTATGCGAATGTGTGCGTGATCTAATGACTAAAACCCAACGTATACGAGTTAACACCGTCCCAATAGGCGATATGTTCAAAACAGGAGAACGGCCGCCGATATGACCATTGAATTAAAGGCGGAGTATAAATGGAACATAAAAAAAGATAAAATAAATAATTACAAATATCTTGAAAATGGTTCACTTCACAAAACACTGTATTAATGTCCTTTAACGAGCTGTACATTTTTGTGGTAAGTTTTTGCCTATCTCTTAATGCTGCAAAAGCTTTCCAGAATGAGGACATTCTAAGGTCATTCCCAGAAAATATGAGATGTACATTTAATTCTTCATAAAAAAATAGCTCAAGTTTATGGTATTTTAATAAAACTCATTAGAACCGTTTTCGAAAATTAACAGTTTTGAATTTTTTTAACGTATATAGTTGTCTGAAGTGACAGGATTTTTCTGAAATGCTTCGTGACGTATCTTTAGAAAGTACTGAACTAAATACGACGTTTGGTTATTACATTAAATTCACTCACTCACACACACACACACACACACACACACACACACACACACACACACACACACACACACACACGGGGGGGGGGGGGGGGTAGCGATCTTGACTTAAAAGAAAAACAAATCCAGCCTCCAGTCTAATCCGAACCTAGGATTAATCTTCACAGGCACGAAACTATACTCTGATTTTGACACTCACAATAAGTACTAATCGTATATCTTATTTACGATAGATTAAAAATCATTTATAAGCACATGTTTCGGTATTTGTTAAATAATGATTAAATATGATGGCTGTTCAATAAAGAATGATCATAATTTTTTACGGTCATAATTTTCGTACTAAAATTCAATCTTATTATATTCTGTTAGCTTAATGTGAAACAAACACGCCGTAGTAGTTTGATCGCCTGTGAGAACCAGCCAAGTTCAGACATGTTCAGTATCGCCTACCGCTGCAATGGGGGTAACACGCGAGCAACAATATGCGGCTTTGAAATTCTCAACAAATCTTCAGTTGAGGCCTATACAATGTTACAGGAGGCCTATGGAGAGCCTGTTCTTCCCTACAATACAGCTAGAAAGTGCTTTAAAATGTTTAAAGAGGGGAGACAATCAATTTCAAAGGAAGGTGCTCCAATTACTGCTCTTACGGAAAGAAAAAAAAAAAAAAACATCAACACTGCTGCCATTGTGAGAGAGGATTGACGAATTACCTTAAGATCACTTTCTGAAGCACTGTACATTTCATTGGGTACCACCCACACGTTGGTGACAGAAGCATTACACATGGGACGTGTTCGTGTGTGATGGGTTCCAAGACTGTTGGAACAAAAGGACATGCAGTTGAAGTTGATGTTACAGGAAGATCCGGAGTTTCTTTCAAACGTAATCACTGCTGCTGAAACTTGGCTATATCATTTTGATCCTGAGAGCAAACAGCAATGCTTAGTGTGGAAATCTCCTTCATCACCAGTTCCCAAAAAAGCAAAAGTGGTTGCTTCTGCTGGGAAAGTTATGGTCATCTCATTCTTTGATATTCATGGAATGTTTTATCAGCATGTTGGACCTGCACACACATTAGTAGCTGGACAATACTACAGGGATGTCCTGAAAATATTGGATGTCCATATCAGGCACAAAAGACCACATTTCCGTGAAGCAGGCTCGATGCTGCACCACGATAATGCGCGGCCGCATATTGCCAATGCTGCTGAATATCTTGCAAAAATCAACGTGATGTGCATCTCTCACCCTCCCTATAATACGGGTTTAGCCCCATGTGACTTTTTTCTATTCCCTAACTTGAAGAAACGCCTTAGTGGGAGGCATTATCCATCATCAGAAGCAGTGGTGAAGGCTGCGGAGGCGATTTTGAAGGATCTCTCAAAAATAGTTTCCAGCTGTCTTTGAAGACTGGCAGAAACGCTGGGACAAGTACATTGCATTCAGGGGAGACTATTTTGAGAAAGACCGTCAAAATTATGAGGATGAGTAAAGACACGTTGTCAAAAAAATATGTTATCATTCTTTATTGAACAGCCCTCGTACATCCACTGCTACCTTGACTGCGACGCAGTGATTGTAACTCAAAGTATTGCCAATGCCATCTCTAGTATTATTTAGAAATTAAAAAATTAGCAACCGGTAGCCAGAGTTCGATATACCGATTTTGAGTATTATATTACAAGTTTAAATGCTAATTCTATTTAAATAAAAGTAAAACTAATACTGAAACATACATAATCGATAATAATTGTTGTAGAGGATGCGATATACCAATCGCAACAGTCACCGCTGCTCCATTACTAGTTCTACAATCAGTCTGCGCATGATCAAATTTCGAGTAATTCGATTGCAGCCTTTCCGGTTGCCCCGGATATTGCCTGTTTACTATTTTAATCTCCGTGCATTCCAAAATATATACTATAAATTTGTAACAAAGTATTGTAAGGGATGCATAGGTTTCATAATTTTATCAAATTGTAAAATTCGTTACGTTTATTAGACAAAAAAATGTATATTCATAATGGCACACTATTTGCAAGTGTATACAATTTCCAAGAATATGTAAACATTTGGTTTACTGTACAAACCGTACCTTCTGCTGTCATTTCTAAATTGAAAAATGTTCATTTATACTTTAAGATAGACGGATAAATAAGGAAATAATGTAGAAGAGGTATTGTTTAATGTCAACTGCATTATGGAAGGACCAAGATCGAACACTATTACTTATCTATTTGACGAAAAATACAAAGAAATCGGCATGATTACAGAGAAATATCTGCGCTTAGTTAAAACTATATCAGTAAACAATTCATTTTTTTTTTTATTTACGTCCTCCAACGTTAAGTAATATCGGACGATATGAAATGATGCTCAAACGAACCCAGGGTCATTATAGTTTATAGTTACACGACATTCGTCTTTCGGGATAAAGGAAACCTCCGGAGAAATCTTATCGGGGTAACTTACCCTGGTCGAGATTCGAACTGGGACCTCTTGATCGTGCCATCTACGGTCTACGCTATTGAGGCGGACAAACAATTCCAGTGTAATACCACACTAAATACATATCACCGGTCCTAAGATTACTGAGTGGTATTTTATAAGGATTCAATATATTGAATAATTTGTATGCTGAAGTATGCTACAATAAAAGCAATTATCAAAAATTAAATTATAGTTTACCATTGTCAACATCTGATATTAAAATCTGAATCAAAGGAGAAACCTTGGTTGATGTTGCAATGAAAACATAATGGAAATCTGTTAGTATTTCACGTTTAGAAAATATATGATTTAAGAACTGTAGAAGGAAAAATGCGATGTAACAAACATAAATTCCTAATGGTCGAGCTGAACTATTTTGAAGTTAATTTCTTTCCATCTAGTAATACTGTACAAAAACAGTCATATAATATGTCATATATGATTTTGTATGATATCGGCTTATAAAGTATGCCCCAATATAAAAGTATATTGCTGCAAAACTTTCACTATATTATGATAATACTAGCATTTCCAAAACTGAAAATCCATCTGCAGATTCCGAAACCATAACAAAGTAATTTGTGTAAGCATATGATACAGGTTATAAAACAGCCTGTTTTGCATTAGATCACTTGCAAACTGGCCAATAGGGTTCATATTTCATGGTGTGAGACGAAATGTTGAGTTTCTTAATTCATAAAGAGAATGAATAAGCATAATACACATCTTTGCGTCTTAAATGGGGAATCTCGTGTGAGTTTCTTCGATTCATGGCATGACTTCAACGTCTTTGCGTTTTGTTATTACTGACACGTCGTTCACTGACGATTTCGTATTACATTCATTATGCCTTTTATATGTATTTCTGAAATACTATCTTTCAGGTCCTAGTTTTCTGGGTGTCCCCCAAATGCTGCAGTTGGCAACGCCGGTTATCGATCTCGTGAAAACTTCTACTTCATGGATTACACAGCCGGGGCAACGTTGCCAAATAAGCAGGTCCTCTCATCCCCTCTCTTTCTCTGCTTGCCGCTCCCTTTTGGCTCCCCTACCCGCGTGCACAATGCGTGAGCTTGTCTACCACACAGCAGAGCTGCATAATGCAGTAAAACGTGAACGCACACAGTTGTACGTTGTATTATAAAACTGCTGTCTGCGTGTTTTCTCAATAGAAATATATGATGTACAACGTTCACTATAAGTTATTTCTACATCGCTTTTAGTAGACAAAAGCTTATGTTCCCACCTTCTTCGTTACATATTTGGTTGAAGGTGTAGAATGATAAAGGAAAACAAATCGCTATTCAAATGTTTAAAAATCGAGTAGGCTGGGAGTGAAGCAGCATTCAGTAACTTCAGAAATATTTCGTTGTATGTGTAGAGGGTTTGTGTTGTGTGAAAACCTTGCTCTTTTTATGCCACAAAATCACTACAGTACCAAAAAGATAATACTAACTTTATTGTAATTACTTGTAGGCTATGCTGCATTTTCAGAACTAGGAAAACTGTCGGAGAAATCTAAATATTTTCAACATTTTTCCATATTTACTTGGGAGTGGTTGAAAATGTGTCGCATCTTCTCTGGTAAATACTGAAGTTAACTACAAAGTATGGTGGATATCTAGAATTTTATTTTTAATTATGCAGCACACACATACACAAACGTATTGCTAAAAATGCCTTCTTTATTCAGGAGCCTGAGAAGATTTTTTTTTTTTTTTTTGTGGTAATTTTACATCCTCCAACGTTAAGTCATATCGAACGATGAATGGAATGGGTGAAATGACGCTCAAATGAGCCCAGGGGCCATTGAGCTTAGAGTTACCCGACATTCGTCTTTCAGGATAAGGGAAAACCCTGGAAAAACCTTCCCCAGGTAACTCACCCTGGCCGAGATTCGAACTCAGGACCTCTGGAACGTGAGGCAGACTTGCTACCACCACGCTACCGAGGCGGGCTACCTCAGAAGATGCACAGATAGTCCTCAGTAGCGATAATGTTTGAATTAAAATAAAAAATATGTATGATAGCAAAACTAAAAAAGGAAGTCGGTTAAATATCAAACTGGCATCATGCAAGGATGCGAGAAAAAGATTATTAAAAAAAATCCCTCGACTTCACACTACTCTAAAACTGAACATTTTTCGAAATTTTTTATTTTCTCAAAGATGGTTATAGTAATTTTGTTTAATATATTTTCATGACAAAGGAAATGTATATCTTGAATTTTCTGTGAATATCCACATTCATCTGAATGACTTTTTCATAATTAGTAAAGCGTAAGAAATAAATAAAAACTTATTACACAAACAATATAGATCCCGTTAAAACACAATTCATATCATTTAGCTATACATATTTTTTTGTAAAGTGAACCATTTCTAGATACTCCTTGTTATATGTTTTAATTTTCCAATACTTTATTTACATTTCTGAAATGAAAAGCATTGGGAAGTAATGTAAACGAGACTTCATTTGCCCCTGAGTAAACTTGCAAATAAGATTTACATTTCTGTGTTTAACTCTTTATGGTTTGCTCGTTAATTACCTAACATTTTGGAAGAATGAAAAGGATTTACCAAGAATTATACACCAAATTCGCGGTGCATGTTAACCACAACATCTCATTTGCACCCGTCTACCTCTTTCCAGGAAAGAAGTTTAATTTTATATGTAAGATATATTTTAAACTACAGAGCGTTAACGTTTGGTGGTATATAGATATATTTACTCTAGGTTTAACTGCAAAATTTAATAAAACAGCAATATATCGGTCAATAGTATGTAATGCTACCAGCTGTTTTCTTCTTATGTAACGCCAGAATTTGCTTTTCAGTGTTTTTGATTCGTTATTGGGTATATTTTTCAAACTGCTCACCTATAAGAGAATCCATTGTTTTCATAGCTGAATATAACCAATCAATAACTGATTACACACAAAATGAAGGTAGTTAAAGTGGAATAATAAATATTATACAAATAAAAATATTTAGTAATTATTTTCCACTTATCTTAAGAAGTTGATGACAATACTTCTATCTTCTCTAATCGAATGGACATTTGCCCACATCTTCAGTCAACATTTCGTCATTTAACCATGAAATAAATCCCGAAGTTAAATTATTAAAACAATTAAATCTTCCCATAGATTTAATAGTTTGGGAAAAAATATATATATTTTAAAAAATAAAAATCGCGTAATGAATTTTGACATACCGGCAATTGATTCTGTTAGGTTTGTTTTGTCTTCAGATGTTGGTTATACGTAAATACATGGTATCCTTGACAACGAATTGTGTTGACTGAAGATGTGGGCAAACGTCCATGAAATTAATTTCGTTTAAAGAAGATAGAAGTATTGTCATCAACTTCTTAAGATAAGTGGAAAATAATTACTAAATGTTTTTATTTGTATAACAATCAATAACTGTTTACATATTTGTTAGTTGTAAACTTTTAGAGCTCTAAGGCCTAATATGTGATTGGTAATGTTAAGGCTGAAGCTATTATTATTATTATTATTATTATTATTATTATTATTATTATTATTATTATTATTATTATTATTATTATTATTATTATTATTATTATTATTATTATTATTATTATTATTATTATTATTATTATTATTATTATTATTATTATTATTATTATTATTATTATTATTATTATTATTATTATTATTATTATTATTATTATTATTATTATTATTATTATTATTATTATTATTATTATTATTATTATTATTATTATTATTATTATTATTATTATTATTATTATTATTATTATTATTATTATTATTATTATTATTATTATTGCTAGCAAGTTGAGGAAAAATCCCCCTTTCTCTAGTATTTAAAGATGAGGCCGAATATAATATGCATTAATTATGGGTTACTATGGACCAGAAAATGGAGGATTTTTATTTGTTCTTGTTGCTTTATAGCTATTTTTTATTTAAAGGTCCTCTTTTTAGTATTTTTGTTTCGTTTAATAGTTCTATTTGCTACTTTAACTGCTTTTGAATATATTTTTCCTGTTCAACAGATAGCTAATACGCAGTCCTGAAACTGGCTACGGCAGGTAACAGGCGAGAGAATCTTTCTATTGTATTGGTCATTAGCACCAGCAGGGTTATTTCCCCCCATAAGATTTCACTCGTTTCAAGTATGCATCAATGACATCCATTGATGCAGAGAGAAGTTTTTCATTGTGCCAACTTACGGAAGCTTTCTGAAAATGAATTTCTGTAACCTGAGGGTGTTTAAGACAAGTATGATTTAATTATATCTATTTCAATTTATTTTCCCAGAATGTCCATTGCTGGCTGCTAAATCAAAAGCAGCATTACATTCTTGTAGTTTTTCTCACTCTATGTGTTGCATATCTTTGACTGTTGTACTTTCAAATGTATTCATTAAGCATCTAATTGAAATATAATGTATTAATTTGTAGGTATCACTTCTTTACGTCCTGGGTTATTTAAAAAAATGGATAGAAAAAAGAATGGATATAAAGTCATAGGCATGCTGAGGACAACCAAAGCAGGAAGGCGAATCTACAAGTGCAGCATTCTGATCGGTTCTCCAGCATCTGGAAAACTTTTTAGGCGTGTCCCCCCTCTTTTTTTGTTAGGAATACGGCCCTGAGTGACAGTTATAAGTTCCCAAGAAATCACTATACCTCAATGACGACTTGTCACCTCTTTCTAACGCACTGGAGTACTGAAACACAAATTTAAAATTTCCAGAACTTAAACATTAGCCGGTAAATATTTGTGTATTCCACCTGCAATAGTTTTCTCTGTAAGACTATTTAGCACAGCAGGACTCTGATATCACCGAAGAAGAGTAGATTTGACCCCGAAAGGATGAAAATGCTAGTATTTTTTAACAAAAACTTAAAATACTGGACTGTTTTGTTCTTAAATGTCTAATACACAGTTTAAAAATAACACATGGTTTTAAGTCGCCCGCCTTGGTAGCGTAGATGGTAGCATGTCTGCCTCACGTTCAAGAGGTCCCGAGTTAGAAGCTCGGTCAGGGTGAGTTACCTAGATAAGGTTTTTCCGGGGTTTTCCCTTATCCTTCAAGACGAATGTCGGGTAACTCTAAGCTCCATGGACTCTGGACTCATTTGAGCATCATTTCACCAATTCATTCACCGTCCGATATAACTTAACTTTGGGGCGGACGTAAATTAAAAAAAAAAAATGGTTTTAATTTTTGTCTCATTAAATATATGCATCTATTTAATTTTATTAGTATTACTCAGTTCTCCCAACATTCTATTTTGTATTGATATTAGAAGTAGAAATGACGGTATCGGGTATCGTACAAAATATCGTGTATGGTATCGAGATTCGAGAAAAATTGGTATCGACCCATTTCTACAATTCTGTATAATTATTTTCAAAACTACTTCACTCCTTACTACACGCTTATCAAGATAGACATTTGTAGAAATTGTTTAATTAGATGTTTCCTTGAAGCTACAGGAAAGCGACGGACATATCTCTTAAGAACGGGCCCTTATGTAATGGCTTTGATTTCTCTTTAAATATCTAGAACATAAAAAAAGCAGAATACAAACTTCCCAGTTGAAAAATGTGTTAAGTGTTGAAACATTCACGCAATTAACAAAAAATATCTTGCAAATGGTTCAACTGCAAGCTTTCGATTGTGTCGATACAAAAATTCTATTAAATAAACTTGAACGTATTGGACTCAGAGATCTAAGTAATAACCTGATACAATCCTACATGACTAACAGAACACAGTCTGTACAACTGAAATGTAAACAAGGTGACTTTATTTCAAAACCTGTAGAGGTACAGTCTGGCGTGCCCCAGGGGTCTATTTTGGGAGCTTTATTGTTTATTCTGTATATTAACGACATAAAAACTGTGGTACAGGGTAATGTAGCTTGAAGGTTGTATGCAGACGATGCCACACTGGGTTTCAGCAACAACAACTTACTAAATCTTAGAAATCGATGTAAATTTTATCTCCAATATCGTGGCACAGTATTTAATGATATCAGGCTATTTGATTTTAAAAGACGTCCTTTCGAACCTCGGCTTAATATAGGCAATAGTCTAGTCCAGTGTGTAAAAAGTGTAAATATTTTAGGTTTAATCCTTGATGACAAGTTAAGTTGGAACAACCACATTGAAAAACTAGAAGGTAAATTAAGCTCAGGACCTTTTGTGTTGCGATATTTAGCCAATTCTCTCTCAGTAAATACTAGTAATTTAGTATATTTTGCATTGGTATATTCACACATTTCTTATGGCATCGAGCTGTGGGGACACACTTCCAAATTAAACTTTAACAGAATTGTTCTCCTACAGAAATCAGATACCTGGCAAAAAGAACATGTACGAGTTCATGCAGGCCGTATTTAAAAAAATTAAACATACTTACTCTTCCCTGCACATTTATTCTGCGAACAATTTTTTGTAAATAACAGGAATATAACCTCCACAAATTCCGATGTCTACACATATGAAACATGGGGGAAGGAATAACTATAGTTAAAGGTCACAGGCTGAAACTTTTCGAACATAAGCCCCAATACTTTGATCCAAAACTCTTAATAAGCTTCCGGAAAGCCTAAAAAGTACTGTGCCAGCTGCTAAGTTTAAACTGACTAAATTCTTGTTAAGCAGAGCCTATTACAGTATAGATGAATATTTTGATGACAACTTCGAATATTTTGAATAATTATGTTTTGTGTGTGTGTGTGTGTGTGTGTGTGTGTGTGTGTGTGTGTGTGTGTGTGTGTGTGTGTGTGTGTGTGTGTGTGTGTGTGTGTGTGTGTGTGTGTGTGTGTTCATTAAAAAAAGGTACTCGACATAAATTGTATGTTTTAACCAGATCTACACTTTTATGTGGGTTTTGCTATCTGTTAAGGCTTATGCAAAGTTAAAGTCTGTCTATCCAACGCAAGTGCAGGGCGGCCGCTTTCTTTGAGGAACCCTCATAATCGTTTTACAACATGGACCCTCCTCCTGACGGTCCTTTCTACAATGTTGCAACATTTTAACATCACCGTCTTGCACCTAATGAAACAGAACAACTGGAAGTTGGAAATTTGGCAACTGAGACTCCACGCGGAGTAGACGTGCAACTGTCATTTTCAACAAATGGGGGCGGCTATTGGTCCCCAACGTCGGTTTTCCATTTCTGAAGTGTGGAGATAGATTTATGACGGTCATTAGTGGAGGGGAGGGTCCCGTCTTTTGAGGTCCCTTTGACTGGGAACTGCACACGCATTGGGTAAACAGACTTTATCCAGAATGGACTTCTAAGGACCTTCCCAAAAAATCGGGATACAAATTGCATTTGGCATGAAAATAACTGGATGATACTAATCTTAAATACAAAGTTAGATATTTAATCCAACATTAGTTTTTAAATTATGCCGTTCACAGACACTCAGACCTTTTTTTTTTTTTTTTTAATACAGGAGCATATAAACTTGTCTTAAGCATTAACTAACACAGTCAATATTGAAATTCCTGTACTACCCCGCTCCCGAGGTGGAAGCTGAAAACTTTATTCATATTTGCAGATGGCTTCTACTCTCCTATTTAGTATTCTAAGTGCAGTTTCACTCTTGGAGCAGTCGTTAGGTAATATTCATATTCAAATGTCGACTTCTGGCATAGCATTTACTAATTTGAATAAATGTCGTAAAATATGCACTGCTTCTTAGAAGTAAATTTCTTTCAAGAACAGTAAGCAGTTGCCAGCTACAGGAATGGCCAGTGATTTAGTTATATCACTTTTTATGGATGTTGTTGAACTGGTGCCGTTGAATAGCTAGCGATTTTTAACTCATCAATATGTATCACCTAGAACTGGTGCTGGAGCTCGTGAAACTATGAAATTACTTAATACCGTACAAATTCCGTAGGTATCGTGATCGTGCCATGTTTTACTCCAGGTTGTAATGCCACACCCACCCGGTTTAGGCATTTAACTATCTCTACACCAACTCGATATTAATGAGATGCACAATGGGTACTTTTTCTTATTTTTTTTTTTTCGGAAATCAGAGAATGCAAGGACACAGACTAGTTGGAGTAGGGGGGAATCATGGAGGAACCCCTGACCGGGGTAGAGCACTGCACGCAGACTTTTGTGCTTTTAACCTAATCCCTGGTAGGGAGGAACGAGGGAAAGACGCGAATGGGCACCAGATGTGGGCGACGATAGACAGGGTCCTAATTGAGCTATCACGCAGGTCACTCTGCCCACAAGCCCTCTGAGAACCCCTGGAGCCGAAGGATGTCTCCAGAAGGCGGGTGCCACCAGTCCAATCATGCCAGGGAGAAGCTGTTTCAAAGTGCACCGTCTTCTCTTGTAGATCTCTGGAAATAGGGCAATATAGTAGGCCTAAGAAATGCTTAAATATTTTAAGAATTTGTGCTATGTGATGGTTTCACATTTTCTTCTCTTTGTATGGCCAGAAAAAGGGGGGAGCGAATAATAAACATCCTATTTGAAAAAGAAAAAAAAAAAAAAAAAACCATGCTTGAAACCAATAACGAAGATTACCCTATAATTGGCTTAACTCCATACAAAAGTAACAAATAGGCTATTTTGGTACTTTTTTATGTATATAAGATTTTGTCTATTACGGTTTACCAGTTTTGCAAAAGTATCCTGAATGAAGAGAACTTCAGAGGCCTTTCACAGAAAATTCAAGATGTACATACATAGTCATAAAAATGCCTTTTAATCAAGACTGTTTTCCACTTTTGAGAAAATAAAGTTGTGAACTATTTTTGGTGTAACGGACAATTTACAGAGGGAACATTTTCCTGAAAATATTGTCCACCCAAAAATCGAATATCACTTTGAACCTGTATTTTAATAGTTACGTGTATGCCTGTGTGTGTGTGTGTGTGTGTGTGTGTGTGTGTGTGTGTGTGTGTGTGTGTGTGTGTGTGTGTGTGTGTGTGTGTGAGAGAGAGAGAGAGAGAGAGGGGGGGGCGAGTTTAATTTAAAACGAAAACTTCACTATCTTCCAAAGATACCACATGAACATTTTCAAGAAAATCCCCATCACAAATACCCTTTACAGAGCTGTATTTTGCAGAAATGTATGGTTAAATTAAAAATATTTACATGGCCAATAAAATGTGATTCCTGAATTTTCTGGGAACAGCAGTAAAGTCTTCATTGTTTCTATACCTTTTAATTCAAAGCATACAAATAAGGGGCACAAAGCCTATGCTCCTTCACAAACACATCTTCACATAAAAGCAGATCAGTGAATTTAAAAAGAATATATCTTCGGCCTGTAAAAATAATTTCAATCTCATATCTAACGAGAGAACTGATTGCTTGGCTAAGAAGGCTGCAGAATCCAATCTTCCTGTGACACACTCTTTATTTCTTATTTCTAAAGTAAGAAGAATAATACATCAACATATTCTTAAAGAATGGAACCAACAATGGCTAACAACTCCAAATGGAAGTTTAACAAAAACATTATTTTTCCCTAGTGTGTATGACAGAGGAAAATGTGAAACTCTTGTACCAAATTTTGTTTTGACACAATTTTTAAGTGGACATGGTAAATTTGGTGAATACTTATAACGCTTTCACTTAACATCCAACCCCGAGTGCATATGTGGTGAAGAATTGCAAACTGTGGTTCATCTCCTTTTCTGTTGTCCCATTTTCTGGAGAGAAAGACAAGAATTAATATTCAAGCTAGACTCTACGAACTGAATTTTCTGCTCCGCTCACATCTTTGCTAATGAAGCCACAACAGTATAAGTACTTCATTATGTTTATAAACTCAGTGTTTAAACGTCTGAAATAGTTTAAATTAATACGCATTAAATTAAAACATCATTTCTTCCTTCTAGTATTTAAAATATTTTTGTTAAAATTGTATATTTTTATGTATCAACTCTAACCCTAATATACTACTGTGTAAAATGGGTTCAATAAATCTGGATGAAAAAATCTCATATCTTAAACAGTATCTAAGGTAATATACCATGAAATTAATGGATTTAACATGGCAGCATATTGCCTTTTATCTACCCTGACACTTTGAATAAGCCAGACATATTGCTTTTCAACAATATAAGTACGGTTACTTTCAAAACAACAAAGTATCCACAATAATTCACATACCTGCATTACTATCGTTATGCATCCTTTCCATCAATTAAAAGAGTACTACTCCTTCAGTATTTTCTTGACAGATGAGACACATACTTACCATAATTTTGAGTTTGCATTTGGTGATTATTAGGGTACACTTTAATCTTAGGTCGAAAACTACATAACTAATAAAAGAAAGGATATTTCTTCCTTCTTTGAAGTAGGTATTACATTTTGAACATGTGAAAATTATTGTGTATGTTAGAGCTGGAAAACACAAGAAAGGTCTCTTTGGATTTGCACAGATAATATTCATCTGAAAGAAGTATGGTGGAAATTTCTGTACTGAGATGTTGCTCATTTTCACTGTTTTGGAAAAAAAAAGAGAAAGATAAGGATTGCATATTAAATTTAAATAAATGAATGAACAATGTGACCATGGTGTGGTGATGAGCACAATATATAGTGAGTTATGGGAGGTCATACTAAAATAATTTTTTTCTGGTATATTACACTCACACAACTTCCTCCAACCATTCAACTATTCTACAAACGTTCATACTTTTGTCTACTTCATATTAATCGAGACATTGTTGAAATGGTTTTATTACACATTTCCTTTTAGGTGCAATTGAAATGTGTAACCTCAGTGATAGTAAATCTTTTAAGAGTTGTGTGCTATGATACAAATTTGAAATTCAAATCTTTTTGTATTATCAGAAGATAACAAGCTTCCATTTAAGGAAAGCACACCTTAACGAATAACAGAAATATGAGAGAAGTGGTTTACTCTACTTCCTCCCACCACAACAAAAGGCAAATTATGTTTGAAAGTAATGAGTCAGTAATTCAAACACAAACATCACTTAAATTATCCTTACTTGATAACAAAGAATATAACCACATGATTAACATAGCTGCAATTAATGGATAGAGTAAACAACTAATAGAAAAGAAAATTTGGAAATTCAAGAAACAGAAACACATATTGGATAGCACAAAATTAACAGAATCAAAACCCGAGACACAGTTCAGGAAATTCACATATCATCCCAGAGTGCATCATAAATTCAACAAGATATTCAAGAAGTACAAAGTACAACAAAACCCTAGCCCCTATAAATAAATTCAGTTTAAAAAACTTATTATGCAACAACCTGAAAGACCCAGTACCTGAAAACAGGAAATCAGGTATATACAAAATCAACTGCTCAGACTGCAATAAGTTCTACATAGGAAAAACCAAAAGAAATTTACATATTAGATTACAAGAACATATGAGATGTGTGAAATACAAACAAATAGAAAAATCAGCAATAGCCCACCATTTCTGGTCTACGAATCATGAAATTGTACCAAATATAAAGCCAGCCAGCCAGCCAGCCAGCCAGTAATGCAGCCGAACTCGATGTTTGGGAAAAGTTGCTAATTATAAAAAACAAACAGTATACTTTAAATTTTGAATTGCCACTTGAAAACTCTCTTTGGAAGTTCATCTCACAGACAACAGATGCCACCACAGACAACCAGCTGACTGCAGGAAACCACGGGATCCAAACAGTCGTATAACTGCTGACAATGGGGACAAACCGTTCTCCGAAACATGTCCAAGTAAGGATAATTTAAGTGATGTTTGTGTTTAAATTACCGACTCATTACTTTCAAATGTTAAATACATCACTGTTTCTAACCTTTTGCTTCAAATAAAGCAAATTATGTGTTTTGACACACAAATTATCACACAAATAGACAAAATTTTACTACACAAAATATGCAATTTCGTTAAAATACATTTTTAATACATAATTTTCCATATATTCCTTATTTGAATGTTCCAATACTTACACTTTTCTTGAATAGGAATTCATCATTCGTTTTTTTCTTATCTCTTAGCTGTACAAAAAGAATGGAATTTCAAAACCATTACGCAGGACTATTTTTTAAAAGATTTGAATAGTGCTTAAAGCCTACTGTATTTCCATATTCCTTTACACCTTAAGAAAATAACTAAGATAATCTCAATTAATATGAAGTACAGTTTATACTAGAGTAGAGAAAGTCATATGAATGCAACATAGCACATTTTTAGGAAAACAAATCAGAAAATGAAAAGGTCCGAGTTTTGATAATGTTAGTAATATGTAGTTCTGGGACAGTAAGCCCAGAAACTTCTACATATTACCTACTGGATTGACACTGGCCGTGAAAGCCTAAGTTGTTACATTTGATAATTTTGTTTTAAATCGTAACACTTATGCAGTAGATCCAATGCTTCAATAATAAGTCCCAAAACATTTCTTTAAGTAACCAAGCAGCAAAAATTGTCCATCCTGTCAGCCTTGGCCATCTCAAATTTAATTTTATATCCCAATGTTGGCAATATATGTCGAACCTTCTCCCTCCAAAACTTATTGTAATACACACATTGAGAAAACAATGAATGTTCCAAGTGAGTGAATTGTTAAAAGAGCATCAGTAATTATTTTGGCTGATTATTTGGTATTCACACATATATTGAGTTATCATAAATGCTGAAGTGTCAGCAGTGAATATGTCCATATCCTTAACCAAAGATAATAATTGTTAAAAATTATTTTCAATTCAATAATGTTTGACAATATATCGTGTGCACTAAATCTGCTGATGCACTTTTAACACAGTTTGTTCTCAGATGATTTACTGCCTTATACTGCAGAGAAATAATGCAGGAAATGTATCAGTTAATTGAGAAGCACATCAACCCGAAAAAGCAACCAGTAAAACTCTTCATTCTGTCCTTACATGAGCTGCTTACAAGGCACGATGGAAGGTAAGTTGTTAAATAAATGTAAATATGTTTGTAACTTAAATATTCATTAATTTTTATTTAATATTTTCCGTATACATTTTTAATATTCAAGTTCTTTATAAGTATAAACCAAAGTTACATCTAAAATGAAGCTTGATAACAGGCACACTAGCATTTACGTCATTCACTTTAAAGTCTTTCTATTAAATCACTATTTTTTTTAATCATACATGCTTTCAACAACACAACTAAAATGTTTATTTTGAATTGTGTAGACCAACACAATTTAGGTTTTTAAACAATACCCACTGTTTCGTAAGGATTTCTCTTACCCAGTTTCACATGATAGAAAAACACATAAAATCCAGACAGATAGTAGCATAATGCATATATTTTTTAATTGTCTTGTTTATTTAAACTTACTTTGAAAACAATAAATATTGAAAGTCCCAAAAACTATTCAAGAAATCATAAAAACTGTATTTATATTTATAAAGTGCATTCAAATGAAAAGACACCAGTTCAATTTTTGGGATTTTCAAGAACACTTTGCATCAGCAGTCTAAACTAAGCAAATGTATTACTCCTGTATCCACAACTTTTTATTAATTATTTTGGGTGTCATTTTTATTTATAATATTTTAGTCACTATCCGAGCATTACACTATAAGTCCGTATATGACAGCTGAGGCATTCGAAGTTCAATATATTTTACATATTTATTTTATTTTTCTAACATCTAAGAGTAATTTAACAAAAGTGAGTTTTTTAAACAAGGCATTGCATGTTTCTTGCTTCAGTAACATTTTCAAAGAACAAAATGAACAAAAATGTATGATCTTTTATGCATTTCCAGTGATTTTATGTAGCCTCTTTGCACATTTGCTTTCATAAAATCCTTAAATCTACAATATTTTGAAACTTTGTTTCTTTCTCTTTATCTGCAAGCTGAGAGAAACATTAATACGAGGAATTAATTGCTACCTGATAAAGACTTTTGAAAACATATATTGTTGTAACTATTTTAATAGACGTTAATTACGAACTGGGGGGAACGCAACTAGATGGTATTAAGAGTCAAGTCGAATGGCATGAGAGGCTTCGGTGCACTAAATATATCATTTTATTAAGTGACATATAAATTACAATTTTAAAAAACAAGGAAAATTATTTTGATTTAACACATTTAATAAACTTTAGATACAATTAGAATAAACAAAAACACGTTTACCTTTTAAGTTGGATTCAGAAGAGATGTGATTGCACTATATCTTGCTATATTGCCCGCCTCGGTAGCGTGGATGGTAGCGTGTCTGCCTCACGTTCAAGAGGTCCCGAGTTCGAACCTCGGTCAGGGTGAGTTACCTGGATAAGGTTTTTTCCGGGGTTTTCTCTTATCCTTAAAGACAAATGTCGGGTAGCTCTAAGCTCCATGGACCCTGGACACATTTGAGCATCATTTCATTCACCGTCCGATATGACTTAACGTTGGAGGACGTAAACTTACAAAAAGCTATTCGTTATCAAGGTTCACCAAGGAAAGACAAAACAAGTGCCTAGCCTCGTGCACAAAGCACTTATCTATCCTCAATCCGGTTCCGCTAGCCATACCAATATTTACATAAGCCACAGAGATTAGACAAGAGAGTATCGCTTCACCACAATATTTTGCTATTAACACAAACAATAACACAGACTGGTTAATAGCCTTTAAGTTTATAACTGTTCTTAGGCTCTGGTGTCAAGGTATAAGTTGTTAATTGAATAAAATTTGAAAGATTCAACACACATTTTAGATCTGAACTATGGATCTTCAGCTTTCAGTGTCAATGCTTTTGAGATACCTATATATGCATAAACCTCATCTAATTCAGACATATTTTTAAACCTCCGAAACAACCTTGAATATACAAGACATGCATGCTTATAACTGCAAGTACCTTCTTTACATTTCTGGGCTTTATATTAATTACTAGATCTTTTGCATCCATTAGATATAACATTTTCTTGGAAATCTGTCTAATAACGTATTTATTTTCCTCATCACTGTGATTAATTTTTCAACAACCTTTTAATATTCAGCGCTTAAACTGGATCCTACTTCTTACTGGACCTGTCTATAAAAGGCTAACCCACTAGAGTTAAACAGATTTAATTGCTTTATTGCTTCTCTTTGGTAGTGCTAAATTATGCAGAATTATGAAATGGAGCCAAGACATGATTCTACAATGGAAACAATTACTTGTAATAGTAATTTAACACACATTTGTACGTGCTTATGTATACTTATTTATTCCCCCATAGAAGAAAAGTTGTAATGCTTAGAGTCTGTCCAATGAACGCGAGTGCAGTTTGCCCCTCAAAGGAAACTACCCTCCCGCCCACTAATGACCGTCATAAATCTATCTCCACACTTCAGAAATGGGACACTGTTGTTGAGGACCAATAGCAACCCTGATTTTCTCGAAGTGACAGTCGCATGTCTACTCCACGTGGAGTCTCAGTTGCCAAAATTCCAACTTCCAGTTGATCTGTTTCATTACGTGAAGAAATTCGTTGTGTGTCACAATGTGGAGACTGTGGGAGGGAAATGCAGTGGTAAATGCAAATGAAATATTAGATTACTTTCAGTCAAGTGAAAATAATTAAAGTGAAGACAATAGTGTGAATAACTGGGCCGAGTTATATTACTGGAAAAACCTCAAAAAACAAAGTTATAACGGGAATTGTTTCTGAGCAAATTCTAGCGCTTGATTTGAACACATATAAATATGTGCTGACAAATAATCTTGGTAAGGGGTCGTGCAATGAACATTATGATAAATTCTGGGGTATTCACAGAAACACAGTAAGAAATATTGTGACGAAAGGAATACAAAAGACGCCGATCAAGTGAGAAAACAAAAGGAAACGTTGCTCTAAAGTAATTTCACATGCGATTTAATTCGTCGAGAAATTTATAGATTCTATGCAAAAGGAAGAGCACCCACCTTAGGTGAATTGGTTGCACATTTGCAAGAAATTTGTGATTTTCCTTATGGGCACTGCACTTTGCGCGGTCTCCTAAAGGAGCTGGGTTTCAAATACCTCACTTTGAATAAGTTAAGGGTTATTATGGAATTCAGTAGAACTGTAGCTTGACATATATACCGTCAAAACTAAGGAAGTTTTGCAGTAATGGACATAATATAATTTATTTAGCCGAAACCTGGTACGATACCCATGACGTATCGAGAAAGGTGGCAACCTTGCAGAAAGGTCTGGGAGGAGGGCCGGGGTTGTAAAACGATTATAAGGGTTCGTCAAAGGAGTCGCCCGACGTGCACACGAGTTAACTAAACAGACTCTACCAAATTAATTTAAAGAGCCTACAAACTCAGCATCATTTTTGCAATGACATTTCTCGACTTATTAATCAAGTTAAGTTTTCTTCACAATAGATCCAACCAAGGTACAAATGTAAGCTCAAATAAGCCTATAACATAGCTAACATAAGCCTATTTCTGAACATGAGCTGTTCAGTTTACCTTATTGAAACCTGCTGTGGTTTGTATAGAGCTTTGATGACATTTTGTAATAAAATCCAAACACTATCCACTGGGACCAAATCAAAACAGTAGGGATGGGTCAAAACCAGTTTTTCTCTATACTTGGTACCAATAGATGATATTTTCTAGATACACAATATTTATATACCATCATTTTACTTCTAGTTTCAGTACAAAATAGAATGTTGGGAGAATTGTTAATGCCAATAAAACTAACTAGGTGCATATATTTAATGAGACAAAATTTAAAATAATCAGTGTACTTTATTTTTAATCTATACATTAATTTAAAAGCAAAATGAATCTTTTAAACACTCCACTTTTATAAGAAATTGTTCAAAAATTCTAGCATTCTCACTCTTTCGGGTCAAGTCTACTTTTTTTTTCTGCCACATATGAGTCCAGCTGTGCTAAATAGTCTTTCAGAGAAAACATTGCAGGTGGAATACACAAATTTTGGGGGCTAATTCTTTTTAATTTTTGAAAATTTTGAATTCGCTTTCCAGAATCCAGTGCACTAGAAAGAGGAACTGACGTCGTTGAGATATGGGAAGTGTTAAATGACAGTGAATCGGACAGATTTCATTTGCATAATGTTATTGTACCGTACCAATTTCCTGGAAATTGCTTTGGCTTTGCCATGTTCTACATGGAGCGATAATATTTTGTGGTTTTAAAATAAAATAACAATTTCAAAATCGCCACCGAAGTATCGAAAAAGTACCGAGTGAATTTTCTAAAGTATCGTTCGCAAGTATCGAGGATCCATCCCTATTAAATAGGTAAATAATTCTCTCTATATAAAATAATCGATATAACAAAACCTTATAAATAATGATATTCAAATCAAATATAAAGTTTGGAAAATTACCAATATGTCCTAGATTATGAGGAATGTAAATATTCTTTAGTTTCAAATTACTTAACGATTAAAGAAACATTTCAAAAGTATTATTTGAAAATAGTGGAATAACTTACTATTCCTACATACAACGCTGATGCCCGATTTCACCAACAGATGTTAAAATCGACGTTAACAAATGTAACGTAACAATTGTCACAGCGCTAACAGAGCTGTTAAACTTCTTGCATTTCAGCAACCCGTTTTCTTAAAATGTTAACAAACCTGTGTTAACACAAAGAAACTTGTAAATATCTCAGCTATAGAAGGCTATGGATGAGTCGTATTATTTTCTGAACGTACTGCGATGCGCTTTTGTTTTCATTTTCGTATGCACAAGCTGAAAAATGGCGGATGAAGAAAATCATCTCATCGATGAAGAAAGAATTGTTAATTGAATTGGCGACGAAGTGTAAGGATATCGAGGAAAATAAGAGGACGGATGCAGTGA
This sequence comes from Mantis religiosa, assembly GCA_030765055.1. NCBI lineage: Eukaryota > Metazoa > Arthropoda > Insecta > Mantodea > Mantidae > Mantis > Mantis religiosa. Next base: position 55,006,829 of record CM060951.1, on the reverse strand, counting down.
ATGTGAAAGAGAAAGATATCACGGGGAAAATATTGGAAACGAATTTAATTCAAATGCATGTGTCACTACTAGATGCACCAAACAACTTGTCAGTATTACGTAAATTTAAAACGAGGTGCGAAGGACAAGTGACTTGAACGTTTCAAGACGGGAGGTGGACAGTGTATTATCCACATAATTCAATGAATTATAAAATCGCAAAGTTATTAATACTTTAAGCAAAGTTGAGATCGGCATATTCCTTTCGATGCATATTCTAACTCATTATTACGTAAATTTAAAACGAAGTGCGAAGAACAAGTAACTAGAACGTTTCAAGATGGGAGGTGGACAGTGTATTATCCACATAATTCAATGAATTATAAAATCGCGAAGTTATTCATACTTGAAGCTAAGGCGAGATCGGCATATTCCTTTCGATGTATGTTCTAACCTTTCTTGTACTTCCGTAGTAACCTTCATAGCAACAACAGTCTATACCTCCGTAAAAATTTTTCTTCGTATAGCTCCTCAAAATCATTTCTCCTCATAGGCCGTACTCTATTACGTATGCCATTTAGCCGGTCTTAAATATAGCAAAAAGACATCAACAGCTGAGTTCATGCTCGCCATATTGACTATTTACAATTGTTAAGGACTTAACATTAGAAATTTGGGTTGTTAGTTTAACAAGAGATTTAACACGAGTGTTGCGCTAACACTTGGTGAAATGCAATTTTTGTTTTAACACTATTGCTAAACTCGTGTTAAGTCTTAACATCTGTTGGTGAAATCGGGCATAAGACTTCCTTTGGGGGAAGCGGTTTGGCTGCAATGGCCAAATCGGCCATCTTTTGTCTGCGAAACATACTGCCTTTTGGATTTCTAGTTTCATTCATGCTTTCAATCTCTTGGGAGAATAGGAAATAATGTTAGCAAAATACAAATTCCCATGTGCATCCGAGAATCGAACCCAGAAGCCCTCACACAGCAGGTAGGAACTACAACTCAGTTACCAAATAATCCAGTGCAAATATCGAAAGGATCCCTGCAATCAGCACTCTAAACATTTTAGGTTAGTAGAAAGTCATAATTCCATTTCAAAGTCGGATATTGTGTATAAAAAAGTTCTTCAGAGAAGTATAAAATTCTCTCACAGCTTCAGTTATTCTTCTAATTAATGAATAGTTAAAATATAAAGCCTGAGTGCTAATTCGTTTCTATATTTTTATCACTATTATTATTATTATTATTATTATTATTATTATTATTATTATTATTATTATTATTATTATTATTATTATTATTATTATTATTATTATTATTATTATTATTATTATTATTATTATTATTATTATTATTATTATTATTATTATTATTATTATTATTATTATTATTATTATTATTATTATTATTATTATTATTATTATTATTATTATTATTATTATTATTATTATTATTATTATTATTATTATTATTATTATTATTATTATTATTATTATTATTATTATTATTATTATTATTATTATTATTATTATTATTATTATTATTATTATTATTATTATTATTATTATTATTATTATTATTATTATTATTATTATTATTATTATTATTATTATTATTATTATTATTATTATTATTATTATTATTATTATTATTATTATTATTATTATTATTATTATTATTATTATTATTATTATTATTATTATTATTATTTCAAATCGCATATCACTGTCTTATTCTTTTTTATCTATCGTACAAATGAATTATTACTGGATGGTATTATAATGTACGATTTTCTTTCGGAATGGCGTTTCGGTTGATTTTCTTATGCTTACAATGGCATTAAATCCTTTTGCACTAAAGCCGATTATATCAGGCAACGTTATATCACTCTCAGATTGGCTAAATATATGAAAAATATTGCTGATTTGCGTGCATTTCTTTTCACATTTATCTCCGAGTAAACAGGGTTGGGTAAATAAAATATAATGCTTCTCGGCTATGTTCCACAATGCATGTTAACCTATTACAGAAATCTTTAGTTACTTCAAATACAATACCTACGTCATAATGATACAAATAAATAAATAAATAAATAAATAAATAAATAAATAAATAAATAAATAAATAAATAAATAAATAAATAAATAAATAAATAAATAAATAAATAAATAAATAAATAAATAAATAAATAAATAAATAAATAAATAAATAAATAAATAAATAAATAAATAAATAAATAAATAAATAAATAAATAAATAAATAAATAAATAAATAAATAAATAAATAAATAAATAAATAAATAAATAAATAAATAAATAAATAAATAAATAAATAAATAAATAAATAAATAAATAAATAAATAAATAAATAAATAAATAAATAAATAAATAAATAAATAAATAAATAAATAAATAAATAAATAAATAAATAAATAAATAAATAAATAAATAAATAAATAAATAAATAAATAAATAAATAAATAAATAAATAAATAAATAAATAAATAAATAAATAAATAAATAAATAAATAAATAAATAAATAAATAAATAAATAAATAAATAAATAAATAAATAAATAAATAAATAAATAAATAAATAAATAAATAAATAAATAAATAAATAAATAAATAAATAAATAAATAAATAAATAAATAAATAAATAAATAAATAAATAAATAAATAAATAAATAAATAAATAAATAAATAAATAAATAAATAAATAAATAAATAAATAAATAAATAAATAAATAAATAAATAAATAAATAAATAAATAAATAAATAAATAAATAAATAAATAAATAAATAAATAAATAAATAAATAAATAAATAAATAAATAAATAAATACTGCAACACTACGTCGTATGAGTATTTCATGCTTGCTAAAATGTTGCTTACAAAATTTTCCACACATGTTTTCATTTGGAGTAATCGACTTCCAAATTTTCTCCTAAAACCAACTAGGTCAGATGACAAAAACGCTCAACATTAAATAGCGTGTTTTTTTTTTTTTTTTTTTTTTTTTTTTTTTTTTTTTTTTTCCCATTCTCATATAGGACGATGAAATGATGCTCAAGCGACTCCGGGTCCATGAAGCTTGGAGTTACCCGACATTCGTCTTTCAGGGTAAGAGAAAATGCCGGAAAAAAGGTCTTATCCACATAACTCACCCTGAACGAGATTCCAACTCGGCACTTCTTGAACGCGAGGCAGACGTACTGTCACTTAGGGGTGTGCAAAATGTTTTCAACAAAAATTCCTACAACTGCCCAAAGCAAAGCAGTTTCAGCTAAGGCAGCCATAATGTAACACTCAATTATTAAAAGTGCAATTTCGTTCGTCATATCGAAATTATAATTGTTCTCCATATCTTGTGATAAATATTTGCCTAAGGAGGAAAAAAAAAAAAAAAAAAAAAAAAACCCTCGCATTACTTCATTTTCCTCCTGCTGCATAAAAAGCAAACACTTTTGTTATTTAACTATTACTAGTACGCTTATATTGGAACACTTCAAGTATTATAACAAACTGCTAATATGCACGAATGCGGATTCAGGTGGAGCTAAATTTTCGATCCTTTTTTAAAGAAAATCTAATTTTTGTTGTATTAGAAACACCTACCGTAATGAACGGTAGCACTGGTAATACTTATCGCTCATTTCTTTTTATATACACGGGTACGCATTATCTGCTGATTTTAAATTGATTTAATCCACTGGAAATTGAATTTAAAGATAATCTTCTAGCTAAGTTTCTCCTTAAAAAGAAAGCGCACTATATTCCGACCACTTATCTTTTCGCTTTAACCGAACACACACACTATATTTCTCGTAAAGCATGTATTGAAATACAAGTTTTACATGATGTTTCCAATTTTCGTGAAAGAACAGAAAGCCTGTCAGATACAAAACTGGTTTTATCATATCCATGTTAATATAGTGGATAATTTACAAAAGCATACCTCAAAACATCGTTTAATTAGCACAAGCTACAACAAACAAGGAAGAACAAGTTCGCCATTTGCTAAAATAAATGCATCGACCAACATTAAAATTTAATGATTTATTCCAAAACCTTGCGTATTTCAAATCGATTCCAATACAAAGTGATTGAACATGGAGGTGCAGATTATAATCAATACTCAATGTATGCTCAAATAGATTTTAATTGTCTATGGATAAGCGATAATTATCGATTCATATGAAACATCGCAATATATTTGCTAAAATATATTTGTATAAATATATTTGTTAAAAGAAGTTTACTTAAGAAAAACTCTTGTGGGCTTGGCTTCTACAAAAGAAAATTCTATATTTGTAATATTTTCAAACTTTGTGCGGGAGAAAATGTTTCAAAATTGATTTTAAAATTTCAATATATATTTACTAAAGGCTGCATTATAAAGACTACTATTATATCCATGGACATCGAATGTAGAAATTATCTTTTATTGTACCATTTCTTTTTTCAAAATTGACTATCAATAGCCGGGTAAATTAACAAATTGTAGTACTTGCCAGCAAATTCTAACTACGCAGACGTCGTGATCTGGAATTCGAAAAGTTGTCTCCTTTTGTAACAATTTTTAAAAAGTTTAGAGCAATTCCATAGAGCATTTAGTTATGTCCATCTACGCTTTGTTTAGTTCCTTTATAGTTTATCTAAATGATTACTAAAACCCAATAAAGTCAAGCAATTTGGCTTTAGCAGTTAGAATAGCCAGCAACAGTTGATTCTAATCACGTATCACTGCAGTGTTAACGTATATCAAACCATATGAAAAGTAAATAACATTTCCATTTATTACTCCTTAAATTATTTATTAAGATTAGTCTTCAAATATAATTTTATTTCATCCTTTAAAATTTGTGAAGTTCTAATTGAAACATGGAAAACAAATTATAAGAATGCTTATATTTAAGTGCCATGACAGCCATGAAATATGGACGAAATGTCAGCAGCAGCATCTGTCGCCGATTTAATACAATGAAAATATATCAGTTAAAGTAAACATTTATAATTTCAACTGTCATATATTTTCCTATTACGTCCATTTGCTTGTTCTGATATACTGGAATCTTTCGGCGTATGTAAATAAAATTACACTGCTGTCAAAAATATAAAACGAAGTCAGAAACGGAAGTTTATTGCGTTAAAATTAACGTGCACCCAAAATAATTAAAACTGGAAGCAAATACAGTAGTTTATATGCATTACCTTCAGCTTACTGATGCCAAGTGTCTGATTGCCAAGTTTACTGGATTCATTCCGTACATTGCGAGAGAATATTGCGTGGGATGTGCAGTATTATACATAGCACAGGAACAACAAACAAATGTATCACAGATATACGTGCGCTAATGAAAAGCGCAAACTATTTACGTGTGTAATAGAAGAATTATTAATCAATAATGCTCACTAGAGAAAACACCAACACCCACTTCCCCCATCATGGAAGTGGCAGCACTTGTTGCCAACTGCTACACAGTAAACCGAATTATGTTGACAAACCTGTAATAGCTGTATCCTGTGCTTGCCCCGACATCTAGTGACGCATGATAACAATACGCAATGGCAGGTGTTTGCCTGAGGAGTACGGTTGATATTTGGAGTGCTTAAACTCTTTTCCTGAAAGTGAATTATACTTTACGATATGAGACTTATATAAAAAGTTTATACCCTTGTCTCATATTTTAACATTATAGATTAGCGTTAATTAAACTGCCTTCATAAAAGAAACAATAATCGGTTTAAAATAACATATTTGAAAGCTCTAAGCATGCACGTAGCACGAATCCATAAAAAGTAATTGTAAATTACTTTTACTTATGGCCTGAACAACATAACCTCCTACGCAGTTAAATACAGAGAGCTAACTGCTAAATTAAAAACTTGCAAAAGTGTAAAAGGCATTAAAATAAAAGTCACTGAAGTCTCAAGGAGTATCTATTTTGATCAATTAAAATGGATATTTAGGGTACCTTTTATGTGGATCATTTTGTTAGCACAAAATCTGCTTATACTAAAATATTAAATGTCTATTTGAAAGTGTCGCATGATATGTACATGGTACTCAGAATATCAGTGGCGTAGCGTGGTATCCGGACTAAGATGTACACTTTGAAATCTAATGTAAATATGATGATGATGATGATGATCCGACTGAATAAAAAAAAAAAGATAAGGTACTTTAATTTAAACATGATCTTCAATCTGATGCAGGAATTCACTTGGAATTCTACTACTTTTACTGTGCAATTGTAGCTAACGATAAAGTTTGTGGAAAGTTAATTATTCTTTCACACTGGCCGTGTGTAGGCTAAATTGTGGAAACGTAGCGTCAGACTGAAAAATTCAATGCCATAGCCGGGATTTGAATCACGAATCCTTTGGTCTCCGTCCAGCCGCTCTAACCATTGAGCTACTATGGCCAACGTGCCGATGACATTAAATTCTCCAGCTGTCTCCGGCTGGACGGAGACTAAAAGATCCATGGTTCAAATGCCGGCTATGGCATTGAATTTTTCAGTCTGACTCTACGTTTCCACGATAAAGTTTGTGTTTGAACCAAATAAGCAATATATCCTAAAAGAAAATATCAACTCACCATCAAAATTACTTCTTGTAGTTTAGCTGGATTCTCCTGCTTTTCTGGGCAAAAACATCAATGACGTCATCCTCGAAGCCGGGTTGGGAGCGTAGTTCCTGAAGTAGTATGCTTTCATTGCTCATGATGGCTAGGGCTGAAAGTCTCTCTTGATGCTGTGTACTTCTGAGATAGTGTTTTATCCTATTTAGGTAGGAAAATGATATTTCTGCGCAACAACTTATTGCAGGTATTGTCAATATCAAAGCTGCCAACTTAAAAGTTTGTGGGAAAACTGAGACAAAATCCATTGTTCTTATGTATTGGTGCAGTTCAACAACACTGTTCTTTCTCATTTTGATATCATTATACACTACACACAATTCACTTTTTAATCCAAAGAAGTCAAAATATGACACATAATTGTCCTTTAAATTACAGAGCACCTCTTCCGGAAACCTTTTCTTGAAGTCTGAAAACTGCAAAGGATCAAGAAGAGAAACGAAGGACAGTTCTGTGATTTCAGAAAACCTTTCAGAAATACACTGCTGAGCGTTGTCAACAATTTCAAAGAATAGGCGTCTGTATATGGATTTCCTGTCTTCACCGATAATGCTTTCAAGGCGAACTCTTTTAGCCAGTTGATGCTGAGTTTCAACTCTGCTGTTATTCAATTCTTACCAAAGTGGATCAAATTCATTTCTATAGTTCTGAAGAAAATGCTGGAAAGTAGTAGGGAATGACAGGAATTGGAACAATAATCCCTGTGCCAAAGACTGTCCAATGTATTTTAAATGGGAGAAATATTGTTCCAAAAACCTATGACAGATTTTGGAACAGTCGTATCGTTGTTTTTGAAAACAGCCTATACGAGAGGAAGGCAGCACAGCGATGCGCAGATGCCTGAAACATTGTTTCAGAATCCCTTGGGTGGATTTTGGAACCGTCGAATCGTTGTTGCTGTTTTTTTTTTTGGAGTAGAAAAAAAAAACCTATGCTAGAGTAGGCGGGACGATATGTTTTTTCGGGGATCGGAAAGTTTGGAAATGTGAATGAAGAGAATTGTGCTAATCTGTATGAAAATCATTGCAATGCTGGAGTGTGTAAATCGGTTTATGTGGGTAAGGAATGACATAAATATGTTAAAAAATAAGAATTATCATCATCTCTTAGGAAGTCGTATGCCTGTGTGTATGATCATGAGAGATGGCAGTTGAAAAGATATGCTTCATGTACAATCCTCGCTTTGAAAAAGAAAAAAAACTAAGATCGCCCTCCCCCCACAAACTGTCGTTCCCCGGTGCAAGAATCAACATGTTCAAATCATTTTCCCATTCCATCCAAATTGCTCGTATAGCTTTATGAGCAATACGTGACCGAAAAAAAGGTCAACAAAAAGGAGGTCATCAAGTTATACACGTGTACAGAGAACGTCCTCCTCCCCACCATCCCTACCTTGATGCAAGACTGAACATGTTTAAATCGTCTCCTATCCAGCCACGTCTGATGGGTGAGAGTATGATCGAATTGTGTGCACAGTTACTTGTGAGCCGTCAAGATGAACAGTGAAATAATCAAAAGTGCTATCGAGAGCGACAATGCATGCTGGGTGAATCTTGCCGATTACGAGAAGATGAAGCAACACTGTCTGGAAAAGCACGAGGAACATTGTAATGGTGATACGCATAGCATCATCTGCAAGGAACCTTCACAACATGATCAAATGACCACATTCTTTCGTTGTGGAGAATACTGCGATGTGTACCATAAGTTAAAAGGGTAAGTAAGATAATGCAAAAAATATATTTTTGACTGATATTACTATATGAGGTATCAGAACTAAAACAATACAAACTGTGTAATTGCAGAATGTATGAAGGTGAGGATGTGCCACCCTATCAGGATGTGGATCGTTCGAAGCCTGTGCCTGAAAGAACCGTGCAGCCCATGGACGAGAAAGAATGTGTAGAAGAAGAAGAAGAAGAAGAAGAAGAAGAAGGCAGGTTAGTACAAATAAACAAGACAGACATAGTGGCAAAAGAGCAAGCTATGTTTTATTTTTCATTTTTAATCGTCTGTACATTTGTCTCCAGGTCCGATAAGAAGCCTGATAAGAAGAGGAGCAAACCGAAGATCGTCGGCAAGAAGAAGGTGAACGACGCTGCTCTGGATAATATTATAGTACTTATCTTCGATGCCATTCCAGAAAAGCCCTTGAAAGATGAATCCAAATAGCGTGTATATGCTTGACAACATCTCCATCAGTGTGAACTGTCATGTGAATGTAGGGCTCCACTACGAACTCCCCACCCTATACATCATAGCAGCTGACGAGACATTCGTATACATAACAAAAGAAGACTGGGTGATAATACTTGAAAATATGTCAGTGATTGAAACATATCTTAGACACGGTAAGCTCCCAAGTGTTTCATACAGTGAAAATATAATATATGGTTATAATATAATATTGCATATGAATAAAATCAGTGAAATAGTTTTGAGAAACACTTGTCTAAACGAAAATATTATAAATCTAGACATAGCTGCAATAGTTGGACTCAAGAGACTAATTCCATACATTGAAAGACATTTATTTCAATTGCATGAAGCTCATAAATCAGGCTGTTCATATGACATTTCAGGTAGGAGTATCAGGAAAAAGGTTAAGGAGATGTATGCTAAAATCAATAAAAAAATCATATAATTGGTAATGTATTTTTTATTGACAGTCAAAGAAAGAAAATAAAAAATTTTTCCTATATGATAGATTGAACAACATGAGTTAGAGGTTTGTAAGTGAACAATTTGTCATGAATAATTAAACAAAAAAATGATGTTTGTGGAGGAAAGTTTGCTGATGCTTGAACTTCTAGTCTGATGTTAACTGCTCCAGTAACTGTCTCCTCAGCTTGGTGAGAGCAGTCAATAACAAATAGCGGTGCATATTTCAGAAAGTCACTTCTCTTCAAAAGGGGATAATTCTCCTTACCGTAGTAAGAGTATTGAAATTTAGAATACTGATCATATAGAGAAGCAAACTTTGAATTTGTGAAATCCAAATTCATGTCATGATAGGGATAACATTCACTGTTGAGATAAAGTTTCAGGTTTGTGATATTACAATGATCAAAGAGAGAGCTATCTTTAGCGAGGTAATTTAATCTGTCGATTTGTGCACCAATTATGACAAATCGAGGTTTCTCAAGCTTTGTTGTTGTTGCAACGTTCCAAGTGAAAGCTTTAGTCTGTGGTACTGCAGGTTGAGTATGAAGGTCCATCGTTCGAAAGGCCACGTGTAGAGGCTGATCCGACTTGACGAGTTTAAGTTTCTCCACTCTCTCGGCATCGGAAAGTCGCAGCACTGGCATCCTCCATTCGATCCTGGTTAGTTTAATAACAGTCGGTTCATTGCCCACTATACAATTATTAGAATTTTTCGATCTAATGAGAACAAGTTCAAACTTGCTATTAAGTATGACTTCCCTGTGATCATAGGCAAAACCCAAGAGCATCGAAAGAGGGACGATAGCGTTGAAGATACCATTCGATGCGTTCACGATGTCAACATCGTCTCCAGGATGGGTCCATCCTGCGTTCTGCAAACGATTGGAATCCAGAATGTTGAGAGCTGCATAGTTGCGCATGGTTGAAGAAATGCCAGGATTTCTAGTTCTATCAATAGTAGTACCATTCATATCCAATCGAATTTCATCAAACAGAAACGCCATGGCATTGTTGCTCAGCTTTGAAGAAGAGGGTCCTCCTTCAGGCTTAGCAAGAGTTCCCTCTATGTACAAATAACTTCTGCTAGGAAGCGTGTACAAATCTTCAGCTTGGCAAGGTATTCTAATTTCATCATTCGCTTCAAGGGCTGATGTGTTGTAAGGTAAGAATATGTGTTCCTCCTCTTTACTAATCTTATCGTCAAATGCTGGAACTCCCGTCACATCTAAAACATCCATTACAGAACCTTGAAGCCTAACCTCTCGAGGAACTTCCGATTAGATGATGTTAGCAGTTTGCGTGCTGAAGAGCGAGTAGGCTTCATCCTCGAGATAAGCTTTTTATTATAGCAAGATCTCTTAAAATTTAGTCCCATTCCGTCTTATGTGTAGTCTCACGGTAATAGTCTCGTTTCTAAAGTCGAGGGTATCACCGTTCTGATCTACCACTCGAATGTTGAGATGATCAATGAGATTTGTATCAATGATTGGTAGATATATAGGATTGGATGGTTCCTGCGAGATGTGGTAGCCTGGGGGGACAGATGGGAAGAATTCGTAAAGAGAGTGACCGCTTTTGCCGTCGATGAAGGAACCGCTTGCAAGGCTACACTCGATGCGTATTATGCTAACCTTAAAGATGTTCACCAGTTCATCAGACTCTGTCAGAATATGAGGCTCCACCATTCGTCCCCCGGTGAAACCGAGAATAGAACCGATCGATTTCTCTTGAGTAAAATCGATAGCGTAAGGGCATCGAATCTCTGCTTTCATAGTGTTATTGTTGGGGCGTAGAATGAAGTCATCGCCGACCTCCAGCCTTTCCTTGAGTAAACTGTTTATATCATCCAGTTCGTACGTGCCAGGCGGAATCACTATGGTCTCCAGCCTTCCATCGCGAACGAAATGAAAACGGTTATTACTCTGATCAATATTTGGTATCGAGTAAAATGTCTCAAAATTCAAAAGAGCAATCTCATAAACACCATCAGGATCTAGATGGAGTGGCGGATTTAGAAAAGTAGAGAGGTTGGAATCAGAACCGCTCACAGTGATAGTATAACTCATTTTGACCCTGCAAACACTGTAGCTAAAGCGTTTTATGAGAGAAACTGCAAGCACAAGTGACCACAAATTACAGAATCGAAATCTTGATACCTTTGTCTGTTATACATGATTCTGACTCCTGCGAGATATGACTCAATCTCCGCCGGAGGCTTCAGGTTGCCGAAACTATCAAAATAAAATGCTAAATTTCCATCCTTGCGTATGGCAACCCAGTGAGTTCCGGGATTATACGAAGTGTCCAAGTTAATGACAATCCTCTCTGTATGTCTAGGTATAGCAGGTAGTTTATCTAGCATGTACACGCCTCTAAAGTTGGGAATACGTAGACGTTTAGCATAGGCTTCAATCTCTGCTCCGCTTAACGCTTTTTCCGGGATATGTACAGGCCTCGCCCCGAGTTTTTTGGACGCAAATAGAGTCCTTTACCCATCCTCTTCTTCTTCTTCAGTTGCCTGCGTCCGTGCTTAAGACCTCTACCCTTTGCTGAAGCCTCCATCTGCTGATGGTGACGAATCATCTCGTTCAGCTGCTTATCTGCAGCGCGTTTCTTATTCACAGATGTAGCGATCTGAGCAGCACCCCCGGCCAGGCTACCCGCTGCACCCAAGGCAGCCAGCAGTGGGATTAAGGGTAAAAACCCTCCCCTAGCGGCTGGCGGCAGTGTCCTCTTTTGACGCTTACGCAAACCTGCACCTAAGGCTAGCTTTCCCTTCATGATGGCGGTTACAAATCGAGCAGCAAGCTTTTCGCCCAAAGAAGCGTCAGCGGAATGTGCGCGCTTCCAAGCTTTCTCTATAAGAACCTTATCAGCCGAATGTCTCGAACCGGTGTCCCGATGTGTAGCGTAGGCCAAGTCGTGCTCGCGGCAGGCGGTGTCCAGTCCGTTAAGGGGTTCAACGCCTTGTTGTAAACGCTTTTGTAGTTTTGTTCCAGGACCGCAGAATCTGTACCCTGGCAAATGAGCCTCAAAAGGAAGAGAGTTAATTAATGAATTAATTATTCCAGAACCTTTTTTGCTAGACTTCCGAACTCGTCCAGAGTTCATCGTATACTATGAAATAAAAATCAATAGATATGGCTTATAACCTTAGTTGCAAGATGGAAGTAGTGAAGCAAAAGTGTTCGCTGCCTATACAAGTCCTGGATTTTGACGATGACATCCGTGTCGGAAGACATGGATCTCTCTTCCCGAGCAACGTCAGAGCTCTCATACTGGGAAGCTCCAATGCCGGGAAGACGAACGTACTACTCAATCTGTTAATCCACGAGAATGGTCTAAGGTTTGAAAATCTCTACATTTACTCGAAATCGTTACATCAATCGAAATATCAATATCTGCTCAAAGTACTGAAAACCATACCCGATATAGGAGTATATACTTTTGAGGACGGCGAAAAAGTGCTCCCGACCTCTGACGCTAAGGAAAATTCGATATTTGTATTCGATGATGTCATCAATGAGAAACAGGGCAAGATAGCATCGTATTACAGCATGGGTAGACATCGTAACGTCGATGCAGTATACCTGGCACAGTCATATGCAAAAGTACCCAAACACTTAATTAGGGATAATGCAAATATGATAGTACTCTTCAGACAGGACAATCTCAACTTAAAGCATATATATGATGATTACGTAAATACTGATATGAATTATACAGAATTTAAAGAGCTGTGTAAGCAAGTGTGGGAGAGTAATCAGGGATCGAACACGAGACCTTTCGTTGTTATAGTACCTGAATTTCCTTTGAATGAAGGACGATACCGACACGGTTTTGACGTCTTTATCAGAGTGAATAAATAAGCATCATCATTCATTCCAGCTATGAGTATCGATAGATTCGGATCTAGGAGAATCATACCCTCTAGGGGTGTGCTTAACCGCTATATCATAAGTCGAGATGGCTCGGGAAACTATCAGTTCAGTAAGAAACGATTGTGCAACATCCAGGATCCTGAAGAAGCCGCTGATGCAACGACTAAACACTATGTGGATACGCTTACGGCTGTCATTGAAACTCGGATGCAAACTTTCGCCGAAAAGACTTCATATCAGCACATGGGTGACTTTGAAGCTATGCTTAGGAACCATGTGCAAACCTCACTCGATGCACAATATGAAAACCTAATGCAATTTCTAAGTAAATATGCATTCAAACGTGATGCCGAAAACAATGTTATTCTGGACACGATAAGAATGAAGGTACTACTGCCTCCAATTGACGACGACGATGTTCCAAATAAAAAATACATGCTAGATTATATACATGCAAGAACGCCCATTCAGGATTCGAACGGTAATGTTTCTTTTCAAAAGAAACGAATCAGGGAGGTAGCCGATCCTGTGGACGATAGCGACGCAGCAACCAAAAAATTTGTTAAACAATTTGTTGTAAAGAAACAAAATGAATCACAGCCTGCATTAAACAGAGCTCTATCTTCCATGGTTAATGATATTGCTTCGGCAGTAGACAAAAATATCGAGCCTCTAGTAAATCGTCAGTCCTCCCTGGATAAATACATAACCTCAACAATGGATAGTGTCAGTGTGCTTAAATCGCAAGTGAATGTTATAAATGCTATTTTAGACCAAATGAGGGGACAGCTCATTATTAAACTGCAAACGAAACCATACAGAGGAAGTTCGCAAAGATACACCTTAACATCAGGACTTGAATACTACAAGTCTTCTGTAAATGGAGAGGTGATCGACTGCAGTATGATATCTCCACCCCATCCCTATACGAGATCAGATACGATTTTTTCAATAAACGATGAAATTATTGAAAGTTATCCAGCACCCATTCAGATAGGTGATAAATTAACCTTCACCGCTCCACCCAATCGTACAAAAGATGGGCATATTCTAAGTATTGAGCTGAAAATTTCCTATAAATTGACATCACATATTTAAATATTCATTCAATATAAAGATGGATGCTGAAGGTATCAGACTCAAACAATCCATCGCCCGACACAGTAAGGCAATAAGGGAAAAGTTACGTTCCCTAAAGGGTCTCAAGTTCGAAACTCAACGTATAATGTCCGAGGTGCTACAGCCTGTAACCGAACCTCTAAATAATATAATCAAGAATCAGGAGAAGCAAAATCCTAAAGAAGAAGAAGAAGAAGAAAATGATGATGATTATGACGATGACGATCTCTCAAAGTATTTGCAGAAGGTTCGTACAGCTAGCGCTAGCGATATGGATGCCACCTATGGTGTACGCTACGAAGATGCTGATTATAAGTTAGGTAATAAAAGAATCATATTTGTAGACGACACTATTCAAATAGGAGAAGAGACCTATAAGGCTAGCCCTGGGCTGTACGAGTTGTTATTCAAGCGAGTACCTCGAAGTTCAGCGTATACTGAAGATGATCTGGATACATATTCAGAGATTTTGAAAAAAACTCTAGTTCACAGACAGGGATACAACAGAAGCGGTCGACTGAGGTCGAGCAAGGGATATAAATATAAAAATATAATACGAGGTCTAATTGCTAGTAGGACTGGATCGGGTCTCAAATGGAAGGAACACGTGCCCGATAGGGGTCTGGATTATGTGTACTGGTCTGACCCTAACATTCTGGTCAATAGACTCAAATTACTTATCGCATCGCAGCAGGCTGGAAATTTAAATCATTCATCTGAAATTCAAGAGATCGTCACGGAATTGAAAACCACAAAAGTAATAGCATGATCAGACGAAACATCGCTGGCGAGTTACATTCCCCTGCCAGACGGAGGTTCCTTCGCAGAAAAATAATTAGTAAAGGTCTTAATGACTTATTGCAAATAGATCTTATAGAAATGATTCCATATGCAAAAGAAAATAGGAACTATAAGTACATTCTTATTGCCATTAATTTTTATTCAAAAATGGCTTATGCAAGACCTCTGAAGGACAAGAGTGGGATTAATGTTACAAAAGCAATGAGTAATATATTAGCTCAATTGGATTCGGCACCAAAGAATATCCAATCGGATAATGGCAAAGAATTTTACAATAGACACTTCAGGCAATTAATGGCTAAACATAGAATTAATCATTATAGTACATTCAGCGTCATAAAGGCTGCTGCTGTCGAGCGTTTAATACGAACACTTAAAGGTATGATGCATAGAGAATTTTTGGCTAGAGGTTCTCCTAAATGGCTTGATCTCCTACCGGAAATCATAAATACCTACAACAATACTTACCACTCGACGATCAGAATGCGACCTGTCGACGTCAGCAACAATGATCTGCTCCTCACCGTGTATCGTCGTGACAATTTCGGTAAAGAGAAGCGGAATGCCAAGAAATTCAACATCGGAGATTATGTCAGAATATCTAGACATAAGGGCTTACTGGAGAAAGGGTACACACCCAATTGGAGCACTGAAATATTTCGTATTATTAGGATAAGGAATACAATTCCGGTTACTTATGTTCTTCAGGACAGTGATGGAGTGGAAATACAGGGAGGAGTTTATGGTCATGAATTATTAAAAACTCAGTACCCTGATACCTATCTGATTGAAAAAGTCGTGCGCCGACGTGGGAATAAGTTACTTGTTAAGTGGTTAGGTTTTCCTAAAGCTGAGTGGATAGAACACGATGCTGTAGTGTAGCTGCAATAAAAAAAAGCTGTGAAAAAAATGAAGGATTTCGGGATGTGTTTGTATATTTGATCTTTGGGATGAAATAAAAAGAAACGTTATTCAAATAAACCTCAGTTTTATTATTTTTGTTACCCCCCACATTCCCAACCATCATGTTATTTTTATCCATATTCCCATCCACCATCGATCACATCGTGAAATATTAATTACAATCACCATGTATTGATATACATCCCTCAGCCACATAAAAACATTAATCTAATGTATACAAACGAAAGTACTTATAAATGTTTTTTTTGAGTATCAAATTCAGACATGTAAGAGCCCCATATTAGGCAGAGACTTTTAACTATGGGGAACACAGCTTCTCAGTGTTCAAAACTGTTTCACTTTTAGCATGGCATCAAATCTTTGCATCAATGGCATCAAATTTTATCCATATTCCCATCCAACATCAATCACATCGTGAAATATTAATTACAATCATCATGTATTGCTATACATCCCACAGCCACATAAAAACATTAATCTAAAGTTTTATACTGTTACAAGATATAATGTATATAAACGAAAGTACTTATAAATGTTTTTTTTAGTATAAAATTCTGACATGTAAGAGCCCTTATTAGGCAGAGACTTTTAACTATGGGGAACACAGCTTCTCAGTGTTCAAAACTGTTTTCACTTTTAGCACGGCATCAAATCTTGAAAACATAACTATGACATGCAACATCCATGCGTTAAATGTGAAAAGAACAGAGAAAATATTTCTTTCTTTATTTTAAATCCACCCTCCCCTCTAGCATCTTTTGTTTGATGCATAAAAAGCTACACTTATTTAAGTTTTTTTACAAAAACTTCAATTTTTCACTGAATGTGCACAATTTTTTTTTACAAATTCACACAGGCTCACACATACAGGTACATTACAATATCTCAGTCATGAGCAGATGAAAAAGGATTTTAATAAAGTTAAATGAAATTGTTTAAGCATGTAACACACATTTATTCCCCTGACTATGTCAGCATCTTTCACTTAAGAGTAAATATTTCCCTCTCTCCCCTCAACATGACAATGTATATTTAAGCTGCACAAAAATTTCAATGGTTATAAACATTTTTTCAAAAATAATCTCCCTTTTAATTTCAATGGTTATAAACATTTTTTCAAAATTAATCCCCCTTTTTTTACATTAAATATCTTGTTTCTTTTATTTCTTTTTTTTTAACTTAATACTCTGTCATGCTCAGAGGAAAAGGTATTTGTGTCAATTGAATAATGATTCCAAGCTAAAGTGGAATGAGATTGTTTGAGCATATAACGCTTCGTGTCTAAGCCTCTCAGAGCCACTTTATTCATTTCTACCGTGTGAACGTCATGTTTATAACTCCTGAAAGACACTTGTTTAGAGAAATGTGTTGCATTCATGTCGTGCAGGCATGACAAATAATCTTCAAATGTGATTGAGCGCATTCCCATTTTTGAAATTCCTTTTGATTTTTTAACAAGCTGACCGTCATAACGAAAAGCATACAATTTAGATCGTAATCCTGCATATTCAGTCATGACTCTACCGGAGAGTTCATCCTTAAAAAGTCCGGGCACTTTTTTGTTTACCAAAGGTATTGCATATACGTTATCCGACGGGTAATTTGATGTATCAAAATACTGTATGTGAGTTTTGATAAATTCATAGATATCAGTACTTGTTTCAAAAAGAAATGCATCTGTGTCCATATAATTCAAAGTTAAATCATTTAAGTTCTTTTTCAGAACGTTATAATAAAAGTCATACATGATAAATTTGGATAAGTCAAGAATCGCCTGACCGATGTATATAGGCTTACACATATGAATTTCCTCTCTTAATAACTCGATTCCGACAAGATTTTCATCAAAAATTATATAACGTTGAAATGTTTGGCGCGATATGAGCTTTCTCGCCTGTTTCCAGCTCGTAACGAGCTTGAAGTCCTTATAAGAACGGACATTCTCCATAAATTTTCCATAAACACAATTGCTCATTTTTTTCCATAGATTCTGACCAAATTTAGACTTTTCCTCGGCTCGTTTTTTAGCATTTAGATCAATATACTTTTTCAACCAATGTGATTGCTTATAAGCTACCGCTCTATGTATGCATTTCAATTTCAAACCCAACTGTATGCACTGTTGCAGATTGCGGTAATGTATAATGTATTTCTCTTTATCCGACAGTGTAGCTAGCAACTTTTTATGTTTATCATTGGGAGGAATCTCACTCCTCGGACATAGTGGTAGATCGTTATGTGCATCGTGAATTTCTTTAGGATATTCCAGATCGACCTCTAATACATATCCTATTTCAGCGTCTTCCGGTATTTTTAAGAAATCGATCTCGTTAATTTCTACCTCAGTTAACCATTTAAGTTCGCCATAAGGGATATTTTCATGTCCCATCACAGAACCATAAAGAGAATTCGAATCTGTATAAAATAAATATTTAGACGGTAAAGACTCATTATAATTATTCATATACTTGTTATTTGCCTTGGAGTAACGTTTAGACACTGTACATAATCCCCCCCTTATGCCAGATTCGAAAAATTCCATCATCTCTCTATCGGTAATTAGTGATATTTGAATGCCTGTCGTCTTAAGCATCGCATCGAATGCCAATCCTGGTATGGTATAATATTGACAAGGGTCCAGCTCGTATAAATTTAGACATAACGCTCTGAATTGTTGAAAAATGTCTGCGAGCAATAACGTGTCAGTTTTAAGATATAAATCACTATATTCTCCTAAAGTTTGGATATTGAATGTTCTCCATACTGTTTGAGCGTGCAAGTAATCTTCATGACTTATGTCGTCAAAGAATATTTCATCCGGTAATGCATTTTCATCCAATTTCTCTATACAATCTAGATAAGTGTATGGAAAAATACCCTTCCGCGTCATCAACTCTCGATGTATAGGATTTTTGTATTCTTCATTAATAATTTTAAAGTTCTCGGGGTTTAGCATGTCAGCTAAGCTGCTCAATTTATCATCTAAGAATCCATAACTGTCAAGAAATCTGAAATATATGGTTTTCCCACCTGAGGTATATCTCTTACTGAACGAAAGATAGTTCTCAGATGTCTGCGAGATGCATGTTATAGGCTCTTGATCGTAAGCTAGATTTTTTACAAGAAAATGAGCATCATAATTTGATAGACAATGAAAAATAATTGGAATGAAGTTTGGTAGTTTTCTGTTCAAGTTACAAGAATTGTGAGCTGCCCCTAAATATTTACCCGAAATGTGACAGTGATCTCTGACTTTTGTCACATTAGTCTCAAAGTCATGTTTACATAGGTAACACTGATTTGCATTTTGAAAATTGGTTTCATCCTCATCGGACATATTCAGTTCTTTTTTATGTGAATATACCTCCATGACATCATCGGCAATTACAGTAAGTTCCTTGAAAAAATCTTGAATCGCATTGGGGCCTCTAAAAATTTTGAATTTTGATAAGGAATCATCATAGTCGCATACTAATTTTAGCGATATTGAAATCGCTTCATGTCTCTGCACGCTTCTTGTCCAACTACTGTCATCAGATGGCTGACATGAGTGAACCTTTTTAAGTATCGATTCGATATCAGCGTAAATGACGAATGGAACCGCTGTACACTTGGAATATGCATTGAATTCAATTTTATCATTTACACCTATTTCAGGCATAGTTAAAACTTGAGATTTCTCGCATTTAAGTTTATGTTTGGCTAAATTTGTCTCATTTGAAAAATTCCTCAAACAACTTTCACATATACACATTTTATGTTTGCTTTTATTTATCTGTTTAGACAACAGTCGGGATATATCATTTATTAAACAATAGTGTGATTTGCTATCATTGCCTATTCTTAACAGGTTTACATGATGTTTTTTTATTTCTCTGGTATGATAGAGCAAAGTTATTGAATGGTCGTCTAGGCCGTATACTGTAATAGATATATTTTGATTCTGCTTTTCGAATTTTTCAATATCATCAAGAGATACAGGAAATGTTATTCCACTGAAATCGAATTCTTTAAACATGTTATACTTAGAGTAAGATCTAACTCTATGTTTATTAGTCTTTGCAGGATATTTAGATGCAAGCAGACAATAGCCGAAACATTTGTTATCTTCATTTTTTATATTAGTTACCGCCTTTTTGTTCTTTATGTATTCCGGAAGCTTTGTATAACATCCTGCATTTAAAGGATCATATTGACAGGCATTTAGCACTAACGAGCTTATCTGATATAGAGATTTGGAACTACTTTTTGATTCGAATGTATCGATACTTGAAAGAATAGGTTCTTTAAGTTTACTCTCATACCATTCAGTAGTATCTGTACTCTTTAATATAGCTTCCATTTTGCTATGAAAATTAAATGATTCAATTTTTTCATCATCAGGAGTCTGTATTATATACTGGCATACTGACGTACCACAAAATTTTATTCCCGAAGTGTATCGTGTCAGATTATTCCTAATTTCATTGGTAACTAGAGCCTTACATTCATTCAAAAATAACTCGGGATCTATCATATTCAATGTATTGTTTATCTGACTTGTGTAAATGCGATTTTTAAATGCTGATTCTATAATGTTACATGTCAAATCCTTTTTTCTCTGCTCACTCACCGATTCCATTTTAGATATCTTTGCAGAGGTCCCATCGGTTTCCAAGGATTTTCTCTTCGTTCCAGATATAACAGGAGCCTGCGTAACACTGTCTGAAATAATACAAATCTTATTAGTATATTCCGACCTTACTAGCCGCTATAATCTGAAAAGAAAAGCGTGTTATGCATTAACATGTCTTTTTTATTTTTAAGCCGGAATATATATGATATGCATGCATTATGACCTTTTTCTAAACACATTTATTATCCTGCCTAACAGGTAAAGAGAAGCGAATTATGCAGTAAAATGTCTTGTTTCTTATGCATGAAATATATAAGGTATGCATGCATTATAACTTTTTAATAATTTTTTATGGTAAGATAAATTTTGTAAAGTTAATATTATACTTCACACATTATATATGCTGTATGTTTTATCAAATACATATAAGAAAAACATTCTAATGTTTTAACAACAATAACATCAACAACAATAATAATAAACAGAAATAATAGTAATGATAATAATATAAATAATAACCAATATTAATTATAAATCTCAATGGAAAGTTTTTCTACGATTGTGCTCATGACAGACATCAAAATTTAAAGATGTTTATATGTAATGTTGATTATGACTTCTATTTTTTCTAACTGTATGTGTTTTTTAAGTACAAAATTATTGTTTTTTTATATACTATGTATTAAGATGATTTATATAAGACTGAATGAAAGCAAGATACTTTTATTTTTTAAAAAAAGTAATAATGCGAAAAAAGATAACGTTACTTTTTAAAAAAACAATAAATAAGTAGATTTATAATTTGTCTTACCTTGGCGGTCTGATGGTACTGCTGTTACGCTGTGTGAAACTCCTCCGTCTGACTTTACTGAGATGTCTGAAATAATAAAATGCATTATTAGAAACTTTTGAACAATGGTTTTTACAGGTGTTGTATATAAAACTGCTTCTTTTCATAACACATACCTTTGCTTGTAAAAAAGTAATCCTGTGCCTCTTGTATCCCGTGGATAGGGCCTCTTGCCCCATATAGACCAATTGAACACCTCCCTCATTTATTGTCTTCTTCTGAACATCAGTCATATTCTTAAAGCGTTCCGGTAGAAATATTTGGAATTCGTCTAGCTCTAAGACGATCCTGTCTCCATATTTGGTCGCTACTGTTTTCAGTGACTTGATTTGAAATGGCGTATTTTGATCTACTTCCCTCAGCTTTCTTGTTGGAAGAATCTTACATCCTCCCGCCAATTCATTTAATTCTTGCATGAGTTGATCTGTAACATAACGATTTAAAACAAACTCTTTTAGTCTAGAATATATATATATATATATATATATATATATATATATATATATGTACAGTCCAATTTACAGATATTAAGAACATATTTTTGAAGACTTCGAATACTGATATATGTGGTTAAACATGACTCCCGTTCAATGATTGACAAAAAAAAATAACTGAAAGTGTTCCATTTATATAGATCAAAATAAGTTGGTAATTTCGATCATAATTGAAACGTTTAAACTTACAAAAAACGAGATAAAGAGTTTCAATTATTAACACTTTTTTTCACGAAACACATGCATGAATAAGCTAATATAGAAGGGAAACAGAACGTATATGTTTTTTAAAAAAGCACGCTATTATAATATTGAAAAAAGATGATATCCATACAAAATGATTATACTTCTCAAACACATAACATATTCAAGTACTTACCAGCCATTGCTCGTTCCTTCCGTGTATATCTGCGGTCACAGTTGAATTAGATGTTTCATTTCAGTCGAGGCTTCTTTTATATTATCAGGAAAGACACACACGCAGATCAGATTTACAGGATTTAACAAGTTAAAATCCCCCCACTACCTACGGAACTAGCCTTGACACACTTGAAACTACTCCACCCATAGTTTAAGAGTCTCTACCTAATATTGCTCTTACATTTCAAAATTTGATACTAAAGTCTAAAGTACTAAGACCAGCGTCTTTATACTCAAAAGTCTTTTTCCATATGGAGGCGGGAACTTCCACCCCACCATACAGAAAAACTTTCTCTATGCGCACGCATATCTATTTCTATTGG
Organism: Mantis religiosa; assembly: GCA_030765055.1. Taxonomy (NCBI): domain Eukaryota; kingdom Metazoa; phylum Arthropoda; class Insecta; order Mantodea; family Mantidae; genus Mantis; species Mantis religiosa. The sequence continues at coordinate 54,984,104 of CM060951.1, read as the reverse complement.
ATAATTCTTTTTTGTACTTATACACATTACCTTCTTCAAGGTGCCCGGAGGGGAGGTCAACTCGAAAGAGTGGACACATTCTCAGCCCATCGTTAGGATCGAGAGATCCGCCCTTCCATAAATGTTTCTCCTTACATCCGAAAGTTAATTATATACATGAGATTTTAGAGGATAACCATGCCCCGTCCTCGACAGAAAGTTACAAAAACATCGATATTTATCATCCTGCTAGCCTTTTTCTCACCGTACAACTTAACATGTATACAAGATAGATAAGAGGAGCTTCATTTAACACTCTGGACATGTCCAGAGAGAAATATACTTGACCTCAAAAACGAAAGTATACACACACCTGCTCATCCTTAGTCAAAATATAAAAGTCATGACATACAAGTATCCGAAAGTTAATTATATACATGAGATTTTAGAGGATAACCATGCCCCGTCCTCGACAGAAAGTTATAAAACATCGATATTTATCATCCTGCTAGCCTTTTTCTCACCGTACAACTTAACATGTATACAAGATAGATAAGAGGAGCCTCATTTAACACTCTGGACATGTCACTCGACCTCAAAACGAAAGTATACACACACCTGCTCATCCTTAGTCAAAATATAAAAGTCACGACATACAATAATAACCATTAGCATTAATTTCCTATAACATCGGGGCGTATCCTGCTCACACACGTACACAACGGTTCACTAAGACCCCTTTCCACCGCGCAACACCACTTGCGCCCCTACTGAAGCATAGGGTGTTTCAAAAACAACGATACGACTGTTCCAAAATCTGTCATAGGTTTTTGGAACAATATTTCTCCCATTTAAAATACATTGGACAGTCTTTGGCACAGGGATTATTGTTCCAATTCCTGTCATTCCCTACTACTCTGGAAGTTAGCTAACATTTTATTACAGTAGGCGATATCTGTTAGCTTTTTTTGGACCACTTCAAACAACACATCAGCGTGCTGAAATATGCTGGAAAAAATCACCAGAAGAAAATTGAAATCAAAATCTCTCAATGTGTTCAATAAACCAGCTGCGTACATACCTGTTTTTTGGTCCCATTCAAAACTGTCGTTAGAGTAGGTTAAAATGATAGGTTCCAGCGCAGACCCAAAAGAGCAAGATGGCGGTCGTGCGCAATCTATGTATTTAAAGGATTATTTGTCCTACTCAGTTCATTTTGTTTTCTGATTCGGGATAGTGGGGTGTCTATTGAGGCTTCTCGTGGTGTATTTAGTGGCTTTAAGACGTATTTCGAGGCTTTTGTGACCTACTTCCTTGCATTTTGAAGTACCAAGGGCTTCTTAGGGGTGTATTTAGGCCCTTTTTGCTTTATTTGGAGGCTACTTGTTGTGTATTTGGGACATTTTTGGTGTACTTAGGGGTAATTGGGACGTATTTACTGGGTATTTTTGTGTAATGTAGAGGCCTCTGAGTGGTGTTCAAAAGCATTTTGGTGTATCTCGTAGGTTGTGAGGCGCATTTAGAAGCTTTTGAGAGGTATTTACTGGCTTTTTGTTGTAATTTAGTGGTTTCAGAGACAGTTTAGTAGGTAGTAGGTTAAAATGATAGGTTCCAGCGCAGACCCAAAAGAGCAAGATGCCGGTCGTGCGCAATCTATGTATTTAAAGGATTTATTGTCCTACTCAGTTCATTTTGTTTTCTGATTCGGGATAGTGGGGTGTCTATTGAGCCTTCTCGTGGTGTATTTAGTGGCTTTAAGACGTATTTCGAGGCTTTTGTGACCTACTTCCTTGCATTTTGAAGTACTAAGGGCTTCTTAGGGGTGTATTTTGGCCCTTTTTGCTTTATTTGGAGGCTACTTGTTCTGTATTTGGGACATTTTTGGTGTACTTAGGGGTAATTGGGACGTATTTACTGGGTATTTTTGTGTAATGTAGAGGCCTCTGAGTGGTGTTCAAAAGCATTTTGGTGTATCTCGTAGCTTGTGAGGCGCATTTAGAAGCTTTTGAGAGGTATTTACTGGCTTTTTGTTGTAATTTAGTGGTTTCAGAGACAGTTTTCGAGGGTTTTTGTGACGTATTTACTTAGTTTTTCTGGTATTTAGGGCCTCTTTGAGGTGTATTTAGGCCCCTTTTTGCTGTATTTGGGCGCTACTTGGGGTGTGTTTAGGATATTTTTGGTATACTAGGAGCCTTTTTGGTGAATTTAGGGACCTTTGAGGCGTAATTAGGGGATTTTGCGAGGTATTTAGTGGCATTATGGTGAAATTAAGTGTTATCAGAGACATGTTTAGAGAGTTTTGGGACGTATTTCGTTGCTTTTTGAAGTATTAAGGGCTCCTTGGGGTGTACTTAGACCCTTTTTGCTGTATTTGGAGACTTCTTGGGGTGTACTTGGTCACTTTTGGTGTACTTAGGGGCAATTGGGGCGTATTTACCGTGTAGTTTTGTGAAATGTAGAGGTTTTAGAGACGCATTTAGAGTCCTTTTGGTGTATCAACGGTTCTTTGGAATGTATTTAAAGGATTATGCGACGTACGTACTGGCTTTTTGGTATAATTTATTGGTTTTGGAGAGGTACTTAGAGGGTTTTGGGACGTATTTATTATAATTTTGTAGTATTTTGGGCTTCTTGTGGCGTACTTAGTGGCTCTTAAGACGTATTTGGCAGCTTTTGTGGTGTATTTAGAGCCTTTGGAGGCGTATTTAGTGACTTTAGGTGTATTTAGAGGCTCTTGAGGCGCATCTAGTGACTTTATGGTGTATATACAGGATTTTAGGACTATTTAGCGACTTTTAGGTATATTCAGAGGCTTTTGAGACGTATCTAAGGTCTTTTGAACGTATTTACTAGCCTTTTGGCTAATTAAGAGGAATCGGAGATGTAGTTAGGGGCTTTTGGAACGTATTTACAGGCTTTTACTGTGTTTAGAGGCTTTCAGGGCATCTTTAGGAGCTTTATGATGTATTTAGGGGCTTCTTGGGGTGTATTTATAGGCTTTTGAGATGTATTTAACGGCTTGAGGGGGTATTTAGAGGCTTTAAGATGCATTTAGGAACTTCTTGGAATGTATTTAGAGGCTCTTAGGACATTTTAGTTGCTTCAGATGCATTTAGAGGCTTACTGGGGTCTATTTAGGGGATTTGGAGTATTTGAGGGCGTTTTGCTCTATTTAGAGTTTTCTATGTATTTAGAGGCTTTTGCGACTTATTTAATAGCTTTCTGGCGTATTTAGAGACTTTTGATGCGTATTCAGCGTGTTTTTGTGCATTTCGAGATTGTTGCTGTATTTAGAGGATTTTAAGAGGCATTTAGAGGCTTTTAAGTGTATTCGGAGGCTTTTAGGACATATTTGCTGGCTTTTGCGGTATTTATAGGCTTGTTGGGCTGTATTTACTGTCTTTTGGATGTACTTAGTAGACTTAGCTGTATTTGACTTGCCGTAGTTCATGATGTTTTTAACCATTTCAAACGTTTACCCCTCATATAAAATCGATGCTTCTAACACTTTAAACTATCCTAAGTCCTACTCCTCAGCGTAATGATTCCAATATATAATAAGCTAACCTAATCTAACCTAACCTAGCCTAACATAACCCAAGCCTTCCCCTTATGCTTTACTATTTCATCCCATTAGAAGCAAACCTAACCTAACTGTGTTTTTGTGGTTAATTTGCTACATTGGTTACATTTTGTGATTACATCAGTTAATTGTTTCCATTGGTTCTGCGCTCTCGCTGGTAGTTTGACTACATTGACTAATTGATCAGATGTGGTTACCTAACATATCTTTGTATTGCTTTTGAAACATTTGTTTTTCACACTGTATTCTTTGCACTTACTTCGCTTCCACTATCCTCTTTTATGAAGCTTTAAACCTAACACTGTCTGATACTCTAACAACTGATTCTGAAGAACTGGTAGATTAATTGTATGTGGGACGTTTTGTGAATTCTCTTAGGATATCCGCCTCCCAAGCTTTTACTTGTGTTTGCATAAAGTAAATCGGGGTATACTTAACTTGTAGTTGAGTAGTAGACGCCTCTCCTCTTTTATCTGGGCTGGAGACCAGCACTAGAATTTAATCCTAGTGGCAGAGTTAACGCCTTCCTCCAATTTTGTTATTTCTTCTTTCTTCCTCAGGCGTCGTGAGAGTCGTAGGATAGATGTCACTTGTGTAAATATTCATTCTGTAGCTTAGCCTACAGAGATAACCATTATCTTATGATCTAAGTTGTCCGCTGTTGCACACTTTCTGCAATACTATAGTGTCCGTACGCGTATGTTGATACTCCATCCTCAGCAATCACTCTCTTGTCATCACGAGGCGATAGGGCTATTTTATTAGCTTCAAATGTAGAAAAATTATGTTTTCGGGATAGGATTAAGTTCATAGGAGTTCTTAGGATCTTTTGGGTTTTAAGACATTCCACATAGCTATCGAAGTTGATGTACTGCCTGATTGCGCTACGCTTTATGCCTTTAATCTTCTTGATTACACCTCCATCTATGTCGAGAGCATACATCTTAGGTCTGAGCCCTACAAAACGACAAATAATTTTTCCATTGGCTTCATCTTTAAATTTTCCCAAAACTTTCCTGTTTTTTTGTAGAATGGCATATATGGTCGACAGGATAATCAGCAGTATCCAGATGTTCAAGAAAACGTAACTTATCCTGGTATATATCTTTTGTAGTCACTCTATGGATGAAAGAGTCTGTATCCATGTACATGAGTTTTAGATTTTCAATCCCGTAATACGGCAATAACACGTCATAATGATATCGATACATCAAGGTTTTTGAGATATCCAGCACACACATCCCAATGTATATAGGTTTGTCGAACACTATCTCTCGCGAAGCCATGTGTACGGCAGCCAGATTAGGTCCATATATAGTTCGATCAATGAACGTAGGCTTAGCAACCAGCTTTTCCAATGTCTTCCAATCGGTAACAAGTCGTATTTTCATTCGGTTTCTTATATTCTCCATAGTTTTTCCGAACATGGCATTGTTAAAAAGAATGTACAGATCCTTCTCGAAATCATTTCTAGATCCTTGTCGTAGTCCGTTATTGAATTGGACATAAGGCTTTAACCAGCACGACTGTCGAAATTGTAGTACAGGATGGATTTTTATCAGTTTTATCCCATGATCAAAAGCTTGCTTCAAGGTCATGTAGTGCACCACATACTTAGTTCGTGATCCAAGGTGTGGAATTAGCTTCTTTGTAGAAGAACCTGTAGGCTTGATACACTTGGGCAGGAATGGTAAATCATTATGCAGCTCATGAAGTGCTGTAGGATATTCAAGATCCACTTCTAAAATGTAGCCGAGAGATTCATCTTCTCGAATAATTTCTAGGTTAATATCTGCTGTATACAGCAGCATTGCATCCCACGTAAGTCCAGGAGATGTAAAATAATGTGCAGGAATTGAACTAGAATTGCTACAGGATTACGATCAGCTACTCATGGTTGAATCGGGTATAAGAGGAGGATTATGCCAAGTGTCTCATCGATACGCAAAGGCGAACAACATCTATATGGAGGAGTATGACGCGAGTAAGCCCTCTCAATATATTACGTACGAGGACGCAAATAACCAATATGGCTGGGCGATGTGCCACGCCCTTCCTTATGGGGGTTTTGAGTGGGTTTCTCCTGCAGATATTAACCTAGAAATTCTTCGAGAAGATGACTCTCTCGGCTACATTTTAGAAGTGGATCTTGAATATCCTACAGCACTTCATGAGCTGCATAATGATTTACCATTCCTGCCCGAGTGTATCAAGCCTACAGGTTCTTCTACAAAGAAGCTAATTCCACACCTTGGATCATGAACTAAGGATGTGGTGCACTACATGACCTTGAAGCAAGCTCTTGATCATGGGATAAAACTGATAAAAATCCATCGTGTACTACAATTTCGAGAGTCGTGCTGGTTAAAGCCTTATGTCCAATTCAATAACGGACTACGACAAGGATCTAGAAATGATTTCGAGAAGGATCTGTACAAACTTTTTAACAATGCCATGTTCGAAAAAACTATGGAGAATATAAGAAACCGAATGAAAATACGACTTGTTGCCGATTGGAAGACATTGGAAAAGCTGGTTGCTAAGCCTACGTTCATTGATCGAACTATATATGGACCTAATCTGGCTGCCGTACACATGGCTTCGCGAGAGATAGTGTTCGACAAACCTATATACATTGGGATGTGTGTGCTGGATATCTCAAAAACCTTGATGTATCGATATCATTATGACGTGTTATTGCCGTATTACGGGATTGAAAATCTAAAACTCATGTACATGGATACAGACTGTTTCATCCATAGAGTGACTACAAAAGATATATACCAGGATAAGTTACGTTTTCTTGAACATCTGGATACTGCTGATTATCCTGTCGACCATATATGCCATTCTACAAAAAAACAGGAAAGTTTTGGGAAAATTTAAAGATGAAGCCAATGTAAAAATTATTTGTCGTTTTGTAGGGCTCAGGCCTAAGATGTATGCTCTCGACATAGATGGAGGTGTAATCAAGAAGATTAAAGGCATAAAGCGTAGCGCAATCAGGCAGTACATCAACTTCGATAGCTATGTGGAATGTCTTAAAACCCAAAAGATCCTAAGAACTCCTATGAACTTAATCCTATCCCGAAAACATAATTTTTCTACAGTTGAAGCTAATAAAATAGCCCTATCGCCTCGTGATGACAAGAGAGTGATTGCTGAGGATGGAGTATCAACATACGCGTACGGACACTATAGTATTGCAGAAAGTGTGCAACAGGGGACAACTTAGATCATAAGATAATGGTTATCTCTGTAAGCTAAGCTACAGAATGAATATTTACACAAGTGACATCTATCCTACGACTCTCACGACGCCTGAGGAAGAAAGAAGAAATAACAGAATTGGAGGAAGGCGTTAACTCTGCCACTAGGATTAAATTCTAGTGCTGGTCTCCAGCCCAGATAAAAGAGGAGAGGCGTCTACTACTCAACTACAAGCTAAGTATACCCCGATTTACTTTATGCAAACACAAGTAAAAGCTTGGGAGGCGGATATCCTAAGAGAATTCACAAAACGTCCCACATACAATTAATCTACAAGTACTTCAGAATCAGTGGTTAGAGTATCAGACAGTGTTAGGTTTAAAGCTTCATAAAAGAGGATAGTGGAAGCGAAGTAAGTGCAAAGAATACAATGTGAAAAACAAATGTTTCAAAAGCAATACAAAGATATGTTAGGTAACCACATCTGATCAATTAGCCAATGTAGTCAAACTACCAACGAGAGCGCAGAACCAATGGAAACAATTAACTGATGTAATCACAAAATGTAACCAATGTAGCAAATTAACCACAAAAACACAGTTAGGTTAGGTTTGCTTCTAATGGGATGAAATAGTAAAGCATAAGGGGAAGGCTTGGGTTATGTTAGGCTAGGTTAGGTTAGATTAGGTTAGCTTATTATATATTGGAATCATTACGCTGAGGAGTAGGACTTAGGATAGTTTAAAGTGTTAGAAGCATCGATTTTATATGAGGGGTAAACGTTTGAAATGGTTAAAAACATCATGAACTACGGCAAGTCAAATACAGCTAAGTCTACTAAGTACATCCAAAAGACAGTAAATACAGCCCAACAAGCCTATAAATACAGCAAAAGCCAGCAAATATGTCCTAAAAGCCTCTGAATACACTTAGAAGCCTCTAAATGCTTCTTAAAATCCTCTAAATACAGCAACAATCTCGAAATGCACAAAACACGCTGAATACGCATCAAAAGTCTCTAAATACGCCAGAAAGCTATTAAATACGTCGCAAAAGCCTCTAAATACATAGAAAACTCTAAATAGAGCAAAACGCCCTCAAATACTCCAAATCCCCTAAATAGACCCCAGTAAGCCTCTATATGCATCTGAAGCAACTAAAATGTCCTAAGAGCCTCTAAATACATTCTAGGAAGTTCCTAAATGCATCTTAAAGCCTCTAAATACCCCCTCAAGCCGTTAAATACATCTCAAAAGCCTATAAATACACCCCAAGAAGCCCCTAAATACATCATAAAGCTCATAAAGATGCCCTGAAAGCCTCTAAACACAGTAAAAGCCTGTAAATACGTCCCAAAAGCCCCTAACTACATCTCCGATGCCTCTAAATTACCCAAAAGGCTAGTAAATACGTTCAAAAGAACTTAGATACGTCTCAAAAGCCTCTGAATATACCTAAAAGTCGCTAAATAGTCCTAAAATCCTGTATATACACCATAAAGTCACTAGATGCGCCTCAAGAGCCTCTAAATACACCTAAAGTCACTAAATACGCCTCCAAAGGCTCTAAATACACCAGAAAAGCTGCCAAATACGTCTTAAGAGCCACTAAGAACGCCACAAGAAGCCCGAAATACTACAAAATTATAATAAATACGTCCCAAAACCCTCTAAGTACCTCTCCAAAACCAATAAATTTTATCAAAAAGCCAGTACGTACGTCGCAAAATCCTTTAAATACACTCCAAAGAAGCGTTGATACACCAAAAGGACTCTAAATGCGTCTCTAAAACCTCTACATTTCACAAAACTACACAGTAAATACGCCCCAATTGCCCCTAAGTACACCAAAAGTGACCAAGTACACCCCAAGAAGCCTCCAAATACAGCAAAAAGGGTCTAAGTACACCCCAAGGAGCCCTTTATACTTCAAAAAGCAACGAATTACGTCCCAAAACTCTCTAAACATGTCTCTGATAACACTTAATTACACTATAATGCCACTAAATACCTCGCAAAATCCCCTAATTACGCCTCAAAGGTCCCTAGATTCACCAAAAAGGCTCCTAGTATACCAAAAATATCCTAAACACACCCCAAGTAGCGCCCAAATATAGCAAAAAGGGGCCTAAATACACCTCAAAGAGGCCCTAAATACCTGAAAATCTAAGTAACTACGTCACAAAAACCCTCGAAAACTGTCTCTGAAACCACTAAATTACAACAAAAAGCCAGTAAATACCTCTCAAAAGCTTCTAAATGCGCCTCACAAGCTACTAGATACACCAAAATGCTTTTGAACACCACTCAGAGGCCTCTACATTACACAAAAATACCCAGTAAATACGTCCCAATTACCCCTAAGTACACCAAAAATGTCCCAAATACAGAACAAGTAGCCTCCAAATAAAGCAAAAAGGGCCTAAATACACCCCTAAGAAGCCCTTGGTACTTCAAAATGCAAGGAAGTAGGTCACAAAAGCCTCGAAATACGTCTTAAAGCTACTAAATACACCACGAGAAGCCTCAATAGACACCCCACTATCCCGAATAAGAAAACAAAATGAACCGAGATACAAATCGGAAAATATACTACCTTGACGAGACTTGGGTGAATGAAGGACACACGACAAGTATGGCGTGTGATACGACTTTTAAGACTGAAAGACAAACATTTTTGCAATGTATGTGTGCTGGTTTTAAAAAATCCCAGTGAAAAAGGTCGAAAGCCTTTCATTATAAACTTGTTTCAATTTCATTGCTCATTCATTCAGTTTCAGCTTCCTCAGTTTCAGTACAAAATTGTATTTTTGCATGCCTTCATATTCTTATTTGTATGATTTTATATATCTTCCTGGCAATTATTATGACGTTTACTGCAGTTTTAAATGTAACGGGAAGGCACCGCCTATGGCCTATGGCGCGAAAGCTTTAGCCAATTAGAGTGAGGGTGAGGGTAGTTGTACGCGGAGTGATACATGTCAGCGGAGCAAGCTTATATGAAACAGAGTTTAGTTTATATTACGATAACAAACAGCTCTTCTTTCCTCGGTCGTGTTTGTGTACACAGTCGACTGCATCATTTTTGTGAGGTACAGATGTATGCATACAAATGTTTTAGTTACGTGGTTACGTGTTAGCTACTATCGTGACAATGCCTCCTGTAGTGTCAAAAATAAAAGGGAAGGCTCTACATAATCAAAGTTGCGAGATTATTGCTAATATTTATGAGTATATGAAGGGAGAAACCATACAGCTCAGAAACATGTATGCAAACGCACAATCTCACTGCAGACTGTACCTCGCTCTCGATAACCAGCGTTCCCGCAAAAGGTGGGAGTGACTCTCACCCAGCCTTTCATATATAGTGGCCGCGCTTAAACCATCCCCAACCGGCTCTCTTTGTAGCGAAAAACTGTTCTTCCCCCTAACCACAATGTCATAAACATCTTAGGAAACACCAACCGGGGTCAGAGGTGAAGAATGTTAGGCTCGTGTTTACAGCTGAGAATATCCAATGTTGCCGTTGTTTAAATTAACTTTTAGAGGCAAAATATAAATAAATAAAGCAAAATTCACTGTAAGAAATCGTCATTGATCTTTTCAAATAAATTTTAAATGATTAATGTTTCCTATCATAATACATAATGTTACAACTCTTTATAACATAACTGAAAAGAAATATATCACCTACGCTGTTATGGTATTAGTACTTCTATTACGTACAAGAACTAAATGCGTATTATTAGCATAATATCTAAGGAAAGTTTAGTAAAACATCATTACAATTTTAAAAGGGTTAAACTGCATCAATGTGCATGAATTTGCGAGGGATATTTACTTGCGAATTAAAGAAGCACTTTGGATATTCTGGTAGTTAATAATAATTTATAAGCAAAGATTGCACGTTAGAGCTTTGTTTATTGCAATCGTGAGCCGTTTTATCCTAAAACATTTTCCTTTATTCTATGGTAGCTACAGGTGGTGAATTTCAGTTGATTTAACAAAGCAATAAACACTTAAAAAAACAACAACCAAGGAATTAAAGAAAAACTAGTAAGGAAACTCTATTACTCTTTTCAAATTTTCGAAACTTTTTACAAGGATGTCTGCTAATTTTACAAGTTTGAATAAAGTTAAGCATTGTATTTGTTTATGGGGGGTGGGTCTTCTGCTAAACACAATTTAAATAAATAATCACGTACATTCCGCATAATAATTAAATATGCCATAAACGCTTTAGAACTCGAAAAAGTTTAGATACTTTTATATATATATATATATATATATATATATATATATATATATATATATATATATATTACAAGTATGAACGGAAATCCATGGTAGCATATCCATGTTAGGTTCGATACCCACGGTCTCCACATCTTAATTAAATTACGCAAGTGCTAAACGCAAATAACTATTAAACACAAATAAATTTATAATACTATACTAAGTAAAACACTATGTAACTTCTATAACTATAAGCTTAATTAACACACATAGGAAGCACGTTTGCACAGTCTAAGATAATTTCTGAGGACACAAGAAAAATATTGCAACAGCGCTCTAACTTGGTGAACGTATTAAGAAGGGCCACCCATATGTTTAAGGGTGGAAAACCCTTATAATTGCTTACATGTGAGGAGGCGTGGTCAGAAGGGAAAGCTTTGACGCCGCCTGGGATTCAATGGACGAGGCTACAATAACATTTTCATTCGTCAAGAACAAACGCGCGACCTTACAAATTTTATAAATAACAAATACATATTATTTGCAGCTCTCTTTGAAATTTGCAAAACAGTATCGATGCAGATTGTTGGTATTACTGGGGACATTTAGCAAAGCACTTGGGGTATGCCGCTGTTATCGTGTTTACTAAATGCACAAGATTTCTTGAGCGTTCAGCTCCCAATTCCTCATTCGGCAGGTTTCGCCTATTTCCGTAAACACAGATGACAACTTTGAAACAGGAAATGCGCTATACACTGTGACATCTAGTAGCTATGATGCTAAGCTTTCACACGTACGCCATTTCATTTTGAGCAATTTTGAGGTTAATTATTAGCTAAGCAATTTACAACAAATTTAAAAGCAAGACTATGCTGTCACTGTTATGGCTCTCAAAAGGGGACACTAAAGCAGCCCATGTCACCTAAGAACACTGACACGACATATAACCTGATCACAGAAAGACATGGACACAAAAGAATAAATATAAATAAATGATAGATTTACAAATATAAATAAATGACATATAACAGAACAGACATATGCCATGATTCTGGCATATACCCTGGACACCCGCAGTGACAAGGCCACTCTACGAAGGTCAGTAAACTCCCTTTGTAACTACTGTAAACAAACATCCCTACTCTATTGTTCGTTTTGCCCTCAAGGGAAATTTGGCGCCTCTCAGTCGGTTACCTACCCATTGTCAAAATCCCATGCGTGCCTCTGACAACAGGCTATAAGATTTCGAAAGATTCGCGAACGCATGTCTTAGAATAAATTTTTGCACACGGACCGTTAGAGAAAGCGTCTCTGATGTTAGGTCCAAAACTGGAAATTCTCAACACTGATGTCAAGTGGGGGATACTTATAAGCCAATAGAAAATTGATGTTTGGTCATGTGCTTTTGCAAACTCCGAGAAATATCTAGAGTGGGGGTAATTCAAGGGGATGGCTAGTAAGAACACTTCGGTCCTGAGTGCTGCGTAAGACGGACGCGTATTCGGCGCCGCCTAAGAACTATACTTCCGCGCTATGCACAGAGACCTAGTGCAGTGTTTAACAATCTCTCCAGTGAGAGCACAACGAGTAATGTATTGTGCGGACGATAAGTATATCCAATCCGACTACGTAGTGCAACTGCCTCCGTGCTTCGCATCGAAATATAGACAGTGACGCCTGACTCAGCAACCACACCGACGACGACTTTACGGTGGCGAGCGTAGGAGCCTAAGGATAACAATAAACTTCTGTCTACCAGATTCGAGGTGTCATCATTAACCCACAACCTGTCAGGACACACCCACTCCTGAAATCCAGATGAGAGTCCTCATGCGGGAGCTACATGTCACCTGGAACCGACTATAATCTCCCTTTCCTTAAAATCCTCACGCCACCAATCCTTAATTATGAGGCGTCGAGCACAAGGGAGAGCTCGACGTGATCCACAACGGGCCGGACCGCCTCAACACACTATTTTTCGTCTACCTCCGCATAACTGTGATCTGAATGCAATTGAGATGGCGTGGGCAAAAATAAAGAATGTTTTCAAAGTAGGCAATGTTAACGAGAGCCAGAAATGTGCTGAAACTTGCTACAGAAGCGATGGAAGGTTAGAATACGATAAGAAGGTCCAAGAGCTGGAAATGCAATATTGGAGAAACGATGGTGTAATAGAAAAATGCAATTAATGAAATTATTAACACATTAAAGGATACCAGCGATAAAAGTGCCACAGTAGACTTGGAAATCGAATAATCACAAAGCGAGTGAGTGTTTATAGCTGTCATAATATTTGTTTAATACTTTTATGTGTTTTATAACTGTAAACATATAAGCATACAGCATATCGGATGGAATTCAATTGTTTGTTGCCACATCTCATAGCTTCGGCGCATATCTTCGCTTATCTTACCGCAAATTGGCTCAATTGTGTTTTTCTAGGTTGACCACACTGCAGAAACAAAAGCGTGTTAGCTCTCCTTTCTTCCCCTCTGCCCGCACTACACCGTAAATCCAGCGCTCAAGAAATCTTGCGCATATAGTACAAATATATCCTGTAAAGCTCGTGCAGCGAAAGCTTTCTAATGTACCTGATGCGCAGAGGGCTATTTTTGTACCGTAACATACTGTTACGCCTGTTGCAGGACAACATTATTCCTCTTACGGGCCTCAAAGTCCAAAAAAATCTCAAAGTGTGAATAGTGTAAGGAGGAGTACTAAGAAAAGATATTGCTCTACGGTTTGATGGGTTAACTTCTATTTATTAGTGTGTGTATATATATATCATGTTTCTCTTAAAATAAAAATGTGGGAATTCTATACCATGTGGTCTTCGAGGCAACTCGACTTTATCGGAGTAGTGTCGAAGTCTTTGTCGTCATGCAGTTGGCGGACTGAGGGACAGCCCGTAGGTGTCATATTCGTGTACCTGTCCTAGACAGGAATAAGGGGTTTCTAGATTGACGGGTGAAATTTAGGAAAGAAAGGAGGTAGCTTAAGCTCCTCAATGGCTGAGGATCCAGGTCCAATGACTCATTGTGCACCACTGATAGCGATTAAAATTTTGAAAAACATAATTTTGGTTTTCCAGATTAGTCCTTGGGTGGTTTAATTTTGAGGTTTGTAGTTGTACCTTAGGGTTACCGGTAGTGCCCATGCGGGGGAGCCGTTAATGCCTCTTGCGGCGATCACTGGGACGGCAGTCCCCAAGAGACCTAACTAGGGCGCTCTGGTGGAATGGTAAATGATCGTAACATTTGGTGGCCCGGTGCCTAATTTCATCCTCCACGTAATGGAGCGATGAGGCTTCGTGAAGATATCTCACGGGAAAACTACGAACGACAGAATAGATGACCCGAAGACACTCGAAGTAGCAGCAGATTGGAGCCTGCAGTCATGACCCAGACTTCACACGCATAGAGCATTAGAGGGAACATTAAAGCCTGAAAAAGCGTAACTCTAGGGGTGTCGGCATACTGGAACGCATCACCGGGTATAACGAAGCCGAGGCTCCGCATCCCGATGCGACAAGCTCCGAATATGCTCCCCGAAAGTTAGATCCTTATCCAGCGTCACTCCCAAGTACTTAATGGAGTTCACCCACCTTATCCTACGTCCAGAATATGTAAATGTGGGGAGGTTGGCGGGAAAGCCGAAGTCTTGAGCAGATCTCAATGGCAAGCGTTCATTGTATTACCTCCACAACGTTTAGGCAAAGCTGCGTAATTCCTTCGATTTTCCTCAATTAAAATAGGGCCGTGCAACCTGTCCTTAATAACAGGAGTTGCACGCTATGAGTACTGCATGGCAAAGCGAGAAGGTGTATCGACAAAAATTCGCAACAAAGAGATGTTTACCTCAGCTTATCGCACATGTATGGTAAGTCCAGTGTGTGTATATTCTGTTCAGATATAATCATGTCTTCTGGACAGCAACGTGTCATATAGGCGCGAGAAAACATATATAGACACACGCAGCTTCCAATCGCTCTATTTGTGTTTCGTAACTTACTGTACATCAACTTACTAATATTTCATTATTCTAATCTACCAGATAACAGCTGATAAGAGACATTACAGCGCTGGTCACCTGAAGGTCGATACGCCTCAACGCTCTGTCGAGTAATAGGCTGAGTATCATATCGCTTGCTCCGGGTAAGTAAAAAGTAAACAATTGCTAGACTCACCCTGAGTTGGCAGCCAGAGTTAGTAGTCTTGCACTCACTGTAATTGATCGATTCTATTGTTCATGCTGAACACGGGAAGCTTCTAATGCCAGAAACGGTTTGTTATAATCAGTGTTTGCGTGGAAGAGCACCAAGATGTGGGTGAGATAAGCACAGAGGCTTTTTCGGATGTGAAGAACGGACGACTCAAGGTGGGGCAGTTCCAAGAACAACAAACGTCCTGAGCAAATATTCCAAACCTCGCTCAAATACACCTGACCACAGAGTGACTGTGGAACATACACCATTTCTCGTCAACAGTTTTTGAATGGTGTATTGAAAACGGATGGATACAGATATGAAATCTGACTTTCAAAAATAAAACTTATTTTTATAGATTGTGATCAAGACAGCTAGAACACACCGTATGGCTGTATAGTGATTGTGATAAGGCTTTCTGCTCAAGAGTAGATAGGTATTTCCTCCATTTTTATCCTCTCATATGAATAATTTATTTGAACACTTATGACTGAGATCTACATTTGTATGTAATATCAAACCAGAAATATGTAAATAAATATGTAATAAAACACAATGAATATATAATATATAATAATTTAAAATTACAAAGTTCGACTTTAAATGGAAAATAATTTATTTCATGGACCGGTAACAATTCTGTACCACCTATTTACTGGTTTTGTTGCTTCACAATCATTATTTTAAGTTGTTATTCGTTTATTAATTTAATAATCGCATCCAATATGACCTTCGTTGGAGGACATTAAAACAGTCACTCGTACTTACATTTCGCTTTCACATCTTTCGTGACATTTCGTCAACAATAGCTGAACAATGTAAGATGCACAGAGTAGCATGTTCTTTTTTCCTAACACAGTACACAAGGTACTTCACATCTACTGGTGTAAATATCTTTCTTCTGTTTTAAGTCTTTAATAAAGAAAGTTATCTTTCGAAATCGCATGTTACAGGATTGCTTGATCCCGGGGTCCCGAGCCAAACTGACACCCTCGATGTGGGTTCCTCTTAGTGCTGATGGGTCAGACACACCCACCCACGTGTAGGCCGTGCGCGGAGACCCGTGTCGCTGGAAAGGTTTGTCCTGGTGGTTGAGGGATGCGCATCTGAGCTCGATCCAGTCTTCTTCTGAATTCGGGGAGGGTGCGCAGTTCCAATAGACTACTTTGGTCTCAGCCAAGTCACCGCCGAAAGCATCTACTTCAAGAACAAGTGAACCGGTAGTATAAAATGTATCGCCAAGGAAATTTAAGACCACTTATGACAGAACGGACTTCCTCAAGGAAAATAGTAAGACCAGTGAAAGGAAAGCTAGCCAGCACAAAAGAGATCTCCGTCAACATCTGAGGAATCATCTGGAGAGGACGCCGATCGGCGACTTCCATCTTTGCCGGTCGCAGTTTCCGATCCTGTCGAGAGACCGGATTCGAAGTTACCAGTGCGTATGCCGTCTTCTTTCATTGACGATGTGGAGCAGGTAGATCCTGTCCTCACCGCCCAAACGACAGTGAGGAAAAGGCAGGAAAAACCTGCTGAAAGTGCTAGCCCAGCCCCAAACAAAAGGGGCAAATTGATTCGACCACCACTGGGCAGGTAACTTTTGTCATGGCAAGTTGATATTGAAAGTAGTAATGTTTATGCATTTTGGTTTTTTATGGGTACTTATAGTTTTATAATTGTTTTTTTACCCATTTGGGCTTATTTATTTTATTGTCATTTTGTTTTGATCTGTTT
Source organism: Mantis religiosa (assembly GCA_030765055.1). Lineage (NCBI taxonomy): Eukaryota > Metazoa > Arthropoda > Insecta > Mantodea > Mantidae > Mantis > Mantis religiosa. The sequence continues at coordinate 54,967,159 of CM060951.1, read as the reverse complement.
TTTTTTTTAAATTTTGAATAATTTATATCTGGCTATTGCCATGAATTAGTTTTTTGTAAGGGCGCTGCAGTTGAGGGCTCTTATACACATCATCATCATCATCATCATCATCATCATCATCATCATCATCATCATCATCATCAATCATCACAGGATTGCTTGATGTATCAACAGGCAGGCATAGAAACAGACATTCTGTTTAGCCTCCTCGTATATGTATGGCTATTTATTGCACTTTAGTTCACAGAGTTTTCAAATACATTTATACACTACTAAATTAAAATTACTATAGATTGCATTTTTTCCTTTGTTTCTTATGCATTGATTTACCCTGTTAAGAAATGCTACTCACATTAACATGTAGCCATCCCTCTTCCCACTAACTCAATTCACAAAGCTCTTGAAGCTTATACACAATAATATTTTTCTTTACCTTGCTCAATTTTTTTTTTATTTGTTCCATTTATACCCGTCTATAACTCCAATGGTCATATCGGCGGCCGTTCTCCTTTTGGGACATCTTGAAGGTGTTAACTCGTATTCGTTGGGTTTTAATCGTTAGATCACGCCCACGAACGACTTCCCCATGGACGCCAGATGCAAGATGGCCATGTATGCTGACGACACTGCCATCTACAACCACCATAAAACCATACAACCACCATACGTGCTTTTAGAAATACAGCGGTACACTGACCACTTCCTTTCATGGTGTCATGATCGGAAAATCAAAATTAACGCCACAAAATGCCAGCTGATTTATTTCTCTAGCCAGCGATATATACCGATGCGCTGTGTGTGTACACTCCGGTGTAGATAAAGTCTGTCTAGTCAACGCGAGTGTAGTTGCGTCGCCCACTAATGACCGTCATTAATCTATCTCTACACTTCAGAAATGGAATGCTGTCGTTGAGGACCAATAGCAACCCTGATTTTCTGGAAATGACAGTCGCATGTTTACTCCACGTGGAGTCTCAGTTCCCAAGGTTCCAACTGATGTGTTTCATTAGGTGCAGAAATTCGTTGTGTGTCGCGATGTGGAGACCGTGGGAGGGAAATGCAGTGGTAAATGCAATTGAAGTAGTAGATAACTTTCAGTCAAGTTAACATAAAGGTAAGAGAATAGTTGAATGAATTGGAAAGTGTTGCTGGGCCGAGTTATGTTTACTGGAGAAGCCTCAAAACACTTTCTAAGCAAATTCAAGCCTTGTTTTGAACACATATAAATATGTGCTGAAAAATAATCTTGGTAAGGGGTCGTGCAATGAACCTGATGATAAATTCTGGGTACTCACAGAAATACAGTAAGAAATATTGTGACGAAAGGAATACCAAGGACGCCGATCAAGTGTGAAAACAAAAGGAAACGTTTCTCTAAAGTAGATAATTTCACATGCGATTTAATTCGTCGAGCAATTTATAAATTCTATGCAAAAGGGAGAGCGCCCACTTTAGATGAATTAGTTGCACATTTGCAAGAAATTTGTGATTTTCCTTATGGGCACTGAGGAGCTGGGTTTCAAATACCGCACTTTGAATAAGATAAGGGCTATTATGGAATCCAGTAGAACTGTATTTGTCAAAACTAAGGTAGTTTCGCAGTAATGAACATAAGATAATTTATTTAGACGAAACCTCGTACGATACCCATTACGTATCAAGAAAGGTGGCAGCCTTGCAGAAAGGTCTGGGAGAAGGAGGGTCAGTGTTGTAAAACGATTATAAGGGTTAGTCAAAGGAGGCCGAATTGCACTCGTGTTGACCAGACAAACTTTACAAAATGTAACCTACGTTAGAATATGTCTTCCTCCTCATGGTTTTCCATGCAGGAATTATCAATCATGTACAATTCATGGACAATCATGTACATTCGTAAATTGTCGAGTGTGAATTTTAAATATTGGGAGAATGCTCGTTCAACGTCACATGACTTTAATGGTGCATATGAGTAGTACAAATCATTTTCATGTGCTTGTCCGAGACTTGGTTTATTTCTTATATTACGAAGCACTGAACATTCACTATTTTTTGTGTAGAATACTGGAAAATTAATTTCTTGTTCGTATGGTAGGTGGTGCATTCTGTATATTGTTGATATTTGCAGACACCTCCTCGGCTGCTTTTAGGCACCACGAAATTACATTCTTCAAGCTGTTTATGGTTGTTGATAATACCCAAAACTTTTGATTTATAAAATGAAGATCGTCCAATAATTGTGAAAGTAACGCTATTAACGCAATATGTCAAACACCTTGCATTCCCTGGAAGGCAAATCTACCTGCGTGGCGAGCAATAGTGTTAATAAACCTAAAGCTACGCGTTGCATGTTGTCCTCGGGACTGACGTCAGCAGTTATATACTGTGAGACTCCTAAACTTCATAACCCTTTAAACGTGTATGGGATCCGATGTCTGTTCATGATATTAGCTATCAAACTAAAATTAAACGAGTTGGAGACTCTTTCACTTCTTCGTCGTTTTTTAATTACTTTTGTTTTAATGGTTGTTTATTGTCTAAGCATATATTTCTTGTATAAACTATGCATTTTACGAAGTAATTTTACCTTGTCAGTGCAATAAATTACAATTCTTTCTAACAAAGTTTGAATCTTTGTTCATACTTTCACATGCTGCACGTCTAAATGGGAGGTGGCTTAAAGGGTGAACGATCTCACATAAAATAGAGTAAAAGCAACTCTTTAGGTCAGGTTTACCGGAAGTGCTCGAAATAGCGACCTGCAAAGTTGACATCGACAAAGGAGCGACTCACGTACTCGTTCAAAATTTCTTGAGTGTGTCGAATAACTTCACATGCTGCTATTGTTAGAGCAATTAGTTATGAATCACCCCATTTCTTCCTATTAGAATGTATGTATTAAAAAGATGAAGAAAAATTTAACTACATGACAGGAACCGAACCAATGACGTCATGAATACCAGATTTCGACGGTACGGATTGGGCCATCAAAACAGCCGCAGAAACCGCACTAGAGTAGGCTACATGATGAAAGGAGACAGTTAATCGCTGTTCAGTGTTGCACTGGCAGGTGATTAGTTCGAGATTTGAGAGATCTTTGATGCACTAAATCTTGAGAATGCCAATAACGAGCTACTAAGTATCGATATTTCTGTACTCGGGAAGCATTTTAAGGACATTCCAATCCAATAATTTTACCCACCTTGTTTAAATAACAACTTATCAACATCTGATGCCAGTTTGGTTTAACACAACTAACTGCGTTATGTTTAGCCGCACCGAGCGGGATGGCTCAGGCAGTGTCTTCTGTGACCCACATTCGGGAGGCCCGGGTTCGATTCCCATGGCCGACTATCTGACTCAAGGTTTTTTGGGGGTTTCCCGGATCGTAGGCAAATACTAGGTAAGTTAATTACATCCCCCGAATTTTCTGTCCCTCCATTTCATCTCCATTATCATTTCACATCATCTCTCATCTGGTGATCTCTTTCAAGGTAGAAGTGTCGGCGGGTATCTCGGTGGTGCATGGCAGGATGATAAGCTCTGAGGAAAACTACTTCCTCCTCCGGTAGGTTGGTTGCCGGTCTCCGCACCTCTACAGGGACCATTTCGAGACCGCCAGCCAGGGACCTTTGGGCCTCGGCTGCTGGACTCGTTGCCGTCCCGCAGTAGGAGAACGTGTCCGTTGTCCTGGCCTGTCGGGGGGAAGACCCTGCCCTCTGTACTGTCGTGGCTGCTTGGTCGGCCGCCCTCTGTCTCCTCTCACCTCATCCTTCCTACCGAGGGTTCCCCACCTGGGGGCATAGGAACAATGGACCCAGTACGGTGGCCTAGGACCGAATCCGCTCTGTAATGAAATCCTAATCCTATGTTTATCCGCAGACCATGCGTCGCCCATCTCTACTTGCTTATATTTGTCATGTCTGCAATCACTGAAATTATTTCGTGTAGTTCATTAATATCCTGTTAGTTAATAGAGTATTTAACAGAAATTAAGTGGCAAAATTCACTTTTACATTTTTAAATTTGCTTTAAAATTACGAGGGCTATTCAATAAAGAATGATCACAATTTTTTTGACAACGTACCTTTACTCATCCTCATAATTTTGATGGTCCTTCTCAAAATAGTCTCCCCCGAATGCGATGCACTTGTCCCAGCGTTTCTGTCAGTCTTCAAAGACATACTGGAAATCATTTTTGAGAGATCCTTCAAAATCGCCTCCACAGCCTTCACCACTGCTTCTGATGATGCATAATGCCTCCCACGAAGGCGTTTCTTCAAGTTAGGGAATAGAAAAAAGTCACATGGGGCTAAATGCACCTTCCTTTGAAACTAATTGTCTCCCCTCTTTAAATATTTTAAACCACCTTCGAGCTGTGCTGTAGGGAAGAACAGACTCTTGGGACTGGAATTCTTTATCCGTAGTTAATTTCTCTCCATCTTAATCAGCCACACACGTTCGGTCGCAATCTGGTGCGGGATTTCTATGTTTGAGATGGGATGCACGTTGACTTTTCGAAGACCCAGGTCGAGAAGCCAGGTATAACAGGGTTAATTCGTTGTATTTTGAGTTGTTTCTTGATGATTGTGTTTGATTATATAAGAGTCATGAGAATCTAAGTTTCAGGCGTGGTTCGGAATAAAGTTTCGGAGAAGTCAAATTTTGTAACTATATTATTTGGATTACATTTTACTTGAACTTTCTTTCCCAGTCACTTGCAGGTCACTTCCAACATATCGATAAATTATTACTTTGTCATATTTAAACAGTCCCAACTATTACATAAAATTTCTTGATCCTGCTCCACTATTCATCACACTCACGATTACAAAACCTCTCTACCAAGATTATTGATTTTTCGTTACTTTCGTTACTCCTATCTTCATTTTGTGATTGGCCGAATTAATTCCACGTCACAACATTATGTCACACAATTATTACTACGGCCAATCACAAAATTACATATATCTTTAGTTATTTAGATTACTACATAGATTTACATAATCATTTTTTATACATTAATAAACTTTTCATAACTTTTCTAAATATAACTCGAAGCCACTGTTACACTCTCCATAGACCTCCTGTAACATTGTATAGGCCTCAACTGAAGATTTGTTGAGACGAAAGCAGAATTTCAAAGTCGCATATTGTTCCTCGCGTGTTACCTCCATTGCAGCGGTAGGCGATACTGAACATGTCTGAACTTGCCTGGTTCTCACAGGCGATGAAACTACTACGACGTGTTTGTTGCACATTAAGCTAACAGAATATAATAAAATTGAATTTTAGTGCGAAAAATTATGACCGTATAAAAAATTATGATCATTCTTTATTGAACAGCCCTCGTACATTTGTTATGATATTTTTTTTTTTCTAGAGTTAATATTACCATAGGTAACAGGCTGGCACTTTTCACCGCTGCCGACATATTCGAGGTTGGCATTTAAACACCGAGCGGGCATCGTCGATCTAATCGACGTTGAAGACGACACAACCTCAAATGCCTGCCTCTGTAGCGGTAGTGGTAGCGTGTCTGCCTGACGTTCGAGAGTCTCCGAATTCGTATCTCGATCACAGTCAGTTACCTGTATAATGCTTTCGGCAAGGTTTCCCTTATTCTGAAGGATGAATATCGGGTAATGGACCCTGGAATCATTTGGGCATCATTTCACCCATTTCATTCATCGTCCGAGATTAATGTTCAAGGACATTAATTTAAAAAAAAAAACAACAGCATCATGAAACGTCTCTATTCTTCTGGACGAACTGGTTACTATTTATTTTAAATTGCCTACAAATATGAAAAGAAAACATGTAACATTTTAAAGATGTAGTTACATTAGCATACCTCTGTTTCACAATTCTTTGAATTTATAAGTAGATAGAATTAGTGTCTCATGTATTTTTAAGTGATTTATATCTGAAAATGCCAGAAAACATGTAATAAATCTATTAACCGTATCGCGACTCTCCGGACAGCGTTCTTTAAGCACAGGTGTCTGCTGCTATTATTGTCGGCACTAAGGCTCGAAATGTGCCGATACAACTTGTATCTTTTAACTGTTAAATATAAAGGAAATTAATTGCTCTGTCACACTAGCCGTGTGTAGGACAAGCTTCTGGTTCTCGTCCAGCCACTCTAAACCATTGCGCTGCTATGGCCAACGTGACAACATGACCAAAAGATCCGTGGTTCAAATCCCGGCTCTGGCATTGAATTTTTCAGTCTGGCTCTACCCTTTCATATGTTAAATATAAAGCTTGAAGTTGTATCTACGAGGTAGGTTCAAGTTATAACACCTCCTAATTTTTTTCCCCACTTCAAAAAGCATCAAAATCTCACAGATAACATCTTATGTGATGTTACCATGGTCTTTACATTGATGTGTTCTTGCTTGCATGTTCTAGCGTTTGCTAGTTTCTATTGTCTTTGTTTATAGTGTTATAAATAGTAATAATAATGATGATGATAATGATAATGATAATTATAATGATAATGATGATGATGATGATTATGATGATGATGATGATTATGATGATGATGATGATGATGATGATAATAATAATAATAATAATAATAATAATAATAATAATAATAATAATAATAATAATAATAATAATAATAATAATAATAATAATAATAATAATAATAATAATAATAATAATAATAATAATAATAATAATAATAATAATAATAATAATAATAATAATAATAATAATAATAATAATAATAATAATAATAATAATAATAATAATAATAATAATAATAATAATAATAATAATAATAATAATAATAATAATAATAATAATAATAATAATAATAATAATAATAATAATAATAATAATAATAATAATAATAATAATAATAATAATAATAATAATAATAATAATAATAATAATAATAATAATAATAATAATAATAATAATAATAATAATAATAATAATAATAATAATAATAATAATAATAATAATAATAATAATAATAATAATAATAATAATAATAATAATAATAATAATAATAATAATAATAATAATAATAATAATTAATAATAAATACCCATTGCAGTCGCAATTGAATCACCTTCGCACGCGTAGTCCTATCGCGCGTTACACGTGGCAGCAATGAGCGGCAACGTCGCCTCTCTCTCCACACGAAATATCAATCACATTGTAGATTGGCGACCAGTTTTATAGTATCTACGAGGCATGTTTTTTAAATCAGTGCCGTTTTGGAATTTAAAACAGACGCGCATAGATATCGCAATCATTTTATTTTTACATGAAAGCCTGTACCTTAATCTACTTCTCTACATAATTTCCGTGAATATTGAGGCACTTGTCATAACGTGGCTCCAGTTTTTGAATACCCTCCTCATAAAATTCTGCCACCTGACGTGTTAACCACTGTATCACAACTGTTTTGACTACGTTATCGTCTTGAAGACGCTGACCGCCCAGATGTTTCTTCAAGTGCAGGAACAAATGGTAGTCACTGGGCGCCAGATCAGGGCTGTATGGAGGATGATCTAGAGTTTCCCATTGAAATGATTTGATGAGATCTTTGGTCCGATTAGCCACATGTGGACGGGCATTGTCATGCGGCAAAACGATACCCTCACTCAACTTGCCACGTCTTTTGTTCTGGATTGCTCGGCACAGATTGTTCAATGTCTCACAATAAGAGGCTGCATTGATTGTCTCATTACGAGGCAGAAACTCCACTAGCAGTACTACTTTTCTGTGCCAAAAAGCTGTGCACATGATTTTCCGGGCAGAAATTGTTTGCTTTTGGGGTGATGATGAATGTCGCCATTCCATGGATTGTTGTTTCGATTCTGGGGTGACGTAGGCCACCCATGTTTCGTCACCAGTAATAAATTGGTCTAAAAATCTTCACCTTCATTGTGGTACCGCTCAAGGAAAGTCAATGCACTGCCTAAACGTCAGGTTTTGTGCAAATCCGTCAACATTTTCGGAACCCAACGTGAACACAATTTCCGGTACTTCAAGCTCTCGGTCACAATGCGATACAACACTACGAGAATATTGAGGAAAATAGTCGCACAATGATGAAATTGTAAATCGTCTGTTTTCTCTCACCTTTTTGTCCATTTTCTGCACCAAATCTTCAGTAATGACCGAAGGACGCCCACTCCGTTCTTCATCATACATATTTGGGCGGCCATCTTTAAATGCTCTCACCCATTTCCTTACCATTATATCACTCATAATGTATTGTCCGTATACTTCACAGATGTCACGATGAATATCGATCGGCTTTACGCCTTTAGCACTAAGAAATCGTATAACAGCCCGTGCTTCACAATCGGCGGGACTCACGATTGCCGGAGGCATCTTAAACATTTAGTAACCAACGTATACAATGAAGAATCAGACTGTAATGGCGTCAGTGCGTAGGCAAGAGATGTAGGTAACCAGCGCGCATGCGCGGAATGCCGACCGTAGCGGTGCGGCGGCGGAATCGCAAAACGGTACTGACTTAAAAAACATGCCTCGTATAAGTTCTACTATTATCGCTATTATAATAATATGGCAAATGCGTGAAATATTTAAAATATACACGTTCCTCTGCTTGAAATTCCCGCTAAAGAACTGGCAATAGCCCGCTTCCCCCTCAGAGCCGGTGAACGGCCGGCCAAACTGTAGTGCGTTTTTAATATGGTTGAGTCCCCGATCTTTGCGATACCTCCACTCACTTGAAGTTACGATACTTGCATGTCGACATGGAACGATACTTAAGAAAATTCGTTTGATACTTTTTGGATATTTCGGTGGTAATTCTACAATTTGTATTTTACTTTAAAATCACAAAATATTATTGCATAAGTAGATCATTACAAAGCCCTAGAAATTGCCGATAACTCTGGTACCTGTACAGTAACATTATGTAAGTTATACCGAAATTAAACGATTGCAATAAGTAAAGAATCATGATGGATTTCAAAGGAATGTTGGTTCTTTGTTACAACGCATGCAGGTGCAGTGGAGTCAAATAGCAGTTGAGGGAGGATAGTTGTTTATAACAAAAGAAGTGTAAGAAACAGTGTCCTTAGCAGATTTCTAAAGGATAGCACTTGACTTTGTTGAATGAGGTATTCTTCGGACCCTTCATAATGGCATGACAAAATAGTCACAAAGGGAATTTTTGGTTGAATAATGGGCTTCCAGAAAGTAGAAGCTACACCCTCACGTGCAGCTGTGAGGACAGTTCGTGAATTGGAGCCGATTAGGGCAGTCCTCTTCTTCTGTCTTGGTCGAGGGAGACCAGTAGTGATGAGAGAAGATATTTGTCGGTTCATATGTACGTGAAGAATGAATTAAGTTTTATCGAGTAATAAGTATTTCATAAACATTAACTCTAAACAGTAATGTTGGTAACCCTTGGGCGGCAACTTCAAGTTCGATGTTCTGATAAAAAGAAGCAGTCATTAAACCAGTTTGAAACAAGTATTCTAGTGTCATTAAATCTATCCTTCTCATACATATCCACGCATACCCGGAGATAAACCTCATTGCTTTACGCTGAGCTAAACATTATTGTATCAAACTGCAGCGGAAAGTGGAACTGTGCGACACCCATTATTTACATTTGCATCAAACTGTCGCGCCAAAGTAGAACTCTTTGCTCGCCTGTTATTTCGCTTCAAATTGTAGCGCCAACGTGGTAACCTTTGCTGGCACATTATATTTGCTTCATAAGAAAATAATCTCGTGTCAAATTCACAGTTAACAGTTCCCAAAAAGAAATCACTGCATACAATTACTCCGAAACGTATTCCTCTAATGCATGAGTTTACGTTTAAGCATGTATGGATAGTGGAAAATCATTACCTTAAAGTACATAAGGGACACTGTCCTGTTTATTGATTGCTGATCAAGAGAATACAATAAAGAAACGCTAAGTATCTATTCATATAAACATAGTTAAACATTCAAAACTAAAGATATGCAACATAAGATGCAAAATAAGTATTCGTCTGCATACTGAAAATTGTGTAGAATGTTACGTTTAGTACAGATGTATTACTTTATCTTGACAGAAATCTTGCGCGGTAGGGATGAGTAGCAACTGTAGGGGGGATAGTGCACCTATCGCCACAATGTGTCACACAATAAGATTACGAGTGGGGAGTGCGGTGCACAAGTTGGCTAAAAACAAATTTCCCTCTCGAAGCCAGTATTGTAGCTCTTATAAACTAAGTTACAATTCTTATTATGGTAGTAATCTCCACGTTTTTGTTGAATCTTAAACAGTACACTGCAACATCTCTGAATATTTCGTAAATACTTAAACTTTTTTGCCCATATGGTACGATGTTCGATTAAAACTATTGTCAAGCTTAGTTTTTTTTTTTCCTTTTTCCATATAAATTCTAACTTCAAAAGAACTCTCTTAATGTTCAGACACTGCCTTGGAAGTCAATAGAATTTCGAAGCTTCATAAGCACTTTCTTCATAGTTGGTGTTTGTTTTTCTGTGTTTTAACAATTTTTCGAAATTCGCCCAACTACTTCTGAATTAAAACATCAAAATTAGATTTTGTGCATGTTCTTAATCTTTGTTTTCTGGGCATAGAGAAGGACGTTGTTGCACTAGCACCAATGACTTTTCTTTCCTTAATAACTCACCTAAACTGCTCTCAGTCACAACTGTTGCCTCAGATGCCTTTCCCAGATGTTTATTGCAGACCAAGACCATTGTTCCTTTTTTATAAATCTATAGACATTGGTTATTACTTCTCCTGTTTTGAAATGTAGCACTTTATTTTCTAATGTGCTGCTAGGAAGCGTCATTTATAAATGCCCTCTTGGAACCAAGACAAGCACATTTTGAAACAAGCTGCAGTATTACCGAGTAGCTCTGTACGTGTTTAGTTGCTCGCAACTGGTACGCAACTGACCTGCCCTCCCCTCCAGTTGCAACCGTTCTGAGGTGGACTCGTCTAGATACCACTGCGCATCGCTCTGCACTTTTCAAGATAAAAAAATACATCTGTACTTAGTAGGTCCTCCATTCCTCTTTATAATCTCTTGCATTCTCCTTGGCATGGATTTCACCAGAAATTGTGTTGTTTTCACAGTAATTTTCCTCTAGTAGAGCGTTCTTTAGATCCTTTATATTAGATATCTGATGATTCCTAATATTTTTGTCCAGTATACTCCACATATTCTCTATTGGATTCATGTCTGGGGATTGCAGTGATGTCGGCATCCATCGTGGAGTATTATACAACAACCATAGCCTTGCATTCAGAGCTGTGTGTTTTGGATCATTATCTTGTGTAAAAATATAATCCTCACAAAGACCCATATTATTCACACTGCTGGACAGATGTGTTTTTAGCATGTTTATACAAACCTTATGGTTCATAATTCCAGCAATAAAACACAAATTCGCACACCATTTGCACTCATGCAGCCCCAGACAAGTACTGAAGCGCCTCCATGTTTAACTGAAGCTGTTTTATTTTTCTCTTCAAGCTCACAATTTTTTTCTCCACACTGTTACTCGCTCTTTTGACTTAGAGACTTCAAATTGACTCTCGTCAGTAAATGAAACCTTCCTCCAGAAATCAAACCCATCGTATTTATGTCCTTTGGCAAAAGCAACTCGATTCTTTCTGTTGATTTTCTTATGTATGGTATTCTAAGGGCTGTTCGGCCTCCATTCTCAGCTTTATAAAGCACGTTTCTTATAGTTTGTGTTGAAACGGACTTTCCTGTGTGTGTTTGAACTGCAATAGCAAATTTTGGAGCACTTAGTTTAGGATTTTTCTTGGCTTTTCTAAGTAACTGTCGTTTCTGACTGCAGGACGATCTTTTTTGATTTATTTTCGTAAGTTTTGTTCTGAACAAACCTGTATATAATAGTCTTCACTGTACTGATAGGTCTTCCAATGGTTTCTCCAATTTCTTGAAAATATTTTCCTTTTTAAATAACTTGATGCAAATTTCTCTCCCTTCTTTTGTAGTTTCACGACGTTTTCGGTCCATATTACATAAGTAACAGTCAACGGCTTTGAAAACAGAGATGGATCTGTCAATGACAGTGGATGAAACACAACTGCATAAGAACAGGGAAGGAGTGTGTGTCAGCGAGGTACCATACCTCGGATTTTGCTTACTAGACGAATACTTGTTTGACATCGAATGGGACATGATTTTAAAAAACGTGGAGCTGTTCCCTAATTAAGCAATATATGAACCCAAATTGTGTTCTATTTTTAAATCTATGTATCAACCGATGTAAGAAAATAGTTATTGTTCGTTTCTTATCTATATATTTCTGATTGTGCTATGTGCTATGATTAGACGAATACCTTTCGGAGTATCTGTTTCTCAACGACGACTTGTAACCTCCTCTTTGTAGAGCATTACTGGATTACTGGAAAACAAATTCAAAATTTCCAAAACTAAAAAAGTAGCCACTAAATATTTATGTATTCCACCAGCAAAAGTTTTCTCTGAAACACTATTTAGTACAGCAGGACTCATGCGACAAAAAAAGAAGTAGACTTGACCGCGAAAGAATTGAGAATGCTAGTACTTTTTTAATGAAAACTTATAAACGTGGACTGTTTCAAATACGCATGTTGCCTTTAAATGGTAATGTATAATTTAACAATAAGTGCACTCAAGATTTTAAATTTTGTCTCGTTAAACATGTGCATTGGCATTACACAATCTCCCAACATCTATTTTGTATGGAAACTACAAGTAGCGGGTATCGTGGAGAATAGCGTGTATCGGATCGACCGATCCCTAGTTTTTAAGCATTACTGTTCATATTACAGTTTACCAGATGTAAACGAGTTTCTTTTTTAACTCTTAGTAAGCTGTTTATACCCCGCTTATGAATCTATCTCCCCCAGGAAGTATGTCCTCCTCCCCCATTTTGGGTACCATTACACATATATATCTTCTTCTTCACTCCAAGGGCTAGGCAATGCTGCCTGTTCCGGCTTAAAACATGTCTGACCATCGTTTTCGTGGTCTTCCCGGATGTCTCTTTCCTCTAGGTTTATAGTTTGTAGCTCTTCTTGGGTGGTTCAAATCCCGGCTATGGCATTGAATTTTTCAGTCTGACTCTACGTTTCCACAATTTAGCCTACACACTGCCAGTGTGAAAGAATAATTAATTTCCAATTACTATTTTGTTTCTAACAGTGTTTTTACCTCGAAACGCCATTGCTTTTGTTTTATTTGTGGAAATTTTGAAATTATAATTCTTACATAACTTCTGTAAAATATATACTGCTCGTCTTCAGTTTTACTTATAATTATTTAGTCATCCGCAAATACCATCGTCTTAAGAGTAAAATTTTGTGCAAGATGAATGCCTCCGTCAATCTTAAACTTCCACTCTCTAACCAGACCATCTATATAAATTATGAATAAGATAGGAGACAAACTGCAACCCAGTCTTACAGCTTGATTTGTATGACCAAAATTGATCTGCTACGAAAGAAAGAACATTTTCGTAACATTAAATGTAAACAAACTGATAAATCGGCAGTTCATTTTTGGTCATTTAACCATGAAATAAATCCCGAAGTTAAATTATTAAAACAACTTTATGGTCCCATAGATTTAATTGTTTGGGAAAAGGTATTTATTTTTAAAAAAAACAAACATCGCGTAATGAATTTTGACAACCGGCAGTTGATTCTATTTTTAGGTTTGTTTCATCTTCAGATGTTGGTAATGCTAAAAACATAACATAACAAAAGAAAAAACATGGTAACTGAGATTTTCTTGACAACGAAGTTTGTTGTGAAGTGAGGATGAATGCGATTTGCCTTCGAAATCGAGCTTCATTAGAAAGAAGAAAGAAATATTAACATCAATTTCTTAAGTTAAGTGGATATTTAGTAACAAATATTTATATTTGTGTAATATTTATTGCTGCACTCTAACTAGCTTCATTTTCTATGTAATTGGGTACCATCGTTCAATAGTTCAATACTCCTTCCTACTCGGTTCTATATCGTTAACTTTTACATCACGAAACGACTCCCGTTAATTGGATTAGTTACTACTTCAAAACCGATTCTGAAATAGGTAATGCATTGAAATATTTACTGTTATTATTTGATATCCTTGATACTTTCAATGAAGATTTAATGATAACGGTATTTTGAATCAGTGACAACATATTTTACTATCTTTATGTTCCCTACTACGTACACACATAAAGTAAGAGGCATTGCATTCCAGCCAAAAACGAAGCCGAGATTCACAAGAAAACGTAGTTGTAGATACATGTTTTGTGACCCCTCTATACCGAAAGAAAAAAGAAATACATTTTTTGAAAAAGATATATGTGTGTGGAGTTGTGTAAAGAGAGAGTACCTGTACATTTTCCCCAAATATCTTTCTTAGAATACTTTTCGAGCTGATTACAAAAGCATTTCTTGACTTTTGCGTTCATGGTGAATCTTTGATTCCACTTTTCACCACTTCTAATTGCATTTATGAGAAGAAGCTTTGACCGTAGAAACGAGGCGCAGTCGCAATTTCCGGAGTGAGTTTGCGCAACTGATTTCGACGGTGACCTGAGCCCTTAATTATAACGCTTGCTGCGAATGGAAACCAGAGATGTCCGAAATTCCCCTCGCAGCGACATGGGAGTAAAGTGCTGTAATTCGAAGCGAGGCAAACATCACGTGGGATCAGAGGCTGCTGTCTAAATAACAACGCGGATGGAATCGCACACTGGCGGCGATGGATCGACTTGCGCAAAGGTTAAGGTTCCTGCTGCTTACTGCTTCCATTTCCCGCGGCTCGAGTGTTGGGTCAGGAGAACACTGGTGTTAAAGAGAGTAAAGTAACTTCGAGGACCGTCCAATGCTTTATCTATTTTTTGTTCTCTTATGCCCAATTTCACCAACAGATGTTAAAATCGACGTTAACAAATGTAACGTAACAATTGTCACAACGCTAAAACTAATGTTAAATTTCTTGCATTTCACCAACCTGTTTTCTTAAAATGTTAACAATCCTGTGTTAACACCAAGAAACTTGTAAATATCACAGCTGAACGTACTCCGATGCGCTTTTGTTTTCATTTTCGTCTGCAGAATGGCGGACGAACAAAATCATAAATAAAGCCGTGAGACAAATTTCTCATCGACGGAGAAAGAATTGTTAATTGAAATGGTGACGAAGTGTAAGGATATCGTGGAAAATAAGAGGACGGATGCGGTGAATGTAAAAGAGAAAGATGTCGCGGGGAAAATATTGGAAACGAATTTAATTCAAATGCATGTGTTACTACTACAAACACCAAACAACTTGTCAGTATTACGTAAATTTATATCGAGGTGCGAAGACAGGAGACGTTTCAAGACAGGAGGTGAACAATGTATTATCCACATAATTCAGTGAATTATAAAATCGCAAGGTTACTAATACTTGAAGCAAAGGCGAGATCGTCATATTCCTTTCGATGTATGTTCTAACTCAGTATTCCGTAAATTTAAAACGAGGAGCGAAGAAGGGCAAGTGACTTGAACGTTTCAAGACGGCAGGTGGACAATGTATTATCCACATAATTCAGTGAATTATAAAATCGCAAGGTTACTAATACTTGAAGCAAAGGCGAGATCGTCATATGCCTTTCGATGTATGTTCTAACTCAGTATTACGTAAATTTAAAACAAGGAGCGAAGAAGGGCAAGTGACTTGAACGTTTCAAGACGGCAGGTGGATAATGTATTATCCACATAATTCAGTGAATTATAAAATCACAAGGTTACTAATACTTGAAGCAAAGGCGAGATCGTCATATGCCTTTCGATGTATGTTCTAACTCAGTATTACGTAAATTTAAAACAAGGAGCGAAGAAGGGCAAGTGACTTGAACGTTTCAAGACGGCAGGTGGATAATGTATTATCCACATAATTCAGTGAATTATAAAATCGCAAGGTTACTAATACTTGAAGCAAAGGCGAGATCGTCATATGCCTTTCGATGTATGTTCTAACTCAGTATTACGTAAATTTAAAACAAGGAGCGAAGAAGGGCAAGTGACTTGAACGTTTCAAGACGGCAGGTGGATAATGTATTATCCACATAATTCAGTGAATTATAAAATCGCAAGGTTACTAATACTTGAAGCAAAGGCGAGATCGTCATATGCCTTTCGATGTATGTTCTAACTCAGTATTACGTAAATTTAAAACAAGGAGCGAAGAAGGGCAAGTGACTTGAACGTTTCAAGACGGCAGGTGGACAATGTATTATCCACATAATTCAGTGAATTATAAAATCGCAAGGTTACTAATACTTGAAGCAAAGGCGAGATCGTCATATGCCTTTCGATGTATGTTCTAACTCAGTATTACGTAAATTTAAAACAAGGAGCGAAGAAGGGCAAGTGACTTGAACGTTTCAAGACGGCAGGTGGATAATGTATTATCCACATAATTCAGTGAATTATAAAATCGCAAGGTTACTAATACTTGAAGCAAAGGCGAGATCGTCATATACCTTTCGATGTATGTTCTAACTCAGTATTACGTAAATTTAAAACGAGGAGCGAAGAAGGGCAAGTGACTTGAACGTTTCAAGACGGGAGGTGGACAATGTATTATCCACATAATTCAGTGAATTATATAATCGCAAGGTTACTAATACTTGAAGCAAACGAGAGATCGCCATATTCCTTTCGATGCATGTTCTAACCTCTTGTACTTCCGCAGTAAACTTCATAGTATCTTGTTTCGACAGTCTATACCTCCGTAAAACAATCTTCTTCGGATAGTTCCTCAAAACCATTTCTCCTCATAGGCCGTACTCCATTATGAATGCCATTTAGACGGTCTTAAATATAGCAAATCCACATCAACAGCTGAGTTCATGCTCGCCATCTTGACTATTTACAGTTGTTAAGGACTTAACATTAGAAATTTGGCTTGTTAGTTTAACATGAGATTTAACACGAGTGTTACGCTAACACTTGTTGGTGAAATGCAATTTTTGTTTTAACTATTGCTAAACTCGTGTTAAGTCTTAACATTTGTTGGTGAAATCGGGCATTAATTGCTTTATATTGATACAGATATAGCAGAAGGAACTCCTGCACCACTTCCAAAAATACGTATTGCATCACATTAATTTCTCAAATTTATATAATTTGTTTTGATATGGCTTCTACAAAGTGTTCCTACCAAAG
Organism: Mantis religiosa; assembly: GCA_030765055.1. Classification (NCBI taxonomy): domain Eukaryota; kingdom Metazoa; phylum Arthropoda; class Insecta; order Mantodea; family Mantidae; genus Mantis; species Mantis religiosa. The sequence goes on along the minus strand of CM060951.1, from coordinate 54,949,980 downwards.
CTTATTATTCTGCCTATTCACATTAATCTAAATAAATGTTAGAAAAACTTGGTTCGTTACACATCCGTAGATACAAGAGAGAGAGAGAGAGAGAGAGAGAGAGAGAGAGAGAGAGAGAGAGAGAGAGAGAGAGAGAGAGAGAGAGAGAGAGAGAGAGAGAGAGAGAATGCTGACAGTACTTTCTCAATACTTCATTGCAGTCTCATGTTTAAAAGAAGATACATGACAGCTCTCAAGCATGGTACTTGGAGGGTAAGAGGGGAGTTCGTTGCTATGGAAGCGTAAACAAAGGTTACCACATTGATTGCACCTACTCCTCAGGTCAGTTAGCATTAGTTGTGTGCGGGAAACAAAGTTTGAGCTTTCGATTGCGTTGTGTGTTGTTAGCCTACTTTGTTTAAAAGCTATAATATACGTCGTTGTGCAACCAAGACTTACTGGCAGTAGGATTAGACGTAGACCGAGGTTTCATGGCCCAAGAAAGATAAGCTTACGGTCGGGGTGTTACATTGCACAGCCAAGCTAATCCTTGTTTCACATAAGCTTGTCCCGTATCTTTTAACGGTCACGTGACCTTATCATCTCTCATTGGCTGCTGTTGTATTATAGACTGTTGTGCGGTAAAAATTAGTTCGTTATTTAACATGGCGATGTATCCTTATATGTTGGAAGAGAATTGTCAAATTTATATTTTCGTAATTGTTTGAATTAAATATATTACGCAGCAGAGTTGATTTATCTGAAATGCATGTTAATTCTTAAACGAAGTAAAGAAGAGGTTCCTTTGCTCTCAAGCACACGGCACGATAGCACGTGATTTAGCGGTAGTCATGACATATTTGTTTATATGACTTTTATCACTGACCTTGTTTTGAACTGGATTAGTCACATATCGCCATTCGAAGGTGTGCTGTGCCGAGTGCGAGAGCTAAATTATTTTATTGATCGTTTATTGCGCGTTATTATATGTATAATGGCAGAGTCTGCCACCAGTTTATCGCTGAAGCATCGCAAACGAAAACCTTTACAAAGCGGCGAAAAAAGAAGTGGTGCATGTATTTAATGCACTCACAGAGAAGGATCTGCCTTTTTCAGTGAGAGAAGTCGAACAGCTGTCCTCTGAACCTACAGGTGTGTTAGATGCGTAGGAACATCGCGACATGAAATTGAGGCAACAGGAAAACTTACCACTCCAGGGGCGATATTGCTGTGTGGCGAAGATGTTATTTAAGGACAATTAGACTGTACCGGGATACAAGTCGCAAAATATACTACCTTGACGAGACTTGGGTGAATGAAGGACACACGACAAGAATTGCGTGACACGACTTTTAAGACTGAAAGACATGCATTTTTGCAAGGTATGTGTGATGGTTTAAAAAGTCCCAGTGGAAAAGGCCGAAGGCCTTTCATTATAAACTTTTTTAGTTTCATTGCTCATTCATTCAGTTTACACTTGCTCAGTTTCATTATAAATTTCATTATTTTTGCATGCCTTCATATTCTTATTTGTATGATTTTATTTATCTTCCTGGCAATCATTATGACGTTTACTGCAGGTTTAAATGTGACGAGAAGGCACCGGCTATGGCCTATGGCGCGAAAGAAATTAGCCAATTAGGACGAGGGGGAAGGTAGTTGCACGCGGAGTGATACATGTCAGCGGGGCAAGGTTATATGAAACAAAGATTAGTTGTGTGCGGGAAACAAAGTTTGAGCTTTCAATTTGTGCAACCAAGACTTACTGGAGTAGGGTTAGAGGTAGACCGAAGTTTCATGGCCCAAGAAAGATAATCTTACGGTTGGGGTGTTACATTGCACAGCCAAGCTAGATAGTTTGTTCTGTTAGGAAAATTTTTTACCAGGAAGAGGTGAATTTGCTTCTTCACAATGAACCGCTTATTCCTTTCAACCAAGTGAGAAAAAAAGGCAGAGTTTGTCTTTAAAATAAGAGAGGTGACTATTTCTAAAATCTCTTAAAAGAAGCAGCTACAGCCAGGTCTATCAGGAATTGTAACTCCTGGGAAACAGACCAATAACATTTCCATAGTTTTCAATGAGATGCGATGAAAGGGCGCATCTATGACTATCACACCCGAAACCAGAATCCTAGCACGCGTAGTCTTATTTCTTATCTTAAAGAAACGAGCTATCTTATGGAAGCCTTAGCTCTTTGAACAAAGTCCTCCATCATCTAACATTTTAGTTAAAAAAAAAAAAAAAAACAGAAATCTAATACTCGAAAAATCATATATTGTAACACTAATGCCCGATTTCACCAACAAATGTTAAGACTTAACACGAGTTTAGCAATAGTTCAAACAAAATTTGCATTTCACCAACAAGTGTTAGCGTAACACTCGTGTTAAATCTCGTGTTAAACTAACAAGCCGAATTTCTGATGTTAAGTCCTTAACAATTGTAAATAGTCAAGATGGCGAGCATGAACTCAGCTGTTGATGTTGATTTGCTATATTTAAGACCGTCTAAATGGCATTCATAATAGAGTACAGCCTATGAGGAGAAATGATTTTGAGGAACTACGAAGAAAATTGTTTTACGGAGGTATAGACTGTCGAAAGATGTCGCTATGAAGGTTACTGCGGAAGTACAAGAGAGGTTAGAACATGCATCGAAAGGAATATGGCGATCTCGCCTTTGCTTCAAGTATCAATAACCTTGCGATTTTGTAATTCGGATAATACATTGTCCACCTCCCGTCTTGAAACGTTCAAGTCACTTGCCCTTCTTCGCTCCTCGTTTTAAATTTACGTAATACTGAGTTAGAACATGCATCGAAAGGAATATGACTATCTCGCCTTAGCTTCAAGTATTAGTAACCTTGCGATTTTATAATTCACTGAATTATGTGGATAATACATTGTCCACCTCCCTTCTTGAAACGCTCAAGTCACTTGTCCTTCTTCGCAACTCGTTTTAAATTGACGTAATAATGAGTTAGAATATACATCCAAAGGAATATGCCGATCTCGCATTTGCTTCAAGTATTAATAACTTTGCGATTTTATAATTCACTGAATTATGCGGATAATACTTTGTTCACCTCACGTCTTGAAACTTAAGGTACTTGTTCTTCGCACCGCGTTTTAAATTTACGTAATAATGACAAGTTGTTTGGTGCTTCTAGTAGTGACACATGCATTTGAATTAAATTCGTTTCCAATATTTTCCCCGCCACATCTTTCTCTTTTACATTCACTGCATCCGTCCTCTTATTTTCCACGATATCCTTACACTTCGTCACCATTTCAAATAACAATTCTTTCTCCATCGATGAGAAATTTGTCTCACGGCTTTATTTATGATTTTGTTCATCCGCCAATTGTGCAGACGAAAATGAAAACAGAAGCGCATCGAGTACGTTCAGAAAATCATCCATAGCCTTCGATAGCTGTGATATTTACAAGTTTCTTGGCGTTAACACAGGTTTGTTAACATTTTAAGAAAACAGGTTGGTGAAATGCAAGTAATTTAACATTAGTTTTAGCGCTGTGACAATTGTTACGTTACATATGTTAACGTCGATTTTAACATTTGTTGGTGAAATCGGGCATAAACGTTTTGTTTTTAAGATAACAATGACATGGTGCAGTTGGAGGAAACCTGGATAAACACTGGCCACACTGTGTCAAAGGCTGTACTGATGGCACACTTGAAAGTACAACAAAAGGACCTATAGAAAAAGGTGACCGCTTTATTATTCCCCATGCTGGTGCGTCACATGGTTTTGTTGAATACGCCCTCCTACTTTTCATTTCGAAAAAGCCTGGGGTCACGGACAATGACCAGGGACTTCTGCGGGTTAAAATTCCGACACACTGGCAGTGCTGATATGAATATCTCAATTGACAGAGTCGTTAGTAATTAAAAAAGTACTCATGCCTTTGAAGATGCTCCAAGTGATTGTAGCGAATGCGCATTGATAATTTATTTTTGGTTTTAGTGTACAGATTAAATGTGCATGTTTTTGTTGAGGTGAGATAACCTTGAACGCTTATTGTGTTTCGAGTATTGAGAGTGTAAAGAGGATATGCGTAACTTGCCTTCTGCTTCTGTGCTACATTGCGCTACCCTCGTGGAGAAACAGATCACCTTCACGTACCTTCTAGTTAAAAAATCAGACTTTAGTGGTATTCAAATTATTCTTATGGAAGCTTATTTTTCTATCTACTGTTTTAAATTGAGATAAACTATTGCAAAAATAACTACTGCCTACCCACCACAAGAAGGCAAGCGGGACCTGATGAGGTAGAGGGGCTAGCTTGATTTATTTATCTGCTCTGGTAGTGGATCTGTTTACTGCAGTGGCAGATATGTAATGGGTGATTATGTGACCACACTTGTATATTTTAGACCGGAAGGCGAACATAAACGCAGAAAATGTGATTACGTTACACATTTCTCTTGTGTTGGGTGGACAGTACATACATTACATATCAGAGCAGCGATAGTCAAATGTTTAAGAACTGAACACTATACGCTGGTCTTGAAAGCATGTCTGATTTTTTTTTTTTTTTTTTTTTTTTTTTTTGTAATCGCGAGAAATAACTTTAATATTAATATTAAAATAACAACAAAATATAGAAAAATTGGAACCAATGGATGTCTCAGAAATAGCTTATGCAACGAAAAAGTTATTTGAAATAAATTGCATATAGATATCTACATTGTGTGTATGGTGTATTTTTTTTAATCTATCGCTTAACATTTGCACATATATAAAATTGAAGAGGAAGGAAACTCTCAGAGAATTGAAGATAAACATTTCATGACATAACTGTATTTAATATATACGAATATCTTAAAGTAAGTTTTGAGAAAATAAAAAAATCGATGTGTTCCTTATAAGGTGATATTGGGTCAGAGTGATTTAATCGAAAATTTCGTACTATATGTTTGGAAAATACTGAGCATTTTTATTGAAACTCCATTTATTAAAGATATTTACATAAACAACAAAATATATGTCTGAATTGTCAAGAAACAGGACGTGAACTCCATTTTATTTGGAAGGAATGATGGTAATTCGGTGTAATAAGTAAAACATTAGACATACAAAACCTTACTAAGAAATAAAACTTAGATCACTTTTAACTTTTGAGGCATCCATCGTTTCTGAGAAGCGATATAAGACAGTTAATTGATAGTGAGAAGAACGCCATGCGAGTATTACATAAAATTCTTTTACTGTCTGCTTAGACGTAATCATGTAAGTAACATTTAAATTGGCGAAAAAAAATATATTTCTGAAGTCGTAAGAATTGTGATATTAAAAAAGAAACTCAGCAAAACCGTCGATTACATAAGACCTCTCAAATTTATACTTCCAAGTTTAAATTACAATTAGATGGCATTTTGAAAAACCCCATAGCCCGCCTCGGTAGCGTGTTGGTAGCATGTCTGCCTCACTTTCAAGAGGTCCCGAGTTCGAATCTCGGTCAGGGTGAGTTACCTGGATAAGGTTTTTCCGGGGTTTTCCCTTATCCTTCAAGACGAATGTCGGGTAACTGTAAGCTCTATGGACACCGGACTCATTTGAGCATCATTTCACCCAATTCATTCACCGTCCGATATGACTTAACGCTGGAGGACGTAAATTAAAAAAAAAGAAAGAAAACACCCCATAAAATAGAATGTTCCTAAATGTTTCAAAGTAAATGAGCTTATAGAATATAAAATATGTAAAATACGCAGGACACTTAAACATTATTACAATTTGCGGTTTATACGTATAAAAGTTACTCCATTGGCTTGGTTGATGCAATTTTAATCTTATGGAGAAATTCTTTCCGCTGAAGCATCGAGTGCAGGACACATGTATCGTACATTGGGTTATATCGGTAATATTATGTTCCGACGATGGTCATTGCTCTGCTGATCCTTTTTTCCAGGAAACTCAGTTGAACTATGGGTTGCTAATTACCTTCTTAACAAATAGTGGTATTGCGTCAGACCTGGCTTCATCTGGTTTTTAATTTGTATGTATAAGCGTATGTGTATTCTATGTTCATAACAATCAACAGAACTATGTGTTGCACGATATTCAACATTTCAGGATAAAACATTGAAGGAAACCTTTTTCTGGAAATCAACTGTTAAACCGTCAACAGAACTGCATAATAGAGCTTTCAATCCCAAGCCTTAGTAAAAGTGTGTGCAAACTTGAAAAAATGAGTATGAAAAGATCAAAATTAAAATTTAGAGTCTTCAACATTCTAGCTCCAAACACAGCTTTTGGTTGACGTTACTAAATGACAGCAATATTTAAAGCTTTGCATAATGATATATTCCTCTACACAATACTGCAATGCACATTAAAATATTATTTAAAACGCTTTTACTGCGTTTATCTGAAACATCACACGTTACAGGCTTTTCCAATGAAAAATTTGAAAACGAGTATTATTTTAGTTAATTGATGGAAATTAATCATTTCTCCACACTAGCCGTGCATAGGCTAAGATTTTTTGAGAATTTAATGTCTGGACGGCACGTTGGCCATGGTAGCTCAAAGGTTAAGAGCGACTGGACGGAAACCAGGAGATCCGTGGCTCAAATCCAGGCCATGGTATTAAATTTTTCAGGTTGACTCTATCCATCAAAAATCTTAGCCTATGTACGGCTAGTGTGGAGAAATGATTAATTTCCATCAATTAACTAAAATAATAAAAGTTAAATGATGAAGCCTGGGACTCAAGTACTTACGATAGTAAGTCGCCACAAACGGTGTATCTCGGATGCGAGAACCCCTAGTGGTCTACCGGGGAAATATACGAGTCAAATGGAGAATTTAATGTCTGGACGGCACGTTGGCCATGGTAGCTCAAAGGTTAAGAGCGACTGAACGGAAACCAGATCCGTGGTTCAAATCCCGGCCATGGTATTAAATTTTTCAGGTTGACTCTATCCATCAAAAATCTTAGCCTATGTATGGTTAGTGTGGAGAAATGATTAATTTCCATCAATTAACTAAAATAATAAAAGTTAAATGATGAAGCCTGGGACTCAAGTACTTACAATAAATAGTAAGTCGCCACAAACGGTGTATCTCGGATGCGAGAACCCCTAGTGGTCTACCGGGGAAATATATGAGTCAAATGGAGAATTTAATGTCAGGACGGCACGTTGGCCATTGTAGTTCAAAGGTTAAGAGCGACTGGACGGAAACCAGGAGATCCGTGGTTCAAATCCCGGCCATGGTATTTAATTTTTCAGGTTGACTCTATCCGTCGATAACGAGTTTTCACTGAAAATACACTTTGAAGTTCCCTTATGCAGTTTCGAAAAAAAAAAAAAATCTTTGTGTGTGTATGTGTGTGTGTGTGTGTGTGTGTGTGTGTGTGTGTGTGTGTGTGTGTGTGTGTGTGTGTGTGTGTAAGAGAGGGAGAGAGACAATACATCTAACACCAACACTCTTCAAGTATGTCACAAAAGTTGGCAAAATTCGATATAATCTAAACCGTTCTTTACCTGAAAGGATTTTGTTTACGTTTTATTTTGTTAAAAAGTCTCTGACGCTTTTGATTAAAATATATTTGTAACAATGAAATGTCAAATAAACTGTGTATGTAGAATTTTCTCCTAATAGCAAGTAAACTTCTCATTCACCTTTAGTGCGTATTACAAAACTGTATTTGAGCGAAAAACCATACGAGGTAGGCACATATTTTTCGAAAAACTTGGAGGTCATTAAAATTACACATCTTCCCCAAAATAAATTTTCCCTAGTGTTAACCATTTTCGGAATATTTTATGTTATGATACATAAATATTAAAAGTCAAGCCAATTTATAAATATATTTGACAGGAAATCTTCGATGTATCGCGACTCTTTATTTTCGTAGCTCTATGAATTCGTGACAAGCAAAAACGACATGTAAACAGCTTATTGGCTAGGAATAATCAAGTAGAAGTTCTTAATTCCATAACTGCATTGACTGTTTTCCCCAATTTCCCCTTGTGTGCATTTTTAAGTATTGGTATGTATGTGTATCCATAATATTTTATCACACATGTACTAATTTTCTGCTTAAAGATATATTTAATCCTTTTGTTCGTTGCACCGCTAGTTTTTCATTAAGCCCCACTGATTTACAACTCCCTCTTAATGAACCTCATTAGCCAAGTCCTTAATGGGATCTTAGCATTAGTGGAATACGACTACATACCGTTATTTTGTTATCACTGAACAGCTCAGATTTCTTTCCTAGGGAGGAGGATACTAAACCCTCTTCTGTAGTAAATATATACCGAACGAGTTGACTAGGGGTAGCTGTTTTACGTAGTTTTTCCTGGTCTGTAAGCGAATGCAAGGATGATATCTATGACGATTTTATTTCTCTCATTTCTCTGTCTTCTGCTTCTCTCGTATTTTAAGTGTACTTATAGGTTTCGTGGCGTGAGGTGGTGTTGGATAGATGTGGATGCTTTATACAAGGAAAACACCAGATAGATATTAAAGTACTGCCTGATTGTAAGGGTCGTACATCTCCTCTCCGAGCAGTTTCTGTAGTGTGACGAGACCTCGAACCAGGAAATGTGAGGGACTTCAGCGCCTGTGTCACATATCTACTGCCTATACCCTTTCACTTCATCCTCTCCTCTTGGGGGATGATAGCCGCAATAATGCCCTTCTTAGATATATCCTATATGGATGGGATATGAGCAGTAACGTCCATTTTTCTGATGACGAACTACTTCTTCACTGTTTATTTGCTACTCGGATGGTTTCTTTGATATTCCAAGTGCTCGGAGTTTATGTCCTGCTTCTGAATGCACTGCATTTATGGAATAGGAGCGATGAGGATTAGAAATGGAAAGTGCAGTACTGCAACCAAGGCTCAATCTAGTATGATTACAAAGCCTCTATGAGGAAAGGATTGGCCCAGAGTGTACGAAGATCAGATTGTGGCAGCATAGCGGAGTCCCTAACGTTTCCAGATTTAACATTCCCGGCCACTTTCCTCATGGAGAGATCGCAGGTGTTCCTCCCCAAAGCACATCTACCGATTTTGACACATCATCGTCCCCACACCTAACCCGGTTACCCCACAAGTAAAAGGAAACGAAACGAGAAGAAAGAAGATAGTAGAGTAATATCTACCCTAGGATTTGCCTACGATCTGGAAAATAAATGAATAAATAAAATGATTTATATTATTACACTTACACATTTCACTAGGGTACAGTAGATATCAAAGTGTAAGGGGCTATGTGATTGTCTTAAAAAAACTGGTTTTTTTTTTTTTTTTTGGATAGCTATGAGTAAAGAATCAGAAAACACAAACGAATGACTTCTGAAATGACAAAAATATATTTAAGAATTCAAAACAAAAACAAATGATGCATCGAAAATATTTATTTCAATAAAATATGCATATGCCACAGTCCTTAGAGGACCAAGGCCTACCAACCCGACTGCCGGCCTCACGCCCACTTACGCACGGCAGAGGTGGACGATCATCCAACCGATACGGGGAGGAGATGTGGTCAGCACCTCGGCATCCCCCAGCCGGAATGTTGGTTTTCGTGACCAGGCCGCTTACCTAGTGTAAGATCCTCACTTTCCTCACGATGCTGAGTGGGCACCGGTCCTATACCCGGGACCTAAAATCCGCACCCTATGGATGGGATCGAAATTGGGCCGCTTTCCGTGGCCAGGGACCAAGGCCTTAGCCCGCTACGCCACGACGCAGGAAAAAATATGCATAATGTGTGTGTGTAGTGTTTAACGCCCGCTTTTACTACATACGGGCACCGCAGGCGGTGACACTGATGATACATGAGATGAAGATGGAGCACCGGTGGAATGAGATGGCGGGGGAAACCGGAGGTCCCGGAGAAAACCCACCCCAGCGCCGAGTTGTCCACCACAAATCTCACTTTGCTTTCGCCTGGGATCGAACCCGGGACGCTTTGGTGAGAGCCAAGTGGTCTAACCACTGAGCCACGGCGCGGCCAAATATGCATAGGTATGTCATAAATTGTATATAGGTTCAACATAGCCCCAGCATGATTAAGAGGCATCTGAGCAAAATTAGGCAGTCTTACACCCCAATATAAAATGGGACTCTGAGAATCACAGCATTAAGAGAGCTGTCATAGATTTAGAAACGCTGAAGTTCAAAATCAATTGGTCCTGCATTTTGTATTTGTTAAGATTTTGCCTATTCCTTACAAATGACCACTTATACAAGTCATTCAGAATGAAGAGATTTTCACAGGCTATTCTCAGAATATTCAAAATATGCATTTTATTAGGTATGGAAATATCTTAAACATAGGCATTATAATTAAAATTATTATCAGAGCGATTTTTCAGCAACGCAAAATATTCAAAAAATGTTGCGTGAAAAGCCTACTTTGTATAGTCCATGTTCCGATTTTGATTTTGCTATTTGAACATTATAAATGACAGTGTTTTGTTTTGTACGCTGAATCCTCCCGGCTTCCTGGGAATGCGGAATAGGAGGAAACATAGAGCATAGACCTTGCCCGGCATAGTGAATAAGGTCAGCAGTATGCAATCAATACCAGGCAGGCGCTGGCTGGAGAAGCGTAGCGCATAGTAGAAAATAATAAAGACAAATTGGTGTTCGAAGTATGCGTGCGTTAAAAGGTCATTAAATAATACAGTCAAGATGTAAACGTCTGGGAGGGAAGAAAGGCAGAGACAGATGACAGGGTTTTGATCAGGTTAGCGAAGGTATGAAAAAAAAAAAAAGATAGCACCCATTATAGAGACGTTTTTATTGTAATATACAGAAACCAGACAGCATAATAAAACATTATTACGTGAAAAAGTTTGTCTCATAAAGTTACTTTTATTATTAATATTCCTAATTGCCTGTGAAATTCGTGAATATGAACCTATAGGGACCGTTGCCTTGATGTCTTAGACATTGTGCTAGAAACTGTTAGTGCATGCACCTAGGTCATCCAACCCCCAAGGACAAATTCTCAGACTTTTCAAGAGTTTTCTAATACTAATTTAACTATACTTTGCCAAAACTATGAATCATTATTAGAATTACTGAATATAAATAGATAACCGTAAATTCTACATGCTTCTAAATGGAGTTATCTGGCACTTTAGCTAAAGTTGTGATTAATTTAATTAAATTAATCACGATAAAGAACACACAAAGCATCTCATGTGAGAATTTGATTCACTTTAATTCACTAATGTCGTCGTGTGAAACGTTATTGTAACTTTGAAATGTAGGAAAAGGGAATAATGACAAAACATTACACCGTGTTGCATGGATTTTATTATTATTATTATTATTATTATTATTATTATTATTATTATTATTATTATTATTATTATTATTATTATTATTATTATTATTATTATTATTATTATTATTATTATTATTATTATTATTATTATTATTATTATTATTATTATTATTATTATTATTATTATTATTATTATTATTATTATTATTATTATTATTATTATTATTATTATTATTATTATTATTATTATTATTATTATTATTATTATTATTATTATTATTATTATTATTATTATTATTATTATTATTATTATTATTATTATTATTATTATTATTATTATTATTATTATTATTATTATTATTATTATTATTATTATTATTATTATTATTATTATTATTATTATTATTATTATTATTATTATTATTATTATTATTATTATTATTATTATTATTATTATCGTTGTTGTTCTTATTATTATTGTTATTTTTTTTTTTTTTTAGTGAACGAACTTTTCAGAATTACATTTTCACACAGATTGTAAAACTGAAATCCGTTTTCGCATACCACGTCAGTCATTGTTTGCAATTCACAACTTTATGTTTTGAATATTTTCCATAATGTAATTTTACCGTGTGCTTATCATTTGTTAGAAGGCTCAGTAGCTTATTATTTGGACTTTATTATTTCAAACGTAAAATAATGTAAGTACATATTATATACAAATATAACAATTTGTAACTTAAACTTCACTTATCTTATAAGAAATGATGATAATTTTCTTATAAATTGTCCGGAATCGCGATTTCATGTAAAACTTTTACACATCTTCAGCCGGAAACAACAAAGCTGTTGCCATCGTTACGAACGCTATTATGTGTTTCAAATGGGAAGGCGTTTGTCCTTGAGCGGTACTAGGTGAACAACCAATGGGAGTCCTGCAGTGTTGTCGTATTGCATTCCCTCTAAGTGGTGTATGCCACTAATAAATACTATTCCCGCTAAGACAAAAATTAAGATTTTGCAAAAACTGATTCATGAGGAAGGTAGAGACTGATGTATTTAACATAACTATAAAAGACCCATATTTTTAACTCAAATAGATTTCCTAATACAAATAAGTAATGTAGACACCATTATATTATAACAAAGGATCGCGACGTAAGTACTGTAATGAACATCATTATTGGTGAACGGATGTTTGAAATTACTCAGAACTGAAACGTAAGCATTTAACATGACCTGGTAAAAGAAATGTGTACTTTGAATACGCCAAGGTGTTTGTTAAATTCGATGAGAGGAAACGACACACTTCTTGCTAGTCTGGCAGAACGTGTCTGGTCACAATATATCTTTGTTTATGAATGGTTCGTAATCTCTATTTACTCTAGAGAGTTCAAAGCAGCCTTATTCAGTTACTCTTCCATGAAAAAGTGTATCAGCTGGATCAATGAGACGCGATGCATCCCCCCCCCCTTATTACTGCTAGAATAATCCAATAGAGTTAATGTGGGCTCAAATTATTTTGCAAACAGGAATAATATTTTTAAACCGACTGCCAGTGAACGACTTTTTTACGAAGAAATTGACAAGGAACACAACAAGACTGGAAAAGCTGTGTGAGATATCAGATAAACTACAAGAAGACGACTTTTGGAAAGCACGTAAGGAGATTTTCGAACATATTATCATAAAATCGCAGTATTCAGGCGTTGAAAACAATGACAATTACCAATTATCTCTTAACGTAAGTAACATTCACAGCTATACGGATGCACCGGCATTTTCGTTGGATTAGAAAAATAAGTAAATCATAAACTATAATTAACTTTAAAATATATATTTAAGACATTTGTGTAATATACGAATATTCATGTAGCAACTGCAGTATTATAAAACTTCGGAAAATTCGGTTTGCGTTCCCTTACGTCTAGCGCCACGAACACTCGCAAGTGTGTGAGAGAGAAGGAAATATAAAAAGAGTGGGGATAACGAGGTGGCAACGGTGAAGGCTATAACGCTTCTGATTGGCTACAAGTGAGAACTCGTCCCATTTGAAACAGAATAATAGATGTTAATATGTTCCTGTTAGTACAGGGCGCCGGGGTAGCGCGGTGGTTTCGTTCGCGGCTCCCGTTCTAAGGGTCCCGAGTTCGATTCCCGGCTCTGGGGTTGGCGATTTTAAGTCGGCCCTATCCACGCCTTCACCTCTGTCTAGCACACGTGAAGTATCCCCTATGCCCAACGTGGTTCGGAGTCCACGGTAAAAACTGTAGGTCCTCTCACCTCACCGCCATCTTCACTATCACCCTATCATCGGAGGTAATGGACACCGCCCTCTGGGTGCCTCCACCTGAGAAATGGGTCCGGTCATCACTTGGTGGGGTGAGGTTACCCCGAAGGCCAAGGTTGCCATGTGGGGAGTGTTAGTAACTAACTAACTAACTGTTCCTGTTAGTACTACCAAAATCTGAAAATAAAACAAATTTAAAAACAGAATCGACTGCCGGTATTTCAAAATTCATTACGCATTAAATCTATCGAACCATTTAATTCTTTTAATAATTTCACTTCTGGATTTATTTCATGGTTGTTGTTGTTTTCTAATGCCTTGCATCTGGCAATGAAGCCATTAGCATTCGTGCTTTCCAATACTTTTGAACTGTAGTTTCTTCTGATCTTAATGCTTCGCAGGTCTTCAAGAGGTCTTCATTCATTTCTTCTGGATCGTTACACAGGACACATATTGGTGAAGCTGAGATACCTATTCTGTAGAGATGACTTGCCAGACAGTCGTGTTTTGTCAATAGTCTGAAGGCTGCAACTGCTGTTTTCCTTGGTCTCTGGGGGATTATATCTGTGTTGGAAAGTAGTGTGATCCATTTTTTGTCTTTGGCGTTTGTTTCTATTTCTTGTAGGTATGAGTAAGAGAATTTCGTAGTGATCAAGCGTTTTATTGAGGAATATGAGAAATTAAATTTAGACTTTTGCTTTATTGTTGTGCCTTTCTTTGCAAGTATATCTGCAGTTTCATTCCCCATGATGCCACAGTGTGCTGGAATCCATTGGAGATGGACAATCTTATTAACTTTTTGGAGTTTTGTTAACATTTTGTAGCATTCTCTAATTTTTGTTGACTTCTTTGTAGCATTTGAACATATTCCTTGAATTGCAGCTTTAGAATCTGAGAGAATTACTGCCTTATTAAATTTATTTAAGGGAAGATTTAGTAATTGTCGGAGAGCAATGATTATAGCCTCTATTTCTCCATCATAATTTGTTGTGTCTCTGCCAACAGAATGATAAAAGGAAAAATGTGTACATGTAAATACAGCTCCAGTAAGGTTTTCTTTGGTGGATCCATCAGTATATATGTGTAGCCATTCTTCTGTGGGATATCTGGTATTGACTGTTTCCAGTGCTTGAAGATTTTGTATTTCTTTTGGTATGTCTGATTTACTTGTTTTCTGTGTGAATTCCAAACTGAAGGTAGGTTGCAATAATTCTAATGGATTCTCTCTTATAAATAGATTTTTATTTCATGGTTGAATGACCAAATCTGATAAATCGGCCGTATCAGATCATTTTGGTCATTTAACCATGAAATAAATCCAGAAGTTATATCGTTAAAACAATTAAATGGTCCGATAGATTTAATGGTCTGGGAAAATATATTTATTTTAAAAAACAAACATCGCATAATGAATTTCGAAATACCGGCAGTCGAATCTGTTTTTAAATTTATTTTATATTCAGATTTTGGTAGTACTAACAGGAACATATTAACATCTAGCGTTCGTAACGATGGTGACAGCTTTGTTGTTTCCGGCTGAGGATGTGTAAAAGTTTTACATGAAATCGCGATCCCAGACAATTTGTAAGAAAAATATCATTTCTTATAAGATAAGTGAAGTTTCAAGTTACAAATTGTAACTCCAAGAACTACAGGATATTGAAGAAAACAGGAAAAGAGTAGCAATATACACTGACAGTCAAATAACTCTAGATTCATTGAAGAATAAATTGAAACATCCCAGATTCTATCAGAAGCAAAATAATTGAATTGACAGAACAAAACTGGATAATCCTCTTTGGCTGGGTCCGAGGACACGCTGGGATAGAAGGGAATGAACTAGCCGATCGATTAGCAAAGGAAGCAGCTACACAGGAAGGAGAAGCAGTCTACTAGAAAATATCCAAGGACGTAATTACTACAAGAGTGAATGAAGATGGAATCAGGAGGTGGCAAACAGAATGGGACAAAACATCCAAAGGAGCGACAACGAAAGAATTCTTCCCAAGCATCATCGAGCGTATCAAGAGCAACATAAGAATTACGCCAAATTTCACTTGTATAACATCTGGACACGGCAATATACGAAGCTACCTGCACAGATTTAAAATCATGGACGAATCAATTTGTCCATGTAATACAGGAGAACAGACTGTGGATCATCTCTTGTTTCATTGTCCTATCCTCGGCAAACAAAGGAAGGATCTTGCAGCAGCCATAATTCACCAGGGCGGGAAATGGCCGACTGCAAAGAAGGACCTCACAAGAAGTTTCATAAAACAGTTCAGCATATTTGTAAATGCAATAGACTTTAAAAAGTTATAATAATTGTGACAGACATTGTGATCACTCTGTGATTTTGCGCTGGCGAAATATCAATATATAGAAAGTCATCTTGTCAAGACATTGTTTAAAAATGTTATGTAAATTAAATTAATTAAATTAAATTAATGAATCATTGTGAACGACACATCAGTTCAGAAGTGCAGTACTAAGATATTATTATACATAAAATAAGTGGTTCAACAGTATTATAAAAGTCGCAGGCTTAACAATAGAACAATGTACTCTGGCTAATGCAACGCAAGTCGCTTTGAACCGATGTCTCCGAAGATAAAGCATGTAGTATTACATTGTAATGGGGCATGCTGCTCAGTCTTTTTTCTCAATTAAAAAAAAAGTTACAAATTGTTATATTTGTATATATTTGTTTGCTTCAGTGTTATAGCTTCATATTTTACGTACATATTATTATGTTTATATTTCATATTTTTTATAAATATATTAAATACATCTGTTGTTGTCGAGTAAAGGTGAAGTGTGTGGAAACCATCTACATATGTGTCTGAAGATTTCAAGATCATTGCACTATTACTTAATCAGCAGGCTGGTTTCACAAAATATCCTTTTTTCTTATGTGAATGGGGTGGCAGAGCTATGTCAGAAACAATGAACAAGTAGGAATAATTTAACATGAAGTGAAAAAATATAAAAAAGTGAAGGATTTATTGATCCCTCAAAATCATTGTTGCTTTTGCACCTCTCAATTTAAAATTAGGTTTAATGAAACAATTTGTGAAAACTCTAGATAGAGACCATGAGTGCTTTAAATAACTTTCTGTTACATTTCCTTCAATATCCTATGAAAAAATTAAAATTGGCTCACAAATTGTAAAACTGATAATGGACGGTCACTTCGAGAATACTATAAGTCGAGTAGTGAAGGATGCCTGGCTTGCGAAAAGTTTGTTTTAATTTCCTTGGAAATAAAAAAGACCCACTTATGATAACAGAGCAAAAGTGATGCTACAAAATTTCAAACACATTGGTTGCAACATGAGTGCCAAAGTACATTTTGCTCATTCCTATCTAATTTTTTTTGTTATTTGTTCTATTTATATCCCGCCTTTGACTGCTATGGTCATATCGGCAGCCATTCTCATTTGGAACATATCGAAGTTGTTAGAGTAGCCGTATTCCCATAAAAGCCCTGGGTGTTCAGCGGGCGAGCCTGTTTTTAATATCCGCTTGGCGCCTCATGTATGCCAGGTCCTCCCTCTCTCCCTCCCACCCAGCCGTATGTGTCAACCTGTATGCGCAAAGGTCAGTGTGTATCCTCATCTAGACGAGTGAACTTGGTTATCAGCTGCTTTGTTGGGAACACTAAATCTGTGAAACTTATCAGTTAGAATGCAGTTAAAGAAAAACTAAAGCCCAATCTTCCAGAAAAGTCTGTTCTTGTGATAGACAACGCTTCATATCACAATGTGACCAGAGAAAAATGCCCCACAGCGAACACAAAAAAGCAGGATATGCAAGACTGGTTGGTTAAGCATAGGATTCCGTTCCGAAGCCATATGCTGAAGGCAGAACTATATGATCTTATAAAGTTGCATAAACCAAAACATAAGAAATATATTGTGGATGCAAGATGGGCACGTAGTTTTCCGCTTACCACCGTACCATCCCGACCTGAATGCCATAGAAAAAATTTGGGCAAATGTAAAAGAATGGGTTGCGCTTTGCAATGTGAGCTTCAACATGGGAGACGTGTGGCGTTTGTGCGAACAGCGATTTGCTGAAATAGGAGAAGCAGAATGGGGTCCAGTTTGCCGGCATGTTCACCAAGTGGAAGAGAAATATATAAAAACTGAGGGTCTCCTAGAAACAGAGGTGGAAAAGCTAACGATCACTGTTAATGACGACAGTAGCAGCAGTGATCCGGAAAGTGATTACTCAGCAACGTCTGAATATGAGTGCAGCAGCAGAGCCGAGAGGTACGTTTTCGAGGGATGTGCAGACGACATGCTGGACGGCATCGAGGAACTTCCCCAATCACCTCACACCTAAGCCACGCCCATCGGTGGTGAGAGTTTCTCCTAAGGTAAGCAATGCATTATACCAGGGTTTTTACGGAAGTAATCTAACTTTTTTTTCTAACTCGTATTCGTTGGATTTAATCATTAGGTCACGCACACATTCACACTCTCATTAATACTTCCAGACTCTGGGGAAGATGGGAGAAAAATCACCACCCGCACGGCCGGGCATCGAACCCGGAACCCCTAGCACGGCAGGTAGTTGCTCTCCGACTGAGCTACGGGACCAGCCCCTATCTAAATTGTTCCCTGATAATTTAGGAGGTTTTAATTAGAAACAGGGTGAAAGATTTCACCACTATGAAAAAGCATTGAAATGAGGTATCAAGAGAAGTGGAGTATCCACATGATGGCGGACTATTGTTGGATGTTAAAAAGGGACAACAGCAACAATTACAACATGCGAGAAAGTCGAAGAGAAGAAAATTTATAGTGCAAAATTGAGACAAGGCTAATAACAGAGGAAGACAGCTTCGAGAGTTGTGGCGTATTTCAGCCGGGAGCGAGGCCTGCAGTGCGTGTGACGTCAGGCAAGAGCCGTGTAGTACTATGTTGCCTATATAAATGGCACTGTGAGTACAGAGTCTGTACTCTGTACAATGTAGCTGCCACGTACCAAATGGAACTGTTAAATTTACAATGTGACGATTTATTGAAGGACAAATATACACACAAGAAAGACTTGGCTGATTTTTATAGGAATGTCCCCCAAACCAGATTTCAGAGATTGTATTCACTTGCCGCACGGACATTATGTATGTTTGGCTCGACATATATGTGCGAACAATTTCTTTTTCTGTTATGAAATTAGCTGAGTCCAAACCACGAAGTACCTTGTCGGATCACAATCTAACATACATCCTTCGATTACAAATTTCCCAGACATAACGTCCTGACATTGATGAACTAGTTAAAGAAAAACGAAACAGGAAGTGTCGGAAAATTTCCACGTAATTTTGTTCTGAGTGGGTCTCCTCTAATTTGCAGAGAGAATTACTTTATGATTTATTTTATTTACTTTATAACATGCCCGACCTTCAGATAAATTACGAGTTGAAGTTTCATATATTTTCTCATAGCAGAGAGCCAAAATGTAATTGTTTAAAGTGTGACCAATTGTGTAATTAAAGCAGTCAGCATTAATATTACAGCCTCCAAGATGTAAGTTGTACATATTATTAATACCCGATACGTTTCCTGTCTTTCCTACGCTGTCGGAACCCCAACACATCAAACAATTTCCTTCCTCCAGAGGTCCAGAGGTAGTCCTAGTCTGGCGGGGCTGTTTTTCTTTTTCCCCGTCCGGGTATCTTATGCCGCAGTACCTAGCCGCTTTGCGGCTTAACCTGCGAAATGAGCTAGTAATTGGTTTCATGTTCTGCTGCGGTGTTTCAATTTTTTTGGAAAATTTGGAATGGGATGCCCTTGTTTAATTCTCATAGGCAGCTGCACTTAATCGTTCCCCCGTTTTGGGAGACACGATTTAATGTTTTTGCTCCGTTTTGGTTACGGGTTGTATATCGCTTGATCCATCAGGCGTAAAAATTGGTCCTAGAGACATCTGGGGTTTCTCTTGGGTTAGCCAAGGGTTCCCAAGACGTCTCTCGGTAGTCTGAAGGATGGCAAGCGTCTTTGATCCCTCTGGTCATCCAGGGAGTTCACTAAAGGGTTGAAGTGATTTGGATTTTGTCGTACATTGATCGTGCCCTCTCGCGGATGACATCGACAATGTACGGCATCTGGGAGTGCTCATGTAGGATATGAGCAGGGAATCTCCAGTCTGTATCGTATATGATGCGAAGTGCCCTGTTTTGCAGCGTCTGGAGCCTGACGAAAGTGGTATTAGCCACTGTTCCCCAGATCTCACAGCCGTACAGAATCATAGGCGGAATGATCGCCCGATACAGCTGGAGTTTGAGTCGGATGGGCATTGTTGATCGGAAAATGGGGTATAGGCTCCGGAGTGCGACGTGGCCCAGCTGGACCTTGCCCTTGACGTGCGGAACGTAAGTTAACTTACGGTCCAGCGTCACTCCGAGATACTTCGCCGTTTGCACCCATGGGATTCTACAGCGCCGTAAAACGAAGTTCTGCTGCAACCGGTTGGCTCTGGTTTTCGCCAGGAGAATTGCAGAGCTCTTCTCCTTGGGCGGCAGAAATCAGTGCGGTGACGTCACACGCTAACCTGCCTTGCCTTCGGGTTAGAGCTGAGTGAACTGACGTCACACCGCCACTACTTGTATTCCCCTGGTTAAGAATGTGCTTATAATTACTAAATTATTAATTAGTGGCAAATAAACTATAGTATGGCCTAGTTTTTCATACAAATTTCGTGTTGAAAGTAATTTTTATTACGTTTCACGAAGCTTTAGTTTCATTTCTGTTATTTATGAATACTTTGAAAACCTGACGTGATCGGAGGAAATGGAGATTATTTTCGAACTCAGCACAAAAATATTTTTAGGATTACCTTTTAGATTCATAAAACAGAAAATAAATTTTGAAATACAGAATGGTGTTATCTACAGAACTGGCACAGAGTCCAGCATTTGTGAAATCACCCTGGCTGTTGTTTATGTATGTAATAAATACGGACGGAAATCATTAGGAATATTGTTTACTACACCTTGACTCACTAATTAAGATTGGGTTTGGCAAATGTTCTAGTCAAAGACCTCATTCTTGCAAATCCAGGTTCAACTTTCGACAACATCAGGTATGAATGCTTTCTTGATCGTAGTAACTGTAACTCAACACAACTTCCGTAAAGCAGAGTTGAGGGAGAAGTTGCACATTTGATTTTGTTCCGAAATATACCATAATTTGATTAACAACAGAATATTATAACAGAACTAGATTATTACGATGAAGGCAATCAAATCATCAAAGGCACTGTCTGTTATTGAGTTTTAAAACAAATGTCATTTTGAAAGTCCAAAAATAAACAAGAATGATGGATTATAATTTTCAATTTTATTTTCCAATAGACCAAATGCCTGGAGAATAAAATTAGGCTTTCAAACTATCGTGATTCTACCAACATTGAAAATAAATTGTATTAAATACCTTAATCGTTTTCAGTTCTTTTCATTTTTATCTCATCAATTTAGTCAATTCTGAATGTGGTCCAATAAACGTTTATAAAACATAATAACGTACTTCAAATGTTTTAGTTAAAACTTTGCTCTAAAATGTTATTTTTGCAGTTGGTTTTCAAAAGATTTCCTCACAGCCAAGCCAGAGGCTGCGCCGTGGCTGAGTGGTTAGACCACTTGGCTCTCACCAAAGTTTCGATCCCAGGCAACCGCAAAGTGAGATTTGTTGTGGTCAATACGACGCTGGGGCGGGTTTTTTCCCCGGGATCTCCTGTTTCCCCCACGATCTCATTCCACCGGTGCTGCATCATTACCTCATGTAACATCAGTGTGACCACCTGCGGTGCCGCATGTAATAAAAGCGAACGTTAAGCACTTTACACTTTTATTTCACACAGATCAGCCATACTGACTGGCCTGACTGATCCATGAGCAGGTACCTTTAAGACAACCGAACTGGCGCTGTAAATACACAGTCTACTATAAATAAAAGTTAAGAAGAGAAGATAAAAGTCTTGAAATGTTGGCAAAACCGTTTAATTCCCTTGTCAATTTCTGTGTTCAAGAGATCCTGAGTTCGAATCTCAGTCAGGGTGAATTCCCTGGGTAAGGTCCCCTCCCCCCCGGGGTTTTCACTTATTCTGAAAGACGTATGTCGGGTAACTCTAAGCCCTATGGACCCCGGACTCATTTGAGAATCATTTTAACCATTTCATTCAATGTCCGATATAACAACGTTGGATGACGTAAATAAAATAAATGCATATCGCTTGTCAATTTCTTTACATTTACTAACCGCTAAAATGTTTATGACCATACTGGCGGCAAATGAAGCGTGTTTTGCATAACGTGTGAATTCAGTTTTCGTCTTAGTGAACAAATGAGAATATCCATACCCAAAAGTATTGTCAAAAGTGACTGCCACTAACTTAGTATCTCATTTAATTTCCTCGCGTTCATTTTAAGCCTGAACGTTTAGTTTGCCTAAAGCACGTTCTTTCACCTCAATCATCCATGATGAAATAACTGCACAGTTCAAATAAAATACTCATATATCCTTCCTTTCCTATTTTCTAAACTCTCGTCCTTCATGGTCTAGGCTTGACATATTAGCACCTGGTCGTAGGTTCAAGCCCAGCGGATTTTTCGGCCGAAGAAATGCTTAGCATTGCCTTTTTTCGTAAGGGAAGTAAAGTCGTTGGACATCTGTCGTAGATTTACGACATTTAAAACACCTCAAGTCTAATAAAGAAGCCTCTGAGCAAAATTAAGCCTTATTCATACACAACATATACTCAGGACCTCTTGAACGCTACCGTCTACGTTACCGAGGCCTATGTCGCCCTCCTCGGTATTATAGATGGAGCTTTCAAGAGGTGCTGAGTTCGAATCTCGGTCAGAGTGAGTTATCTGGATAAGGTTTTCTGGGATTTCCCCTTATCCTGATAGATGACGTCGGATAATTCTAAGTTCTATGAACTCTGGGCTTATTTGAGCATCATTTCGTCCATTCCATTCATCGTCCGATATAACTTAACGTTGAAGGACGTAAATTTAAAAAAGGAAGGAAGGAGGGAGGGAAGGAAGGAAGGAGGGAGGGAAGGAGCGATGGGGGAGGGAGGGAAGCAGGGATGGGGAGGGAGGGAAGGAGGGAGGGATGGGGGAGGGAGGTAGGTAGGGAGGGAGGAAGGTAGGGAGGGAGGGAGGAAGGGAGGGAGGGAGTAAGGGAGGGAGGAAGGACGAAGGGAGGAAGGAACGGAGGAAGGAAGGACGAAGGGAGGAAGGAAGGGAGGAAGGAAGGACGAAGGGAGGTAGGCAAGATGGACGAAGGGAGGAAGGAAGGACTAAGGGAGGAAGGAAGGAAGGGAGGGAGGGAGGAAGGGAGGAAGGGAGGGAGGGAGGAAGGAAGGAAGGGAGGGAGAGAGGGAGGGAGGAAGGGAGGGAGAGAGGGAGGGAGGAAGGAAGGAAGGAATCAAATATAAAATGGGAAGCTGAGAACCATAGCAGTTAAAGAGCTCATAAATAAAAACTCAATGTCAGTTTTCTCTATCGAATAGCACTAAACAGATTGTCAAAACATTTTATGTTTCACGCAAAACTTTCACCTAAAAAGCCAAGAATTAGAAATCATTTTATGTATTACGAAGAAAAGACCAACAGACCGCCGAGTACCTTGTTTCGGACCAATTCTTTTAAGAAAAGGGTAAGTTTTAAATGTTCATTTAACATATAGACAAGTTTTGAGTTATGCAATACTTTATGTTCAAACAGCATTATTTTAGAGAATTTATAATTTGTAATAATAGCTTCAACTCGTTTTAATTAATTTCTTAGTTTTATCAATTCACGTGATGTATATAGTTTTATTTATTATATTTGTTTATTTCTGTATTTTGGAATTACGTATATCTAAGTACCGTATTTAGTACATTTATTTATTATGTGTGTATTTCTGAATTTTGAAACTCCAGCTATCTCTAACGAACTTGTATTTTAATTACAACCCTATCATAAATTTATAACATGGAGCACTTATTCTTGGAGATTTAATAAATAAATAATATATTTTATTAAAATAGGACAGTCTAAACAGAATACGGGGGCTGTTCAATAAAGAATGATCATACTTTTTTACGGTCATAATTTTTCGCACTAAAATTCAATCTTATTATATTATATTAGCTTAATGTGAAACAAACACGCCGTAGTAGTTTCATTGTTGGTACTCCTGGTTCCCGCCTGTAAGAACCAGGCAAGTTCAGACATGTTTAGTATCGCCTACCGCTGCAATGGAGGTAACATGCAGTTAAAGTTGATGTTAGAGGAAGTTCCGGAGCTACGTAATCACTGCTGATGAAACTTGGCTACATTATTTTGATCCTAAGAGCAAACAGAAAAGCGCAGTGTGGAAATCTCCTTCATCACCAACCCCCCAAATGAGAAAAAGTGACTGCTTCTGCTGAGAACGTTATGGTCATTTAATTCTTTGATATTCATGGAATGGTTTATCAGCATGTTGTACCTGCACATACATCAGGAACTGAACAATACTACAGGGATGTCCTGAAAACACTGCAAGTCCATATCAGGCGCAAAAGACCACATTTACGTGAAGCAGGCTGGATGCTGCACCACGATAATGCGCGGCCGCATATTGCCAATGCTATTGCTGAATATCTTGCAAAACTCAACGTGAAGTGCATCCTTCACCCTCCCTATAGTCCGGATTCAGCCCCATGTGAGTTTTTTCTATTCCCTAACTTGAAGAAACGCCTTCGTGGAAGGCATTATCCGTCATCAGAAGCAGTAGTGAAGGCTGCGGAGGCGATTTTGAAGGATCTCTCAAAAAATTGTTTCCAGCATGTCTTTGAAGACTGGCAGAAACGCTGGGACAAGTGCATCGCATTCAGGGGAGACTATTTTGAGAAGGACTATCAAAATTATGAGGATGAGTAAAGGTACGTTGTCAAAAAAAAAAAAAAAAAAAATTGTGATCATTCTTTATTGAACAGCTCTCGTACTATGAAATATGAATATTTTATACTCTAATTGACTTCCACATCAAGTTGTTTCTAACAGCGCTAGCAGTCTTTGTTCAGAACAGGCTTGTGTGTTCTTGACCCAGCGTGTCATCGCGTTCCTCCAGTCTTCTTCTTGCTTGCTGTTTACAACACAAGCAATCTTCTAGCCCAGTAGTGGAACACTGCTGTACGCAATTACCACAAGAGCTGGTCGGATTTTAGGGAAGAATCGGCGTGTTCATGTTTTATGGTACACAAGTACCATATGTGCCAAGTTTGTAAACGCTGTAAGAATTTAGTATTGATTAATTATTTTTCCTGCAAAGGGATTATATTTATTTCTTCAATTTAGTAATAAATATGATTTCAAAGCTTTATTGTATAAAAATCAAGAATAAAACACTTGATTTTGCGCTGCCATTTATAGTACTTCTTGCATTTTAATAAAAAGGTATTTTTAGCTTTTCATAAGTAATGAGATGGAGGGACAGATATAATATGTCACACTACCCATACACAACCCTTCCTCCTGGATGTGTCATGTGACTTGGCTAAGAAGGTGACATTTCATAACTTACCTATCTTTTAAGATTTGATTTCAGCATTGTCACTTGGAATTTGTGCCTTGTAGTGGTGCTGGGCTTCAGAATAATAGTTACTACCTGATAAACCATATTGGGAGTAAGACAATTTGAATTTGCAGATCTTTATGACCAGAGTTAGCTCTTTGAACTCTGTTTCCTGAACACTGAGGTCATGCAATAACTATGACTTCCTTTATAAAGGCAACGGAAGCTGTTTTCTAACTTTATTGCTCGTCATATCAGGGTTAGACATGCGTGAACTGAGGGGAATGAACCCATCTCTTACCTCTCAAGCTTCTTAGGCATCTTTATCAATCTCATTTTGTGACCGAGTTACTCGATATTTATTAAAATGACTCTCAGGAACAAACTCCTGAAGCTTCTATCGCTTCAGAGAAGCCACGTTATGGTTTAAATTAGGAAACACCTCACATTCTTTAGAACGCAAATTACTTCAAAACTGCTTTTATTCAAAGAAAGAGCGAAAACATACCTATAGTACTCAGTGAAACTTATAGCAATTTTTGTCCCTCCCTTTCAGTGTTAGGAGTTGTTCGAATTGCACGAGTCTGGAAAATCGGGACGAGGGGGGCCGAAGCACTGAGCCTGATAGATGAACCAGGATTGAGGGACCAGCTAAACGCCTGGGATGAGAGTGAGAAAAGTGGATGATAGTGTGAGGGAGAAATGAATGATGTAGCAATTGGTGGAATGATGGCGGGGGAAACTGGAGGACCCGCCGGAGGAAACTCACCACAGCGCCGTGTTGTCCATCACAAATCTTACTTTGCAGTTGCCTGGGATCCAACTCGGGCCGCCTTTAATACTACTTCTACTACTACTACTACTACTACTACTACTACTACTACTACTACTACTACTACTACTACTACTACTACTACTACTACTACTGATAGTGTGAGGGTGAAATGAATGATGTAGCAATTGGTGGAATGATGGCGGGGGAAACTGGAGGACCCGCCGGAGGAAACTCACCACAGCGCCGTGTTGTCCATCACAAATCTTACTTTGCAGTTGCCTGGGATCGAACTCGGGCCGCCTTTAATACTACTACTACTACTACTACTACTACTACTACTACTACTACTACTACTACTACTACTACTACTACTACTACTACTACTACTACTACTACTACTACTACTATTACTGCTAATAATAATAATAATAATAATAATAATAATAATAATAATAATAATAATAATAATAATAATAATAATAATAATAATAATAATAATAATAATAATAATAATAATAATAATAATAATAATAATAATAATAATAATAATAATAATAATAATAATAATAATAATAATAATAATAATAATAATAATAATAATAATAATAATAATAATAATAATAATAATAATAATAATAATAATAATAATAATAATAATAATAATAATAATAATAGTAATAGTAATAGTAATAGTAATAGTAATAGTAATAGTAATAATAGTAATAATAGTAATAATAGTAATAATAGTAATAATAGTAATAATAGTAATAATAGTAATAATAGTAATAATAGTAATAATAATAATAATAATAATAATAATAATAATAATAATAATAATAATAATAATAATAATAATAATAATAATAATAATAATAATAATAATAATAATAATAATAATAATAATAATAATAATAATAATAATAATAATAATAATAATAATAATAATAATAATAATAATAATAATAATAATAATAATAATAATAATAATAATAATAATAATAATAATAATAATAATAATAATAATAATAATAATAATAATAATAATAATAATAATAATAATAATAATAATAATAATAATAATAATAATAATAATAATAATAATAATAATAATAATAATAATAATAATAATAATAATAATAATAATAATAATAATAATAATAATAATAATAATAATAATAATAATAATAATAATAATAATAATAATAATAATAATAATAATAATAATAATAATAATAATAATAATAATAATAATAATAATAATAATAATAATAATAATAATAATAATAATAATAATAATAATAATAATAAAGTTAAAATTTCATGAACATATTGAACTATTAATTTCAAATAGGCTCACAAATAATTATGAAATTTTACCAAAATAGAAGTAAAGCACAACTAGACACTATGTGCCGTATTCACAGTCAGACTTAGCATGTCTGCCTCACGTTCAAAAGGTCCCGAGTTCGAATCTCGGCCAGGGTGAGTTACCTAGATAAGCTTTTTCCGGGGTTTTCCCTTACCCTGAAAGACGATTGTCGGGTAACTCTAATCTCTATGGACCTCCCATTCCATTCATCGTCCGATATGACTTAACGTTGGAGAACGTAAATTACAAAAAAAAAAAAAAAAAAAAAAAAAAAAAAAAAAAAAAAAAAAAAAAAAAAAAGACAGTCAGACTTGGTCCGGACTAACTTCCTACTTCCGGTGGACTAACGGTGGGCCATCGATTTTCTTATTCTTAAATCAGCATTAGTGATAATCCGCTGACCAAACACGTTGGTCCAGCTGATATTTTGGTCCGCCTCCAAGGGGTAGATTTAAGGCAGACTATCTTTGCAACATGGACTGCAATGAAGTGATGGATATAGCTGTAACGCGTAGAATTCGTGAAATAAGACGACGGAGGAATACTTATCTACCAAGAATAGAAATTATTGCGAAGTATGACGAACTAAACTTCAAAAGCAGATACAGGTTTAGTAAAGCGAACGCCAGAAAGCTGACAGAAATGATTCGTCCTAACCTGTATGTCAGGGACAATAACGGCGGCCTGAGTATCTCAATTGACACTCAAATCCTAACAGCACTTCGGTATTATGCAAGAGGAAGATATCAAGACAATACTGCTGACCTGCATCAGTAAGCCGCATTATCAGCAAACTCGTTAAAAATTTCCCTCCATGCCTCCTATCTCACACTTGTATTCGTCGACACGTATAATTTTCTATAATGTGCTTTCTGTTTTGGACTAAAGAAAACAGTTGTCTTCCTCTGACCAATTGATAAACACGCTTCTTCATCTTATCCATATGCACAGCACACCAAACTTTGTTACCGAACCTCAAACAGAAGCAGCAACTGTAAGAATGAATAAGAAACAGCTGTGGAACTACCAGAGAGATTTATAAACTTGTAGGTACACTGTGGTTTGTTTAGCCATAGCCTGCTCACATCCCTTTAAGCCTCGGCATTCGCCAGCTGGAGTGTTATGACTAAAAGTTAAATATTTCTCCACTACCCACCGTATGGCGCTGGCTGATGACCCCTCTGCAACCCTGTTCCAGCGTACAGCTGCAATGTGTTGACATTACAGACGCAGAGTTTTCCGATGCAGTGGTTTACAGTTTAGGAATTCACCTTTTTTCAAACACTTCCGTTGTCGCAGAAGCAATGCACCTTAATATCACAGGAATATAATGTTTGCATAACAGTTCACTTAGCAGCTCTGAATGCTTTCAGTTCTCTGCACACACGAGTTAAGAACAATGTTACTTTGCTGGCATTATGTATTCCTCTAGGCTTTTTGTCACACGTACTTTAGGTAGCTTAGGTACAGCAGTTGTTATACATTTCTCTATAACTGCCAAAAGAGAAACAAACTCTGGAGATGGGAAATAGAACGTGGGGTTTTCGTCCCTTTTGAATATTAGACATACAAGGGATGTTGTACACTTGGCGGTAGACACTTTAGTAATACAGGTGGCACAAGAAAATTCGGCCGCTATTTTTTAACTATAAAACTTCCTACGGAAATTCACATTACCTTTAATGTTGTTCAATTCGCCCAATGTTGCGATTATTGTGCCTGGAAGCTGTGTTGCAGTGTACAATGGTGTCTTTTATCAATAATTCAAATGATTTATGAAAATTATTGGTTTCATAATAAAGTAATCGTTCTTCATTTGCTTGCTGCTTGTTTACAAATTCTTTGTACCTTTTATTTGCTCCCCATAATTTACATCTCAAGGTGTTATTCTCCCTTTCCAATCTCTTTAATTTAGAAATTATGTCTTCCTCAATCTGAATTGCAGCGCAGTTATAAGTACGTGCATCTGTGACATGATCCAGCGCATTAAAATCTGCAGCACTGTTAACGCTTTCTGTGCTAGAACTGCGTCTCCGTTTTCTGCTTTCTGTGTGTAAGAGTATTTTTGAAATTTGTCGCCTTGGTGTTGCTTGTTTCACTAATTTATAATCTGGTAGTTCGGAAAAATGCCTGGAATACTTCCTGTTTTCTGCAGTTTAATTTTACAGCCTGGCTTATAGTCGTCCTCAGTAAAATGCAAACTGCACACGACTGTTGAATTGGATTTATCATTTACCACGAAATTAGAGCGCGATATTAGTTTTAGCCATTGTCTACGTAGTTCTTCTACTGGAAATTCATGCAAACTGCTCCCTTTTGATTTTCCTTTCTTGCTTTTACAGAAGGGTAAGCAACAATACACCATCTGAAATACAAAGTATTGGGCTCATAATTGCTGCTATGCTGTTTGTTGTAATTATTGCTACTACTGCTGTTATAATGATGATGATAATGATGCTAATAAAAATAATAATAAAAACAAAATCATATAATATAATACGCAATTCTTACATTTGGAGCATTGCTATGTATGGTTCGGAGACCTGGACTTTGGAAAAACGGAGAGCTTTGAAATATAGTGCTGTCTATTGTAAATGTTTGTACTATAAAGCTGTCATGGAAAATCTACCTTCTAGATAATGAACTGCCACCGTTTACGGCACAACAGTAAAAGTAATAAAAATAAACAATGACATCTTGTGCTCATACTTATGGTTACTTATATTCTCTTATTTATGCCCAGCTTTCTTGTTCGCTTAATTTAGATTGTTGTCAACAGCACTTCATGTAAAATTCACTTTCAATACTAATTTGAGATCATAAAATTGGTTCAACTGTCACCACAAAACTAAATGTCGGCAGGGCCACTGACGGCTAAAGTCTGTTTAGTGAACGCGTGTGCAGTTTGCAACCCAAAGGGAACTCACTCTCCCGCCCACTAATGACCGTAATAAATCTATCTCCACACTTCAGAAATGGTACACTGTCGTTGAGGACCAATAGCAACCCTGATTTTCTCGAAGTGACAGTCGCATGTCTACTCCACGTGGAGTCTCAGTTGCCAAAGTTCCAACTTCCAGTTGATCTGTTTCATTACGTGCAGAAATTCGTTGTGTGTCACAATGTGGAGACCGTGGGAGGGAAATGCAGTGGTAAATGCAAATGAAGTAGTAGATAACTTTCAGTCACGTGAAAATAATCAAAGTAATGACAATAGTGTGAATAACTGGGCCGAGTTATATTACTGGAAAAGCCTCAAAAAACAAAGTTTTAACGGGAACTGTTTCTAAGCAAATTCAAGCACTTGACACACATAAATATGTGCTGAAAAATAATCTTGGTAAGGGGTCGTGCAATGAACGTGATGATAAATTCTTGATATTCACAGAAATACAGTAAGAAATATTGTGACGAAAGGAATGCCAAAGACGCCGATCAAGTGTGAAAACAAAAGAACACATTTCTCTAAAGTAGATAATTTCACATGCGATTTAATTCGTCGAGAAATTGATAGATTCTTTGCAAAAGGGAGAGCGTCCGCCTTAGACGAATTGGTTGCACATTTGCAAGAAATTTGTGATTGTCCTTATGGGCACTGCACTTGACGTGGTCCCCTAAAGGAGCTGGGTTTCAAACACCGCACTTTGAATAAGTTAAGGGTTATTATGGAATCAAGTAGAATTGTAACTTGGCTATATATATATATATATATATATATATATATATATTTGTCAAAGCTAGAGAAGTTTTGCAATAATGGACATATGAAAATTTATTTAGACGAAACCTCGTACGATGCCCATGACGTATCGAGAAAGGTGGCAACCTTGCAGAAAGGTCTAGGGCAAGGAGGGTCGGGGGTTGTAAAACGATTATGAGGGTTCGTCAAAGGCAGCGGCCGTAGTGCACACGAGTTAACTAAACAGACTCGACAAGGGGATACTTTAGGGGCCAGCTTTGAGAGCTCCAAGCGACAAAAAAGGCAAACACCGCTCGGTCGCTTAAATGCGTAAGAATCCTACCAAGTGCCGAGGCTTTAAGGGATGTGAGCGGGCTATGCGTATACTTTTCTACGTCGTGTAACATTTGCTCCATGCTGTCCACGGCTTTACTTGGTCCGAGGCCTTTTATCGTCTGTGAATACCAAAAAGTTAGACCGCCTTTGGTCCGGACCAAGTTAGTCGGAAGATAGTCTAGACCAAAGTGATTACTATGAATACGGCACTGTGAAACGGATTGGTGAAGTAAAAAATTATTTATAATTTGCAGGAATCACTCAAGACGATATCCTAGAGAGGGGTGTCTTTAGAATGAAAGTTACTAAGGGGTAAGTTGACCAAAAGGACAGACCAACCAAAAATAAGACTGAACAACGTGGACAGACGAGAGAAAAAGCCCACGGCCCAAGAATGAGAGAACTTTGGATTCATAGAAGAGTTAAGAAACGTCTATACGTACTTTGTCATATTCATATTTTTCTGTATATTCGCATATACAGGGTGGACCATTTAACTTGAGACAGTACAATATCTGGAAAACTAAGCGTTGTGGGAAAATGTGTTGAATAAAATTAGCTTGATATTATGGGGGAAAGTAAATGTCATTAGTCCTCTTGTGTTTGCAGAACGTTGCGATGGTCATTTTAGGATCAATTCATTTTTTTAATGAAAAGCATTTTTTATTTTGTTTTCTCACTCTTCATAAAATTCTAAACGATTTTTTTTATAAAACACTTCGCAATTGTTCTTGAACAACGTAAATAATGACGAAAATTCTGAACGATTGCCCGATTGAATAGTGCAGCATAATAGATGAGACACTGTATCCGTTCTGTTTACTTTCCACGGTAGGACAGTTTCCTTGTATGAGGTACGTCCAGAAAGTAAGTTAGGTTTGGTAATAAAATTAAATTGTGTGCAGATACAGAAAAATTATTTATTGCACAACATTCTACAACTCTTAATCTACTTTTCTACATAACTGCCGAAATTTTGCAGGCATTTGTCATAGCGAGACACAAGTTTTCCGCCTGTGTCTTCTATCAGTTGGAAACATTTTCTTTCATCTCTTCGTTATTGTTGAAGTGTTGAC
Source organism: Mantis religiosa (assembly GCA_030765055.1). Taxonomy (NCBI): domain Eukaryota; kingdom Metazoa; phylum Arthropoda; class Insecta; order Mantodea; family Mantidae; genus Mantis; species Mantis religiosa. The sequence goes on along the minus strand of CM060951.1, from coordinate 54,917,629 downwards.
TGCCAAGGAAAGATTTGAGATGCAAAAACAGATGAAAGTTGCTAGGAGCGAGGTCAGGGCTGTACGGGGGGGGGGGGGGCGGCGGCTCAAGCACGTCCCAGCCAAATCCCTGTAGGATGATTTCGTCGCATTTACAGTGTGTGGTCGTGCGTTGTCGTGAAGAAACACAACACCTTTTGACATCGCAAAATTGCCGATAAATTTCAATTAGTTTCACTTTCCTAGGCTTCAGAAAACGAATCACAGATCTGATTTCACAAGCGGCGGGATTTTCAATCAACACCGACATTTTAAACAAGCACAACAAAGCGTACTTGGCTGACAGCGGTCTCACAATGGCGCACGTTTCTTCTCCTTGATACAGAGCGTCTATGCGCATGTGCGGAACTGCGGTCGCAGCGCTGCAGCGGAGATAAATTGAAACAGAACTTCTTTTCTGGACGCCCCTTGTATCTATCATTAGTGTACTTGCAGGTGATAGAGTACGAGCATGATAAGTAGTACTTGCACACTATACACGTACTGCTAGGGAGGTTTTAAACAACAATTAGCATGACCGTTGGACAGGACGCGCAGGACCCATCAACTGGCCAGCTCGATCTCCTGATCTTACATCACCAGACCTGTTTCTTAAGAGGTTACCTCAGGGAAAAAGTGTATTGTGAAACACCGACACCTGACAACATGAAGGTACGCATACGGATGCTTGTGCTGGTATTGAAGAACTATGGTTTTACGGACACATTAATCGTTCATCCACAGAATTAGAACATTTATTGAAGTAGAAGGGCATCATTTTGGACATCACGTGCAGATATCTGTCATCAATGTTTAACTGTCTATACTCTGTTTCATATAAACTTGCCCCGCTGACATGTATCATTCCGCGTCCAACTACCTTCCCCCTCGTCCTAATTGGCTAATGCTTTCGCGCCATAGGCCATAGGCGGTGCCTTTCCATCACATTTAAACCTGCAGTAAACGTCATACTAATTGCCGGGAAGATAAATAAAATCATACAAATAAGGATATAAAGGCATGCAAAAATACAAGTTTATAATGAAATGATCAAGTTGGAACTTAATGACGGAGCAATGTAACTGAAACAAGTTTATAATGAAAGGCCTTCGGCCTTTTCCACTGGGATATTTTAAACCAGCACACATACTTTGCAAAAATGCTTGTCTTTCAGTGTTAAAAGTCGTGTCATGCCATACCTTACTTTTCGTGTGTTCTTCATTCTCCCAAATCTCGTCGAGGTAGTATATTTTGCGACTTGTATCTCGGTACAGTCTGAATGTCCTTAAATAACGTCTTCGCCACACAGCAATATCGCCTCTGTTTTTAGCACATTTTTCTTGCCTCTTTTTTCATTCACAAACCCCAGCTGTATAAGCAATCTGGTGAAATTTGGTGAATCTGCATCCTCATTTACAACAGATGAAATGTTATTTATGTTAGGGAGTTCGTTTCTAAAGAAAAAACTATAGGCATGACGACACACAGCACTTTTCACGTATTTTCTCCGAGCACACGCTTTTGTTTATTCCTGCTTGTGCCTGGAGTGGCAAATTTTCTTGTTTTTTCAATTTCACATCGCGATGTTCCTACGGATCTAACACTCACACATGTAAGTTCAGAGCACAGCTGTTCGACTTCTCTCACTGACAAAGACGGTTTCTCCTCTATGAGTGCATTAAACACATGCACCGCAATTCTTTTTTCGCCTGTTTGTAAGGAGATACCCTTGCGATGCTTCAGCGAAAAACTGGCGGTAGACTCTGCTATTATTCATAGAAGTACACGCGTAATAAACGATCAAAAAGTAATTTAGCTTTCACACTAGGCACAACAACCTTCGAATGCCGATATATGACTAATCCAGTTCAAAACAAGGTCAGTGATAAAAGTCATATAAACAAATATGTACCGCTGAAGCACGTGCTATCGTGTCATGTGCTTGTGAGCAAAGGAACCTCCTCCTTACTTCGTTTAAGAATTAACATGCATTTCAAATAAATCAACTGTGTTGCGTAATATATTTAATTAAAACAGTTACAAAAATATAAATTTGACAATTCTCTTCCAACACATATAGTTATATACAGATATATCACCATGTTAAATAGCGAACTAATTTTTACCGCACGACAGTCTTTACCACAACAGCAGCCAATGAGAGGTGATTAGGTCACGTGAGCAGTAAGAGATACTGGGCAAGCTTACGTGAAACAAGGATTAGTGAAAGATCCATGTACTATAAAGAAAATGGTTTATTAAAAACTGCTTATTTTGTAATGAGAAATAATGAAACTAAATAAAAATGTTCGTTCCCAATTACGATAAGTAACTTGACCCTCAAATGGCCATCCACGGATGGTCCAACCAATCGCGCTCTTCGTGCACGGCCATTGGGTATTTTCGTCGTTATTTACGTTAGTGTAAGAACAATTGCAAAGCGTTTTATATAACATTTATGAAGAGTGAGAAAACAAAATAAAAGAGGCAGGTGCCCATTTAAAAAACTGGATTGACCCTAAAATGACCATCGCAACATCCTCCAAATAAAAGAGGACTAGTGGTATCTAATATTCAAGGCATTTCTTTCTGAACCGCTTAGTTTCAGAGATATTGTACTGACTCAAGTTAAATGGTCCATCCTGTATATAAAAAGTTTTTATAACAAAACGGTGATAACGATAATGTAAGATTTAGTAAAGCTTCATATATTTGATTAATTTTCTTTCAGTAAATGTGTCTGTGTTCTAATAAAGTAACAGGTTGTCTTTGATTTTTAACTAGGCACTATTTCAAGTATAGCATCTCATACTAATTGTACAACGTGCTGCGATGTTGATTTTTAAACTGCTTTTTCTACCGTTTATCTGTAGTAGGTAAGTAGAGAAAGTACTGCATCCTTTCCTAAAATTCTATACCGAGATTTCAGCAGATATACAGTTTTGGCACTTTCTGAGTAAAGTTTATGAAGAAAAGTTTTTGTAAATATATGCCAATATTTGTGTGTGTGTGTGTGTGTGTGTGTGTGTGTGTGTGTGTGTGTGTGTGTGTGTGTGTGTGTGTGTGTGTGTGTGTGTGTGTAGGATTAGGATTACTAAGGAGAGGATTTGGCACTGCAACCAGTCTTGATCTATTGTACCTATGCTCCCAAGTGGGGCATCTTAGGGAGGAAGGATGAGGTGAGAGGAGACGGAAGGCGGCCGTCCCAAGGAGTCACGAGTGCAAAGGGCACGGCCCCTACATTTTTACTTAGATAGAAGCCTCTCCCTGTAGACCAAGGCAACGGATATTCACGCCTACTGGGTTCGAAAGTAATCCCAGCAGACGGTTAGGAGGCCGGCAACACACCTACCAGAGGAGGAAATGGTTCACTTGGAGCATATCATCCTGCCATGCACCACCAAGACACCCACCGATACTTCTACCCTGAAAGAGACCACAAGATGATAGATGATATGAGATAATGATGGAGACGAAAAGGAGGGACAAGAGTTTCAGGGGATGCAATTAATCTACGATTTGCCTGGCTACTCAGGAAAACCTCCGAAAAAACCTATGGATCAGGTAGATCGGCCACGGGAATCGACGCGGGCCTCCCGAATGTGGACACAGACGAAACCGCCTGAGCCATCCCGCTTGGTGAGCGGGAGAGAGAGAGAAAAAGCAGCTTAGCTCAAAAAGTAAGAGCTGTTTAAATAACACACTTGGTAATTGCGTTCAGCATCTTTCAAGGTTGGGGGCATGAAGATTTCAATAAAAATATCCCAAATGCGAAACTATCCTTTACGTAGAAAGGCCACGTACACCTGTCTTTTTCATTCCTCGGAGGGGATCCGTCCCCTTCAGCTGATTTAGTGCGAGCGCTGCGTACCCCTAGCACTCGTAGTACCTCTGACGTTACTAGAGGAAACCTCGGGCCAAACATTTGAGTCCCTTCCTGAATGGCAGTTGTTCGGATTGGGTTGGACTCGAGGGGGCAGTGTGATCCCGTTACCCGCGGGAAATCGGGTACCTTCGGCCAGGCTTCGGTCGCCCGGAGGGGGTAGAGGATTACATAAAAAGTCCCGGGTAGTAGCCTGCAGAGCTAGTAGATCACCAGGCGGCGCTACCGAGGTTATTCGGTAGTCTTCCCTGCGGGGTTGACGCGCGTAAGTGGCGTATCCACTTCCATCCCGCCTTGAGGTTGTTGTCGATGGGGGGGGGGGGACCTTTTAGGCCCAAGGTATTGCCCCAAGGAAAGACCCCCGGAGTTCTGCATCGCTCCCTTGTAACAGAGGCCGGGGTTTTCGCACATTCGGGAAGACTTCACTGAACATTTGCCTTTTTCGTTATTTTTCATTTCCTCAAAAATTGCTCAAATGACCTCAAAACATTACATTTTTAAGACACTCGCATTGCACACTAAGGTGTTTTCATTTTCAGACTTACACTTTTTAAAATGACAAGTCGACCTCCACTTCTTCCTTGTCATGCAGACTGAATTACAACACCACCACATAGCGACACGTTCCTTAAAAATCGGAATATCGTTTTATTTAATTTATAAAGAAGTGTGTAAACGTAAATTGCAAGTTTATCTGGATTAACAAAAAATAGCCTCCAATAACATTTTATAAGAATAGTTTATAAATAAAGTCAACACAATATAATTTTAATGTACATTTTATTACAGTAATGCCAGTATTTATGTTGATTTCATTCGTGAAGTGGTCATTATTATGGCCCGCTTTTTGATGAACCAAACATGTCAAACAAAAATAATACAATGATATGAAATTACCTGTAAATAATCTCAAATTACTTTAAAATGTTTGTATTCATTTTAGAGTACGAGAGTACAGCACAGTTTCTTATTTCTGTTACGTTAGAACCGAAGTTAAACATTAATATTGATTTAAACTCATGAATTCATATGTTCTAGGAAGATGAACGTATAAAAAGTCTTACCTTACTCAGAATTATTACATTAGGTAACCAGCAGCATGCGCAGTTCTCGAAAGTAAGTGAACATGGTTGTCGGAAAGCAGATATTTGTACTGTAAGCAACTCCCTTCAACATTTCTGATGATACTACTGGAGCATATTTGAAATATCACTCAAACATTGACGGTGGAATCTTCAGTGCAGGAAATATTAAATGTTTCCAGGTAAGCACTTGAAAAATATGACAAAAAGTTCTTATATCCAGAATTTTTATTAAGTATGCTTTCCACTTTCTTAGATAAACTTCTTGCAACCTTCCCTCCTACACTTTTCAAATTAGATTGATGCAAATGTAAATAATGGGTGTCGCACAGTTCCACTTTGCGCTACAGTTTGATACAAGAATGTTTAGCTCAGGGTATAGCAATGAGGTTTATCTCCGGGTATGCGTGGATATGTATGAGAAGGATAGTTTTAATGACACTGGAATGCCCGTTTCAAACTGGTTTAATGACTGCTTCTTTTATTATTACATTAAAATCGAAGTTACCGACCAAGGGTTACCAATATATCACTGTTTAGAGTTACTGAAGGCGGAATCCTAATGACACGATAATACTTAATTAGTTACGTATAAACCTGAAATGTCTTCTCTCATCACTTCTGGTCTGCCCTCGACCAGGACAGAACCAGATAACTGCCCCAATCGGCCTCACGCCTCGGACTGACTGTCCTCCCAGCTGCGCGTGGGTGTATAGCTTTCACTTTCTTGAAGCCCATTATTCAACCAAAGATTCCCTTTGTGACTATTTTGCCATGCCATTATGAAGGGTCCGAAGAATAACCCATTCAAGAAAGTCAAGTACTGCCCTTTAGAAATCTGCTAAGGACAATGTTTCATACGTTTCTTTTGTTAAAAACAACTATTCTCCCTCAACTGTAATTTGACTCCACTGCACCTGCACGCGTTGTAACAAAGAACCAGCAATCCTTTAATTTCGGTATCAAAAGCATCTTCTGGATTCAGTGTTCTGATAATAGATCTCACCACCCGGAAATGATCGAAGAATAAATTACTGAATCTATCCAGATGTTATAGATTAGATTAGATTAGATTGATTTGCGTTCAGTAGGTTCACTTGTAGCCAGAAAAGGCTGCGAACATTGAACATGTCTAGAGGTATAAAGTTTAATAGCGTATATATGTACAAAAGTTAACATAAGACACATATTATAGTACACAGGCAATATGAACAACAATATGGAAAACAAAGCAGGGATAATTATATTTGATACAAAATGAAACACTTTTTAAACCAGCTTTCACTTGGCTTATGCCAGTACGTTTCAACCTTTTTGCAATGGATACCATTCTTGTTATTTATTAAATACATATAGATTAAAAATAAACTTTCAGCTTGCATCAAATATTTATAAGTAATGATTTGTCATTGGAATAGTTAAATACTACTTATAGAGCTACAGAAGCATTATCAGGATAATTTGTCATTCAGATAATCTTGTACAGAATAAAAAGATTTTGAGCAAAGGTACTCTCTAACAGCTTTTTTAAAAGCACCGAAATTATCTACTTTTTCTTTAAGAACATTAGGAAGTGCGCCAAATATTTTGATAGTTTCATAATACACACCTTTCTGGAAGCAAGAAAGTTTAGCACTGGGATAATGGATATTATACTTTTGTCTAGTGTTTATTTTGTGAATTACATTATTTGTTGCAAATAAGGCACGATTGCATACAAAGAATTTTAGGATCGAGAATATATACATGCAAGGAAGCGTTAATATCTTCAATCTTGTAAAAAGATCTTTACAGGAGCATCTGGTGTGGGTGTTAGTAATGATTCTTATAACCCTCTTTTGCATAAGGAATATTTTTTTACTTTCTACTGAGTTGCCCCAAAATAATATTCCATTCTCCATAATAGAGTTAAAGTATGCATAATATACCAATTTAAGTGTGTCAATAGAACTCACATTAACCAGCTCTCGGATAGCATAACAGGCACAGCTAAGTTTAGGTAAGATATAATTTATGTGAGCTTTCCAATCTAAACATCTGTCCACTTGAAGGCCCAGAAATTTTATGCTGTCAACTTCTTCTAATAACATATCATTAATCCCGATTTCTATTTCAGTATGTGATGTACGACAGGTTCTAAATTTGACCACTTTTGTTTTGTCTAGATTCACAGATAATTTGTTTGCTTTAAACCAGCATGACATACAGTTCAAAACATAATTCATTTTAATTGTACACTCGTTTAAATTTGTACTGGTCACCAGGACACTAGTGTCATCAGCAAAAAGAACTGTACTTGCAATGTCCTTTATATAAAGTGAGAGGTCATTTATATAGATAAGAAATAATAAAGGCCCTAACACGGAACCTTGGGGTACTCCATGAGTTACTATTTTCCAGTTCGAAGTTTGTTTTTCATAACCAATATCACTGACAGCTACTTCAACACTCTGTTTTCTTTCATTTAGATATGATATAAACCATCTTAAATGTTCATTTTTTATCCCATAGAATTCCAGTTTTGCTATAAGAATGTCATGATTAACACAATCAAAAGCCTTTGCTAGATCACAAAAAATTCCACCTACATGTCTTTTATCATTTAAGGCAGTAAACACTTCATGTGTAAGCTTGTAAGTTGCATTAATGGTCGATATTCCTTTTCTGAATCCAAACTGATCACTGACAAGTATGTTGTTACATTCAAGGTGTTTATACAGTCTGGTGAACATTACTTTTTCAAGAACTTTTGAAAATATTGGCAAGAGAGATATTGGTCTATAATTTGAAACATTATTGCGTTCGCCTGTTTTGAAAAGAGGTTTAACAACTGAGTATTTCATTCTGTCAGGGAAAATACCAGTCTTTAGAGACTCATTACATAAATAACTAAGGGGAATGCTAATTTGTGAGGAGCAAGATTTTAGGATTTTTGTAGTTATTTCATCATAACCGGAAGAATTCTTCATTTTTAAAGAGATATAGGGTGATGTGGAATACCGGGAGTCATAGACTTGAAGAGCAGTTTATGAGAGGAACCCTTAACAGAACTGTTTCTTCTGGTCTGCCGAACTCCAATACACCAAAGATTACGTCAACCACGTAACTATTTTCCGCATGACTCGCTTCTTTAATGGATGCAACATTTTCTTCCATGTACTTTTCCCTCGTATCTTACTCCTGGTGCTGTCGTAACACTGAGACGCATCTGTAGCACGATGGTAGCGTATCTGCCTCATGTTCAAGATGTGTCGAGTTCGAATCTTGGTCAGAATGAGTTACATGGATAAGTTTTTCCGGAGTTTTTCCCTATTCTGAAAGACAGATGTCTGGCAACTCTAAGATCTATGGACCCTGGAATCATTTGAGCATCATTTCATTCATCGTCCGATGTGACAACGTTCGAGGACGTCCAAAATTAGATGTTTCTTGAAACAAAAGCTTCACAAAAGTCTCTTTAAAATTTGATATTTATTTTTCTTCATGGATACACTTTGTTGTAAAACTAGCATGGATTTCTTCTTACTTTCGAGTTGCACAAGTTGCCGAAAAGAGGATTTTCTTCCGGTTGAAGACAACTTTATTTCACACATCTTACAAAATAGCACTTTTCTGTCCACCGAGAAAACTTCATCTCCAAATTCACTTACAATCTGTCTTAAATGACAAGACTTACAAAGTTGTAGTTTTGGCATGGCTGAATAAACCTACAAAAACTAAAATGAACACCAAAGTTTGCTCTCAGAAAGTCTGTGACTAAAACGGATCATACACTTGCTTTTCAACTTGTACATTCTCGGCGACTTTTCTTTTTACAGAACATTTGTTGCGACAACAAAATGTATCTGTAGATAAGAAACCGACTTCCAACAGTTTTGGCTAATCTAATTTCTTGCAAAAAGGAACGAACAGAATCAGAAAAGGAAGTAAGCCCCCTCCCCACCAAAAGAAGAGGTAAAATTATCTAACTCCAAAAACAGAATATATGATAAAAATGCCCAGTAAAACATATATTTTTATAACTAGAAAATTCCTATGCAGAATTTTAATAAGTACTTAGAGCAATACGTGCTGCATTAGGATAAAATTGGATTATAATGCATCACTTTTCAGGTTCAGCCTTAGTAAGATAAGTTTGCTCCCTGCAGAACTCCTTCAACAAGTTCATAAACATTTTATGATATTATCTACAAAAGAATTAAATCGGTCTGATCTTTCTGCATTCTTGCAGGATTTAATCGATGCAGCGAAAACTCGAATTCCTCTTTTAAAACCTATTGCACTTGTGTTCTATAATGATCCTTTCTATCAGTACAGATATTGTTTGAAATAAAATACTTTAGTTAGTTGCCTGCCTTTTGCTAAAAGTAATTACTAATTAGGAGGACTGTTCAATAAAGAATGATCACAATTTTTTTTGACAACGTACCTTTACTCATCCTCATAATTTTGATGGTGCTTCTCAAAATAGTCTCCCCTGAATGCGATGCACTTGTCCCAGCGTTTCCGCCAGTCTTCAAAGACATGCTGGAAACCATTTTTGAGACATCCTTCAAAATCGCCTCCGTAGCCTTCACCACTGCTTCTGACGATGGATAATGCCTCCCACGAAGGCGTTTCTTCAAGTTAGGGAATAGAAAGGGTCACATGGGGCTAATTCCGGACTATAGGGAGAGTGAGGGATGCACTTTACGTTGATTTTTGCAAGATATTCAGTAACAACATTGGCAATATGCGGCCGCGCATTATCGTTCTGCAGCATCCAGCCTGCTTAATGGAAATGTGGTCTTTTGCGCCTGATGTGGACTTGCAATGTTTTCAGGACATCCCTGTAGTATTATCCAGTTACTAATGTGTGTGCAGGTACAACATGCTGATAAACCATTCCATGAATATCAAAGAATGAGATGACCATAAGTTTCCCAGCAGAAGATACCACCTTTGCTGTTTTGGGGGGTTTGGTAATGAAGAAGATTTCCACACTGGGCTTTGCTGTTTGTTCTCAGGATCAAAATGATGTAGCCAAGTTTCATCAGCAGTGATTACGTTTGAAAGTAACTCCGGATCTTCCTCTAACATCAACTTTAACTGCATGTTACCTCCATTGCAGAGGTAGGCGATACTGAACATGTCTGACCTTGCCTGGTTCTCACAGGCGGGAACCACGAGTACCAACAATGAAACTACTACGGCGTGTTTGTTTCACATTAAGCTAATAGAATATAATAAGATTAAATTTTAGTGCGAAAAATTATGATCACTCCTTACTGAACAGCCTCGTACGATTTGGTATTCTACATCTGAAAATATTAATCCATTTGCAAAGGAAATTAATTAGATTTACACACACACACACACACACACACACACACACACACACACACACACACACACACACACACACACACACACACACACACACACACACAAAATTAGCTTAATTTATTACACAGCTTATAGAAATGCAACACAACAGTTATTTGTAAACATTGAAAAATATAAATGTGATTCAAAGCAGAGAATAGCTACATTTTGCTGACAGATTCAAATATAGGAAAGATGATGTAGATAGGTTAGCTTCCATTGCGTAAAATCTTGGTTGACATCCAGTTTAGATATCATCTTCAAATTATTCGTTCTTAAAACGAAAGTTAATTTAGATTAAGGAATCCCTGTTATAAAATGATTACTGTATTTATTTATCGAGGAGAATGAAACCAGTGGTCTCTATAGTTCGGTGTACGTATATAAATATACCAAAACGTTTGTAATTACAGAACTGAACGTAATCTATGTTCTGCAATGTCCTACTGGGAAATACGCATCGTATACCTTCGATATAACAGTCTGCAAAATTAAGTAAAATTTGGCAAATGTCAAGAAGCCGTAGAATGCCATTTATAAGTTGTTGGTTGTTCGTGACAGTCACCGAGCTCCCTGCAACTTGAAGCACCGGTTTATCGAATGCTTCATATCGGACGATGAATGAAATGGGTGAAATGATGCTCCAATGAATCCTGGGTCCATGGAGCTTAGAGTTACCCGACATTAGTCTTTCAGGATAAGGGAAAACCCCAGAAAAACCTTATCCTGACCGAGATTCGAACTCGGGACTTCTTGAACGTGAGGCAGATACGCAACCATCTACGCTACCGAGGCGGGCGACGAGCTCCTCACAATACACATGACGTTTGCCTCACATAGCTGTACGCAGACAGTGCTGTAGAAATCCGCAGTGGAGTCTGCGTTGACAGTTTCTGCTGGTGGCAAAGCATGTGCAAGAAGAACATCCTCACGATCGTATGACAAAATCAGCTCAGGGTTCTTGTCGAAGTTTCTTGGTGACACCATTCATATAACTAAAGGGCTTAAACAAGATAAAGGAAAGTGATGACATAGCAGAAAGCTGGAAAATAAGCATGATTGTGCCTATTTATAAGGGGGAGGGAGGTGAAAAAAAAAAACAAAAAAAAAAAACCAGAAAACTACAGGGAAATAAGTCTGCTGTCTATATTAGGAAAAATATACACAGGAATATTAGCATAAAGGCTAAGAATATGGGTAGAACAGGAAAGGAAGCTGTCTGAATTTCAAGCAGTTTTCAGAAAAGGAAAACGGACCATAGATAATCTGTTCATAATAAAGACTATAATAGACAAATACCTCAGGAAGAAGAGAGGAAGGGTAAATATGTTCTTTGCAGATTTTGAGAAAGCTTTTGACACTATAAACAGAAAAGCTTTAGTTTGGAAATTGAGGATGAAAGGGGTAAGTAGAAAATTTATAAAAGAAGTAAAGAAAATCTATGAAGGGGTGAAGTTTTGCATAACATGGGGAAAAATGTAATTACAGAGATGACAGAACAAAAAATAGGCCTAAGACAAGGGTGCATAATGAGTCCAATTTTATTTAATTTATTTATAGATGAGATAATAGACAAGGTTAAAGAAGGATATCAGCACTGTCCGGTAATAGCAAACAAAGAAATTCCTGGACTGCTATATGCGGATGACTTAATGGTAGGATCTATAACGATAGTAGGATTGCAGAAGGCAATAAATGAAATCCAGAAATTTTGTGAAGAGTGGGGAATAAAAATAAACATAAATAAGTCGAAAGTTAAAACGGGAGTTAAACTAAAAAAGATGAAAAGTGAGTACTAAATAGCAAAAGGGTAGAAGTAGTCAATGAATTTGAATACTTAGGAATAAGGTTGAATAACAATGGAAAGTGGGGAGCACACAGAAGAAAAATTGAAGCAAAAGGAAGGGCGGCAATGAATGGAATAAGAATATGCAAATATAAACTAGAAATGGCAACCAAATGGTTAGAAAGAATGTACGAAGCACAAGTTGAATCCAAAATGTTGTATGCAGTGGAGATCTGGGGGGGGGGGGGGCGGAGGTACAGAGGAAAACAAAACGGTGGACCAAAACTGCAGCAGGTTTTGTAAAGAGCTTACCGAGGTCAGCAACTAGGGAAGTAGCTTTAGTAGAATTAGGAAAGACAAGAAGAAATGGAATAATAATGGAAAGAATAATAACATTTTGGTATAGATGTTTGGCCAAAGAAGAAGAGGAAATTATGAAATTATGCATGAGACAGCAAAAAAGATTAGAGAACTCAAATAGTTGGTGGGCAGAGATAGGAGGAATTATGGAAAAAACAGGAATGGGAGATATATGGAGATTAGGGGAAAGGAATACATGCCATGTGGATAAATTAGTAAAGTGCAGAATATAAGATATAGAAAGACAGGAAATATGGAGAAGTCTAGAAAATATGAAATCTTTACAAATTTACAAGCAAATAAAAAGAAATTGGGGACGAGAAACATATGTAGATTACTGCAGTAGGCAAGAGAGAGAAGGGTTAGCATGGATGAGAACAGGAATAATATTTCTAAGAGGGATAAGAGGTAGGGAAAAGGGAATTTGTGAATTGTGTGGGGGAAAAGAAAGCATAGAACACTATGTAACAGAATGCGAGGAGGTTGTAACATGGAGAAAAATAGTTTTTGAAGAAAAATGGGAGAAAGTAGAGAAGAGGATAATAGCTATAAAAATGTTAATGAGCAGGGAGAAAAAGTAGGTAAGAAGTATTTGTGAGTTCTTGCAGAAAGTAAAAGAAAAATGGGCCAGAAATGTAAAGAATGTAAGAAAGGAAGAGGAGGGGGAAGAAAGGGACTAATTAAGTAATCAAGAAGGTATGGAGGTTAAGAGCTACCTGGCAGAGCATAAGACCAGGGTGTCATGCAAGACAAGGTAGCAACAAGGTAAACACAAATAAATGTAGCCAAAAGTTGTAAATTGTAAAAATTTTGGAATATGAACAATAAATATATCAAATATCATATCATTTAACTAGCGCTGTAATTTGAACCCGCCAACTCTTATATTAAACTTTTATAACAAGACTACCTTAAAGACAGTTGTTGTTTTATATGCAGATCCTCCTTGTATCTACAACAAAATACGTAACGAACTTATTTCTAGAAAGGTTTGTCCAAATTAACACAAAGTACGTAGATAGACAAACTTTCGTAAGAATAAGTACAATTTATTTGAGAATAAGACAAAGTAAGTCATGGGAATGTAGCGACAGATTTTGTTTTGAACTCATATCAACTGTTTCCTGACGACAGCGAAATTGTCGTTGGAAGGGGATCCCACCAAAGGTGTTGGGGCCTTCCGACAGATACCATTCCAGGATTAGGTCCTTTACTGGTTGAAAGATGAAGTTTGAAGTAAAGACGGTGGTAGACGGTGGCATTGTGGTAGGGAGGTTATGATTTAATTACTTTGTGGAGTAGGTTGGAGTGAGATGTTGAATAGAAGAAATTAGAGAGATGATGAATAAGTTAAAGAGATGATGAGAATATATTTTGTTTTCAATGGATGATGATATTAGGGTCGATGTAGGAGGAGCCTGGGATGCTTGTAACACTCCCTGGGGTCAATATCGTACTCCCCGAGGCCGCGGATGAAGGCGCTGAAATTGGGTGGAAGAGAGTCAAAGAATTTTTGTGAAAGGGAGAGCATGTAGCCGGTGAGGAGTGGAAAGGAAAGGTCACGGTGGATATTGATGTTAGGGATGTACCGGTCGACATTGACAGCGATGCGTAGGAAGCGATTTTGAAGGGTTTGGAGGTGGTACATGTGGGTTTTTACAGCAGTGGCCCACACTGGGCAGGCATAGGTGAGGGCAGGACGGAGGACTTTTTTATAGAGAAGTAGTTTGTTGGAAAGTGACATGGCAGAGTTTCGGTGGCATAAGGGGTAGAGAAGTGCCATCTTGCGAGCAACCTTCCTGTATACATTGCCGATGTGGGCCTTCCAGGTGAGCTTCTGGTCCAGTGTGACTCCAAGATATTTGACTGTGGTGGACCAGTGAACAGATCCACCAGTAATGCGAAGCTCTGGGACATCAGCCTCCGTGCGCCTTGTAAAGGTGAGAGCCTGCGACTTGGTGGGGTTCACAGTGAGGCACCAGGTATTGAACCAGGCTGTGAGGTTGTCTGCATAGATTTGAAGTCGATTTACAGCAACCTGGTGTCGTGTGGAGGCGGTGGTTATTGCAGTATCGTCGGCAAACTGGTACAACGTACAGCTTTGATAGGAGGGCAAGGTGTTGATGAAGATCAGGAAGAGCAGGGGGCCAAGGACACTCCCTTGGGGGACTCCTGCATGAATAGGGTGGGAGGCGGAAGAAATGTCTTCTTTGGTTACGCTGAAGGTGCGTTTTTGAAGATAAGAGTGGATGACATGGATGATATATGGTGGGAAGTTATAGTGAATTAGGCGGTGAAGGAGGCCTTCGACACAGGAGTCAACCCAATCGAAGTGCAATGATGAGGACTGACCCTGGGATAGATTCGTTAACCATTAATCACCTGCAACAGTCAACTGTTTCCCCTTTTTCGTTCTGCAATGATCATATCGACAATGGTGTTAACTCGTATACACTTATCATTGAGTTTCTGTTTTTTCTTTCTGTTTTGTACATTAAGTCACTCTCACACACACACACACACACACACACACACACACACACACACACACACACACACACACACACACACATCGACATTCTCATTCACTTCCAGAGGAGAGAGTATAATCTTGGATGGTTCGCAGTCGGTAATCGAACAGCAGGCAGTTGCTCTACCATTTGAGCTAGATCAGCGATTTCCACTCGTGTAACCAGAATACAGCAAATTTGGTTGTCTAGATGAATATGTAGTAAAAGGGGCGGAACACTAGGTGCAAGTAACACAAGTAGACAACGAGCACAAAATCTCAGCATACGCGCATTTCGGTGTACAGAACAAACGAAAAAGTATTTCAGAAAGGTCGTAACCGAGCGGGATGGCTCAGGCGCTTTGCCGGCTGTGCAAGACTGTCTGAAGTACTCTGCGGCCGTAGCAACGACGACGTATCGGCAAACCTTTAATTCAATTTTGTTTGAATAAATCGCATTTCAAAGAAAGCTCTGGTTTTTCTGTGCTAAATCCTATGCATACCCAGAGTGCAAGATCCATGCAGAGCAGCTGAGGCAGAAATCGACGAGAAGCAGCATTTCGCTTAGTATTAGAGAAAGAGAACGTAGAGTCGTTTGCATTCCACCTTCGACAAAGCAGCGACGAGACGCCAGATTAACGACACGTCTTTAATTCCCGCTGCAAGCATTGCCAAACACAGGAATGTTTTGCATCCAAGATAAGATGAAGTACATCCATAACCGTTTGTCTAAAATACCTGTTATTTACAGTTGGAAGCTCGAAATAATACCTTAGAAAATTCTCTTTCTTTAACAGAGAAATTTCAGTAACCTTGTTTTCAGAGACTCGCGGTATTGTTAAAACTGCCTTTGTAAAACTCAGTAAGGTATTTATGAAAAACCCGGGTTACGAAGCACTGTGTAATACTTATAAAAATATTTCTGGCACGGAAATTATATCGAAGCGGTGTTCACTCAAGAAGAACTGTGATGCTTTTCACATGTTCCAGTAACGTCATGCGACGTTGAGAGATCCGTTTCACTGTATAAAAAATTATTCACTGACAACGCACGCACTTCACACAAGCAAATCTTAAGATAATCTCCCTCGTGTACTGTAACAAACGTACGTAAGGTAAGAATTCCACGAAATAATACCTTTATTAATACAGTCCGGCAACGAAAAGAACGTCCCTGGAAGGTATGCGCTGCCTTACACAGTGGGACAAGGACAGCGAATGTATGTGGCAGAGAACCTCTGCCATACAAGAAGCAGACCCTTGAAAAAACATGCGTCCTATTCACTCCGTATTGTCACCCGAACATCGGAATTCCCGATAGAACCAGCTGGCAGGTAGGACCAGACGGGAAGCATTCAGACCACGCCTACACATTTATATGGTGTCACTAACTGAGGGGATGATTAGAAGAGCGGCACGAGCCCTGTAACGTCTCTTTCCCCTCCCCTGACGTCTGGAACCTTCGGGATGATTTTCCGAACCGCGAAGCTTCCAGAAACAGTGATCTTCCTATATAAGGCTGCAGTGGACGAGTTCAGTTGAGTTCTTGGCGAGCAGCCGTGAGGAGCGCCGGGCGAGTGAACGGACCGGAAGACTGTGTACTACTGTATTACTGCTAAAAGGTCCAACGTATTTATGCGGATGGATAAAATAAACGACGACTAAAGATACGAAAACGGACAATTCGTTTGAGTACAGAATATTCAAGGGATTTCTAATAAATATAAGGAGATACAGTACGAATTGGAAAAAAAACAGGGCATAATAATACATATTAACGAAACTAAAAGGAAGGGAAATGGAATAGACAGACTTGACATTGTAGCGAAGTTTTGTGGAACAAGAATATAACTTTAGAAGCCAAATTATAGATATATACGTTAACTTATGGAGCAAATACTTGGACATCGAATAGGAATTTAAATTTAAATTTAAAACGGACTGCTTCGGAATATACACTAGACACTCTAAACTAGAAAAGATCTCTGAGTTAAATTTTTGATTGTATACGATATAAACAGCTAGAATGGTAGGGGCATGTCCACCGAATCCCTGAGATAAGATTACCAAAACAAGTTTTATTATGGAACCATCTGGAACAGGAAGACGTGGTTGACTAGACTTAAGGAGATGGAAGATATTGAAAGACGAATGAAGGAATTAGGTCTAGAGGAATTGGATTGGTAGGATAGAGAAAAGTGGAGGAAGAGGGTAACAGATTGAACTTCCCATAGAGGAAGACTTTTTTTTTTTTTACAGTCGTAGGATTTAGGACTTTATTACGTGCCCGCCTCGGTAGCGTAGATGGTAGCATATCTGCCTCACGTTCAAGAGGTCCCGAGTTCGAATCTCGGTCAGCGCGAGTTACCTGAATAAGGTTTTTTCCGGGGTTTTCCCTTATCCTGAGAGACCGATGTCGGGTAACTCTAAGCTCCATGAACCCTGGACTCATTTGAGCCCTTTCATTCATCGTCCGAAATGACTTAACGTTGGAGGAGGTAAATTACAGCAAAAAAAATTATTACATAGTAGATTCAGTACGTAAGCCCCCATTCTGGGCCCATTGTTCCTATGCACTCAAGTGGGGGCACCCCCGGGAGGAAGGATGAGGCAAAGGAGGCAGAGGGCGACCGACCCAAGGAATCACACAGTACAGAAGGCAGGGTCCCTACAGTTTATTTGGATAGACTTCCCGCGACAGGCCAGAATAACGAACTCGCTCCCCTACAGCGGGACGGCAACGAGCCCAGCAGCCGAGCTCCAAAAGTCCCTGACTGGCGGTCCCGAAATAGTCCCAGCAGAGGAGCGGAGACCGGCAACCGGCGTACTGGAGAAGGAAGTAGTTTTCCTCAGAGCATATCATCCTGCCATGCACCACCGAGACACCCGCCGACACTTCTACCCTGAAAGAGACCACCAAACGAGATATGATATGAAATGATTATGGAGATGAAAGAGAGGGACAGGAAATTCAGGGGATGTAATTAACCTTTTTATTTTAGTTAATTGATGGAAATTAATCATTTCTCCACACTAGCCGTATATAGGTGTATCTCGGATGCGAGAGCTCCTAGTGGTCTACCGGGAAAATATGAGTCAAATGGAGAATTTAATGTCAGAACGGCACGTTGGCCATGGTAGCTCAAAGGTTAAGAGTGACTGGACAGAAACCAGGAGATCCGTGGTTCAAATCCCGGCCATAGCATTGCATTTTTCATGTTGACTCTATCTATGTAATTAGCCTACCCAGCATTTGCCTTTTACATTGGTAAAATGTGTTATAAATAAATGAAGGTATCTTGAATTAATTAAAATCAGTAGAACCATTAAAAGCCACAAGAATTCATTAAAGTGAAACAACTTAAATGATTATTTAAATCTATTTAATAATTTAAATATGTAAAAAAATTATTTAGAATATTGAATAATGGTATGAAAAATTTATTATACAAAATTTATGAAGAAATGTATAAAAGTTGAATGATGTTGATTTGTCGTTATGACAATGGCAAAAAGACTATATAAGCACCTGGGCTGGAGGTGATTGCTTCTTCTTCATTTGACTTCCATGGTGAAAGGACGTGTGAGTAAGTCCGCAAATAGACGCTCATGTGCAAAGGCAATTTTTGTATGTCAGAATATATGTATTAGTATATTTTACTTGTTGCAACAGAAAAGTGATTATTGGTGATCAGTTAAAAGGATTGCACCAGAAAATATTGATATCGATTGATTTATGTTAAAAAAGTTTCATTCTTAATACATGTCAAAGTTTGGAGATTCGTTGGTGAAATTATAAATAATCTTTTATTTAAAACAACATTATCCTTCAATATCCGCGACCACTCCTGAAAAGAAGTGGTTACTTTTCTGTTGCACCAAGTAAAATATTACTGATACATTATATTCTTACACACAAAAATTGGCTTTGCACATGAGCGTCTATTTGCGGACTTACTCACACGTCCTTTCACCATGGAAGTCAAATGAACAAGAAACAATCACACACAGCACGAAGGTGTCGTTGAAGGTGAACCCTGTTCCATGCAGCAGGGGCCTTCGACTTGTTACCATCCCAGGACACTGTCCCTTACTGGCATTATGTGGGGATTAAGTTATCCGGCGGTGGGTAAATGGTTGCATTTTGTTCTGATGTTTTTTTATGTTTGATAAGAAAGAGAAGAGAGAGATATGGCATATGATGGGGATGTTGGAATTTATTGTAAGCCTAGAGTGGTTCGTGGGTGTTTGTAGGTAGCCCCGGGGTCTATATCATATTCCCCGAGACCCCTGATAAGATGGCTGAAAGTGGATGGTAGGTCAGAATAGAACTTGTGCGAAAGAGTTAAGATGTAATTGGTGAGAGTGGGAAATGAGAGGTCATTGTGTATGTTGGGGTTGGGGATATACCAATCAGCACCTGTAGCAATTCTGAGAAAACGGTTTTGAGCACCTGGAGTTTGTTTAAGTGTGAAGGTGCTGCAGCACCTCAGACTTGACATGCATAAGTAATAACCGGTCTCAATATTTGTTGATATATGAGAATCTTATTTCTGAGACTCATAGGTGACTTTTTGTTGTATAACGGGTATAGCATACCCATTCGTTTTGTGATTTTCGAGGCAACGGATACTATGTGTGCCTTCCATGTGAGACGCATGTCAAGCTGGACTCCAAGATATTGGGCCTGATTACTCCAGGGAATGTCTTCTCCTGCTATGTGGAGTTCTGGAACGTCTTGGATTTGGCGACGGGTGAAAGTAACTAACTGCCTGTGATTTTGTGGCGTTTATGAGTAGACGCCATGTGAGGAACCAGGCGGAAATCATGTCAGCATAGCGCTGAAGAAGTTGTACAGCCGTGAGGTGTCGACAAGAGGCTGTTCAACTCCAGTCCAGGTGCTTATATAGTCTTTTTGTCGTTGCCATAACGACAAATCAAGATTATTAAATTTTTATACATTTCTTCATTAATTTTGTATAATAGCTTTTTTCATACCATTATTCATTATTCTAAATAATTCTTTTTACTTATTTAAATTATTAAATAGATTTAAATATTCATTTAAATCGTTTCATCCATCGTTGCATCCACAAAGATCGAAAACTTAAATTCCACGTTCCGTATTCAATCTTTTCCTTCAACTTCTGATGTCCATAGGCAGACACACTCGCACACATACGTGCTTGCGAGCTTTTGTTAAAAATTGTTCTTTTCGTGTTCAGGAGACTTTAAAACTTACATATATTTACATTGATATCATGGTGTCACTTTGGGGGGAGGGGATTAGAATGAAATAACTGCCATCTAGGTGGCACGAAAGCAAGAATTAGGAATCGTCAAAAAAATGCTAATTTTACGAATGGATACTCGATACTTGCATACCTAACTGTCCCCAAGAGAAAATCACTGCATATCTCAACGAAGGTTTATCACCTACTCTTTCTAGTGCACTGGATTACTGGAAAACAAATTCAAAATTTCCACAACTATAACAAATATTTGTGTATTCCACTCGCAACAGTTTTCTCTGAAAGACTATTTAGCATATCTGACACAAAAAGAAATAGACTTCATCCCGAAAGAGTGAAAATGCTAGTATTTTTGCCCCAAAACTTATAAAAGTAGACTGTTTTGCTTTTAAATGTCTAATGCAGGGTTTACAAATAAAAACACTTACGGTTTTAAGTTTTGTCTCATTATATATGTGCATCTATTTAACTTTATTGGCATTTATTGACATGTATTGAAACTGGAAGTACGAGGGTGGTTCAAAAAGCAATGCCTCCTATTTTTTCCCTTAAATAAGTAAGTTATGTGAAAAATTTAAATTTGTTTCAATTCTCCAGACCTTCTCCAATCCTCTGCAGTAGTAACTTCCTAAGTCAACAGGTGGCAGCACTGCATTCTCTTGCAAAATGGCTGACATCGACATTCGTATTAGACAGCGTTCTGTGATTGAATTTTTGACTGCGGAAGGTGAAAAGCCAATTCGCATTCACGAAAGGCTAAAAAATGTGTATGGTGATGCAACGGTAGATGTCAGCACAGTTAGACGATGGGTTCGTCGCTGTAACGAAGCTGAAGGGCAAACACCATTGGCAGATGAAAAGCGAAGCGGCAGTGACTCCATGCAACATTCAGCGAGTCGATGATATCATTCGTGGTGATCGCCGGGTTACATCATATGAATTGTGTCGCATTACCTCCCTCAATAAAGGCAGTGTGATGACGATTATTCAACAACTGGGTTACTCAAAAGTTTGTTCACGATGGGTTCCAAGAATGTTAACCACCCAAAACAAAGAAACAAGGAAAACAATAGCCTCCGAACACTTGCAGCGCTTCAATTTGAAGGGAGAGGAGCTTCTGTAAAAATTGTTACTGGAGAAGAAATTTGCGTTCATTTTTTTGAACCTGAATCAAAGAGGCAGTCGATGGAATGGCATCACACAACGTCACCGAAGGGGAAAAATATCAAATCTCAGCGGTTGGCAGGAAAAGTTATGGCGACAGTGTTTTGGGATGTAGAGGCTGTGCTTATGATTGATTTCTTGGAGCAGGGATGCACAATAAATTCTGCCGAATACGTCAGAACTCTCAAAACGCTGAAAGCACGTCTTCGCCGAGTTCGCCCAACAAAAAACTACGGCGGATGTTCTTCTTTTGCATGACAATGCAAGACCACACATACCAGCCGTTACACCACTGCAGAAATTGAGAAATTGGGATGGCAAGTCTTACCTCACTCCCCAAACAGCCCTGACCTGGCACCATCAGACTTCCATCTGTTCGGGTCACTAAAGGAAGCTAATCGTGGGATTCATTTTGAAGATGAGGAGGCTGTGAAAACGCCCGTGCGTCAATGGCTTAGGAAGAAAGACCGTGTCTTTTACCACACTGGAATACATGCCCTAGTTAAAAGGTGGACCAAAACTGTGGAAAAGGACGGAGATTATGTTGAATAGTGACAAATTAGTCGTCAAAGTTGTAGTTTCCAAGCATATGTAAATTGGATTCAATTTTCCGGGCAATTAAAAGAGAAAAAAATAGGAGGCATTACTTTTTGATCCACCCTCGTAGAAATGTATCGAAGTATCGAGAATCGAGTATCGAGAGAAACTGGTATCGACCCATCCCTCCTTATTACATATCTACTGTAATAAATATGCCTATATGTGTGTGCGTGTGTGTGTGCGTGTGTGTATGTGTGTGTGCGTGCGTGTGTGTGTAGGTTATTTTCCGTTTTGTTATGCAGCTCTTATTGAAGAAGTAACTTAAAACAAGC
This sequence comes from Mantis religiosa, assembly GCA_030765055.1. Taxonomy (NCBI): domain Eukaryota; kingdom Metazoa; phylum Arthropoda; class Insecta; order Mantodea; family Mantidae; genus Mantis; species Mantis religiosa. Next base: position 54,895,339 of record CM060951.1, on the reverse strand, counting down.
TGTAGAACTAGAATAAATGGAATTTTAATGAGTTATTGAACATACATCCGATCATCAGATATGAACAGTACGCCCAAGGTAAGTCTGCAGAGGCATCATAAAGCAGGATGACGTAGCAGAGAACGCATGCTTCTCATGATCCTTTGTGTTTTCCTTTTCTTTTTTGTCTTTCACATGCAGGGCAACGTAAAGAAGGTGAAAAGAAACGAGGAGAAAGTGCAGTCAGATGAATGTGGATGAAATGAGTCATTAAAAAGCAAGGCCATTAGGAAACGCATTCGTATAGAACAGCCAGACGGCCTGAAACTCTTTAACGGTAAATGAAAAAGAAGTGGGGAGGCAGCGTAGGTATAGAGCACGAACACATAAAGTGAAGCATTTTGGGCGAAGAAAATTAAGAAACTCTTTTGAATGCTACGTCCACTTTGAAAGTTGAAAGGACCGTCGCTTAATTTAATGTAACGCTGATGAAGCTTGTGAGATAGGCATCTGTTTTCTTTGCTTTTCAGCAAAAGCTGATGTTCTTCTGTTTTCATAACGTTTGCATTTGAATATTGGAACACAGCTGCGCATTTCGGACAGTGAATATCAAACACTCAAGACTGTGACCGGTATATGTAATTTAAGGTTCTAAATAATAGTTTTTCGCTTCTCCAATAGCCAAAGCTCATTCATATATATGAAAGAATTTAATTATCAAGAGTGAGTAAGGTAAGCATATGTGAATCGCATCAATATTTTGAAAATCCTTCACAAAAGACCCGTTTTTCACGGAAATATAACAGCTTTGTTTTGTTTGTTGTAATTTACGTCCTCCAACGTTAAGTCATATCGGACGATGAATGGAATGAGCGAAATGATGCTCGAATGGGCCCAGGCTCTGTAGAGCTTAGAGTTACCCGACATTCGTCTTTAAGGATAAGGGAAAACCCTGGAAAAACCTTTTCCAGGTAACTCAGCCTGATCGGGATTCGAAATCGGTACCTCTTGAACGTGAGGCAGACATGCTACCATCTACGCTACCAAGGCGGGCGGAAATATAAACAACTTTTACCTTATATGTTAATAATCATTTCTTCCACACTAGCCGTGTGTAAGCTAAGGTTTGAATGAATAGAGCCAGACTGAAAAATTCAATGTCATAGCTGGGATTTGAACTACAGATCTCCCGCTACTACTACAGGGGGATTTTAGGGCTTATTTCGCCCGTGGGTTTATTTCACTTTGGCTTATTTCGCCCTATGGCTGCTTCAGGGGTGTACCCTCTTCAGCCTTGACTTTATTTGGAGTTGAGGGATAATGGCCTTTTTTATATACTTTATTAGGTTATGTATGCATGTGTTAACAATTTGTCACATGTCGTTATTGGCTAATTGCAATACTGTTAGCATTTGTCATATTTATATTTTATTTATTTAATATCATATATTTTTTTCTTTAATATATTCTTTCCTTTATTTTTTTCCCGCTGTCCATGCAGTTGCTCTAAACTACTGAGCTTCTATGGCCAGCATGCCTAAATGAGATTAAATTGATATTAAATTGACATTAATTTATATTAAGTGACATATGAGTCAGTTGGAGAATTTAATGTCATGTCGGCATGTTGGCCATAGTAGCTCAGTGGTTTAGAGCAACCGCACGGAGAGTGGTTCAAATCCCGGCTATGGCATTGAATGTTTCTGTCTGGCTCTATTCATTCCAACCTTAGCCTACACGCGGCTAGTGTGGAAGAAATGATTATTTCCTCAATTTACCTGAATAACATAGTGGTTTAACTATGAAGCCTGGGACTTAAGTACCTACAGCATAGTAAGTCGACACAAAAGATGCATGTCTCATAGAATATGAGATCCCCTAGTGGTCTACC
>CM060951.1:54815969-54888469 GCA_030765055.1 Mantis religiosa | reverse complement strand
TACTTACAAGTTGATACTACGACAGGAAGAACGTGTAGAAGAACCTTACTTACAAGTTGATACTACGACAGGAAGAACGTGTAGAAAAACTTTACTTACAAGTTGATACTACGAGAGGAAGAACGTCTAGAAAAACCTTACTTACAAGTTGATACTACGAAAGGAAGAACGTGTAGAAAAACCTTACTTACAAGTTGATACTACGACAGGAAGAACGTGTAGAAAAACTTTACTTACAAGTTGATACTACGACTGGAAGAACGTGTAGAAAAACCTTACTTACAAGTTGATACTACGACAGGAAGAACGTGTAGAAAAGCCTTACTTACAAGTTGATACTACGACAGGAAGAACGTGTAGAAAAGCCTTACTTACAAGTTGATACTACGACAGGAAGAACGTGTAGAAAAGCCTTACTTACAAGTTGATACTACGAAAGGAAGAACGTGTAGAAAAGCCTTACTTACAAGTTGATACTACGACAGGAAGAACGTGTAGAAAAGCCTTACTTACAAGTTGATACTACGACAGGAAGAACGTGTAGAAAAACCTTACTTACAAGTTGATACTACGACAGGAAGAACGTGTAGAAAAGCCTTACTTACAAGTTGATACTACGACAGGAAGAACGTGTAGAAAAGCCTTACTTACAAGTTGATACTACGACAGGAAGAACGTGTAGAAAAGCCTTACTTACAAGTTGATACTACGAAAGGAAGAACGTGTAGAAAAACCTTACTTACAAGTTGATACTACGACAGGAAGAACGTCTAGAAAAGCCTTACTTACAAGTTGATACTACGACAGGAAGAACGTGTAGAAAAGCCCTACTTACAAGTTGATACTACGACTGGAAGAACGTGTAGAAAAACCTTACTTACAAGTTGATACTACGACAGGAAGAACGTGTAGAAAAACCTTACTTACAAGTTGATACTACGACTGGAAGAACGTGTAGAAAAACCTTACTTACAAGTTGATACTACGACTGGAAGAACGTGTAGAAAAACCTTACTTACAAGTTGATACTACGACAGGAAGAACGTGTAGAAAAGCCTTACTTACAAGTTGATACTACGACAGGAAGAACGTGTAGAAAAGCCTTACTTACAAGTTGATACTACGACAGGAAGAACGTGTAGAAAAGCCTTACTTACAAGTTGATACTACGACAGGAAGAACGTGTAGAAAAACCTTACTTACAAGTTGATACTACGACAGGAAGAACGTGTAGAAAAGCCTTACTTACAAGTTGATACTACGACAGGAAGAACGTGTAGAAAAGCCTTACTTACAAGTTGATACTACGACAGGAAGAACGTGTAGAAAAGCCTTACTTACAAGTTGATACTACGAAAGGAAGAACGTGTAGAAAAACCTTACTTACAAGTTGATACTACGACAGGAAGAACGTCTAGAAAAGCCTTACTTACAAGTTGATACTACGACAGGAAGAACGTGTAGAAAAGCCTTACTTACAAGTTGATACTACGACTGGAAGAACGTGTAGAAAAACCTTACTTACAAGTTGATACTACGACAGGAAGAACGTGTAGAAAAACCTTACTTACAAGTTGATACTACGACTGGAAGAACGTGTAGAAAAACCTTACTTACAAGTTGATACTACGACTGGAAGAACGTGTAGAAAAACCTTACTTACAAGTTGATACTACGACAGGAAGAACGTGTAGAAAAGCCTTACTTACAAGTTGATACTACGACAGGAAGAACGTGTAGAAAAACTTTACTTACAAGTTGATACTACGAGAGGAAGAACGTCTAGAAAAACCTTACTTACAAGTTGATACTACGAAAGGAAGAACGTGTAGAAAAACCTTACTTACAAGTTGATACTACGACAGGAAGAACGTGTAGAAAAACCTTACTTACAAGTTGATACTACGACAGGAAGAACCTGTAGAAAAACCTTACTTACAAGTTGATACTACGACAGGAAGAACGTGTTCATGTGCATTGAGAAGAGAAGCGAAGATTTAGATGTCTGAAAGGTGGTCACCGGTCCAAGTCGATAAGCCAACATAGATTCAAGAATTAAATCAAATAATTCTACCACAAACCAAGTATTATTAATACGACTGAGTAGCCAACGACAACCACAAAAAATCCATTTCCTACAACCATTCACCTGAGGACAAGAGAACTCATAACTCCAATTAAGCTCCAATTAGAACCCAATGAATTTAACTATGGTATGGGGGTTTGCCGCAGCATATTGCGAGCATGTGTCAGTCTTAAGTTGTTAACAAGTGGGGATAACAAAGTTTGACCTTAGAGGACTTCTAAAACACTACTGGAAACAAACCACTGCTGCATCTCGAAGAATAGAAGTGGAAGGAGAGGATGTCGTTAATGAGCGTATGACACAACTATGGCTCCAACGTTTCAACAATAGAGACGAAAACACTAAAGATTTACCACGTTCAGGAAGATATAAATTATGGAATATTGAGATTACACGCCAAATTTTGCGAGAAAATCCGCAGAAAAGTACACACAGGCTTTCAAAAGAACTTGGTTTATAAAAAGACACCGTACATCGTCACATTAAGACACTTGGAAAATCATACAGAAGCTGAAGATCTGTTCTTCGTGAACTGACAACTCAACAGGCTGATCTGTCATCAGTTTATCCGTAATCCCATGGATGATAGATTTGTCAGGGGAATTGTCGCTTGTGTTGAAAATGGGTATATTACCGAAACCAATGCCTCAGAACAATGGCTTGATTCCCTCCAACCCAAATTAATGTGCGTCTTGTGGAATTTTAAAAGTGTAATTCTTTGGGAGTTTTTTTTCCAAACGGGTGGGCGATTTATGCAGATCTTTATTCTTGACAACTGGAGCGAGTTCATGAAATTTTGAGACGAAAATACCCAGCATCAATTAATCAAAATAGTTCTATTGCAACAGGACCACATACTGCACGAACAACCATGTAAAAAAATTAAAAAATTTGGGAGGAATAGAAGTGCTACCACACCTAGGATACAGTCCTGATCCCGCATCATCAGTTTATATCTTTTTCGATCCATGGCCCATTTTCTACATGGAAGAAATTTTGACAGCCTTAAAGCAGTGCATGTGGTGTCCAAAAACAAGAGACTGGTACCATTGTAGGATAATAAAGCTCGCTGAACGATGACTCAAGACCATAGAGTCTCGTGGTCTATACTTTGGAAATTAGTTAATTACTTGTCAGAACTCATTTCAAATAATTGCTTTTTTAACAAACGACATTACTTATTAGACAGTATCTACAAGGGGCGTCCAGAAAGTAAGTTCTGTTTCAAGTTATCTCCGCTGCAGCGCTGCAATCGCAGTTTCGCACATGCGCGGTAGACGCTCTGTATCAAGGAGAAGAAACGTGCGCCATTGTGAAATCGCTGTCAGCCACGTACGCTTTGTTGTGCTTGTTTACAATGTCGGTGTTGATTGAAAATCCCACCACTTGTGAAATAAGATCTGTGATTCGTTTTCTTAATGCTAGGAAAGTGAAACCAATTGAAATTTATCGGTTGTCAACAGGTGTTGTGTTTCTTCACGAAAACGCACGACCACACACTGCATATGCGACGTAAACATCTTACAGGGATTTGGCTGGGACGTGCTTGACCAACCCCCGTACAGCCCAGACCTCGCTCCTAGCGACTTTCATATGTTTTTGCATCTCAAATCTTTCCTTGGCGGTCAACACTTCAACAATGACGAAGCTCTGAAAGAAAATGTTTTCAACTGGTTGAAGACACAGGCGGCAAACCTCTATAAAGAAGGTATACAAAAACTTGTGCCTCGCTATGACAAATGCCTGCAAAATTTTGGCAGTTATGTGGAAAAGTAGTTTAAGAGTTGTAGACTTTTGTGCAATTAAATAATTTTTCTGTATCTGTACACAATTTAATTTTATTACCAAACAGAATTTACTTTCTGGACGTACCTGGTACATTATTTGCTGTACCTACCAGATACATAATTGGTAGTAAATCTATTGACATGGGGGTGTCACTTTAAAAAAAAAAGTTATTAAACACAATGTGTATATACCGTACAGCTTAGATTTTAGTTATGGCTCTCAAGAGTGTTTTGTGTGCTTGATCAGTGAAATAAAATGTGTAGTGTTTAATGCACGCTTTTGCTACATATGACACCACATGAGATGAAGATGGAGCACCGATGGAATGAGATGGTGAGGGAAACCGGAGATCCCGGAGAAAACCTGCCCCAGCGCCGTGTTGTCCATCACAAATCTCACTTTTGCGGTCTCCTGGGATCGAACCCGGGCCGCCTTGGTGAGAGCCAAGCGGTCTAGCCACTGAGCCACGGCGTGACCTGCTTGGTCAGTGGTTGAATTCTGCTTCCACAGTTCATTAAATGATACTTTGGACATGGTTTGGTGCATAGTTTGTGTATGCAGTCCTGTGATCGTGGTATATAACGTCCAGGCATATCTTCCCATGAAAACCGTGGACGGCGAATCGTTTGTGCAGGTGACGTAGTCGGATTTTTGGTCTTTTCCATTTACAGTGGAACCTCGTCTACTGAGATCATCAAGTACCAGAGTCGATCCGAGTTAAAGAAACTTCGGGGTATCCAAAGAATGACGGAAAAATAATTAAAAAACTCTACATAACCGAAATATTTTTAATGGCATTTAGAAATTACTATCGGCATACCTTCCCCTTAAAGTACCTTGAATGTATGTACTGTAACATCCTATGTATTTACAATGAACACAATATAGCTACAAACTAGTCGGTAGTAATAAAGGCAGTGAACATCTGTTGTCTCAGCTTAGTTTATCGCTTACGAGCAGCACGATCTCGCTTCCGCTTTAACATAAAAATTTAATTGGCAATATTTCAGCTTTACTCTCGAAATAAAGCATCAGTATCTCTATGTTGGTTACTGCTTGTACGTGGGTCATAACTACAGCTATTTCATCAACACTATCTGAATCTGAATACTCATTTTATATTTTCATTAACATTGCATGCTTTCCTCCGTAATCGGTTTGTAACCTCCGTAACTGTAGATTTGCAACCAATTGTCAATGTCTTCCTTATCAGTATCGGAACAGCCATCTATATTTTTAAAAATGTCTGTAAAGTCTTACACACTTATTTTTGATTCTTTAATCTTGTTTTCTGGCAACTCACACACACCAGACCACAACTTTTTCTATTACTTTATCAAAGTTTCTCTTCCAAGCTTGTTCCAAGCAGGTGGAGCGAGTTCAGTAAATTCGCTCGCTGGCAAGAGAATTCGAGAATAGCAATTTATCGTCTTTGAAACAAGTCTTCATTTAATACGCTATGCAGTATTTATATTTTCCAAAACTGGTCCGAGTTATCCGGACGTCTAGATTAAGGAAGTTTTACTATATCTGGTTTCATTGCCTCTGTGTGCAATTACTTCATTCGGAACTTCAATGACTTTATCTTCCCCCTCCTCGGTTATGGTTTCCTATGCCTTCGTCTCTGATAGGTCGAAGCACTGCCTAATATCTTCTATGAAGAACGAATCCTGAGCAATTATATAGGCATGTCTGTTTATTTTGACCTTTGAGACAGACAGAGCTCTTTTTATGAATCTGGCTTTGATGCTCTCTAATGTCTTATAGTTTATCATCGCCAGATATATTTATATCAGTTCAATTCCATACGCGATAACTGCCATACTGAGTTTGGACAACTTCTTTGTAGTTGGCAAGGATAGGTTTTGTAACTTTGGGATGTCGTAAATGGCTTTTGTAAAAATTATCGGCCTATGGTGGATTTGAACCCACTACTTTGGGATCAGAAGGACAGTGCCTATCAATTGGGCCACCCAAATGGAATTAATTAATTAATTAATTAATTAATTAATTAATTTATTTATTTATTTATTTATTTATTTATTTATTTATTTATTTATTTATTTATTTATTTATTTATTTATTTATTTATTTATTTATTTATTTATTTATTTATTTATTTATTTATTCATTCATTCATTCATTCATTTATTCATTCATTCATTCATTCATTCATTCATTTATTTATTTATTTATTTATTTATTTATTTATTTATTTATTTATTTATTTATTTATTTATTTATTTATTTATTTATTTATTTATTTATTTATTTATTTATTTATTTATTTATTTATTTATTTATTTATTTATTTATTTATTTATTTATTTATTTATTTATTTATTTATTTATTTATTTATTTATTTATTTATTTATTTATTTATTTCCTCCAACGTTAAGTTATATCGGAGGACGAATGAAATAGGTGAAATGTGGCTCAAATGAGCCCAGGGTCCATCCAGCTTAGAGTTATCCGACACTCGTCTTTCAGAATAAGGGAAAATCCCGGAAAAATCTTATTCAGGTAACTCAACCTGACCTAGATTTGAATTCGGGACCTCTTGAACGTGAGACAGAGGGAGAGAGGGAGGGTGGGAGGGAAGGGAGACGTACTATTCAGTAGAATAAAACAAGAGTTTTTGGAACGGCGCAGTAGTATTAGGATTACTACGGAGGGGATTTGGCACGGGCACTTGTGGTACCTAAGCCCCAAGTAGGGTATCCTCGGGAGGAAGGATGAGTCGAGAGGAGATAGAAGGCAGCCGACCCAAGAAGTCACGACAGCGCCGACACACCCGCCGACACTTTTACCCTGAAAGAGAGTGAAATTATAATGGAGTTGAAATGGAAGGACAGGAAGTTTGGAGGGTGTAAGTAAGCTACCCTATTCGCCTGGCGACCCGGAAAACCCCTGAAAAAGCTCTTGGATCAGGTAGGTCGGCCACTGGAATCGAACTTGGGCCTCTCGAATGCGGGTCACAGACGAAACCGTCTGATTCATCCTGTTCAGTACGGGGCAGTAACTATCGCTGTACAAGCGGTATTTTTTTTGTGTGTGTGTCCAATTTGATGTCATGTATACACTAAACACCATAGATCAATTTAAAGACTTCCAATGAGCCCGGAGTTCAAAAAACGGAGAGCTATCCGGCAACACAAAAGAAAACCAGACCAAAAACTTGCTCAGGAACTTCAGACCTTCTACAGGTAAGGCGAGTGGAACCGCAGTTCAGCTAATATGGCATATGTACCACTTATACATGTAGTTTCATCAATGCAGCGCTGTTGATGCATTCCAATATACCATGGAGAAATATACCCACAGTATCGGAAACATTCAGATAATTGCACTGCACATTATTCTGCAGAAATATCGATTTCGAATAGTTAATTGTTCGACATGGACGATAGTATTTCAATAATGAATCTGCCTTGTTTATGCAATGCAGCAAGGGTTTTCATTACCAATAAGTGCACCTCTGCATTGAAGTAGGTAGGTACTATATTATGGTATTTCTTTCTCATTGTTCGCCTTTGAAAGCCATTTCTTGCCACATCGTATTATTTATATGGATTTTATCCGTGTTTTCAAACAGAATACTCCAGGTGTAAATACCCTATAGAGTTATCAAAGTCAGTGCTTTTGCAGCATCTCTGTCAACTCCTTCACCAGCTGATAATGACATTCTCAGCAGAGATCATAGAACTGGAGGTTCAGCAAACTTTAGTATATTCATAACTATTCCACAAAATATTAATACAAATTACCGAAGTCCGGATTCTATTGACATGTATCTTTTAGTTCTTTCGTCATAGACTTTGCTAATTTAGACGATGCCATTAGCAACTGCCTGAATTGTTTTAGTAAACAGTTTAGTATTAATAGAAAAGCAATGGACACAATGACACGGAGTACTAGTGGCCGAATCAGAGGATGCTTTCACACATGAAAGTAGGTATACATATTAAATCAAATATTACAATATTACAATTTAAAAATGTTTGTAAATAAAACAAGAGGAAAGCAACATGTTTGAAGTAAGGTTGTCATAAATGACAAATCTATGCAACAGGTAGCAGCATTTAAGTACTTCGGATGAGAAATAATCGATGTATAAGAGGAGAAAGATGTTGAAAAGGAAGTAAATAAATTTAGCCTTATGTGCGGCACAATAAGAGAACCCTTAGAAGAAAAACTAGAAGAGAACACAAATTAAATTCTATAAGACAATGGAAGTCAATGTATTACTGTATTCAAATAGAATAGGAAAATTTAATCAGCAGAAATTAGAGTTTTAAGATCGCTGGCTGGATTCTCTCTGTTAGACAACAAAACAAATAAAGAAATAAGAGAAGAATTAAACATATTTAACTTAAAAGAAATGACTGAAAAATAAAGAAAAGGTCAGATTTCTTAGAATAGTGGCCGACTACGTACCAACTGGTAAAAGAAACATAGGAAGACCGAGGAAGTGATGGAAAAATATGGATTGATGGGGACGGAACGGATCATAGGGTCCTAATTTGATGATGATGACGGCTTTCCTTCATATATAAAGCTGATGTTATGTTAGGTTATGTTTTTATTTGATCCATTTATACCCCGCCGTTAACTGCAATGGTCATATCGGCGTCTGTTCTCATTTGGAACATATCGAAGATATGTATTCATTGGGTTTTAATCATTAGATCACGCACACATTCTCACTCTCACACTTCCAGACTCTGGGGAAGATGAGGAATTATCTTGGTCGGAGAAAAATCCCCACCCCCACCGCCGGGAATTGAAACCGGGCCCCTAGCACGGCAGGCAGGTGCTCTACCGACCGAGCTACGTGGCCAGCCCGGTTGTTTTTGTTGGTATATTTTCTATTCATTTTCTATTTTTAGAGCACTTGTTTTGGATTTTACGTCATTATTTTATAATTTTCTTACTATTTGTATGTTTATTTAGTCATTTTCTTGCAAAGTGGGATAGTCAGGTAGTAGTGTGGCCCACAAACGACAGGTTGTGGCATTGATTCCCGTGACTGAACTTCGTGACAGATGGGGATGTCTCCCTGGTTGCAAGCCGAGTACTGGGAGGTATAATTACATTCTCCAAATTTCCTGTCCTTCTATTTCATCCTTGATTCTAGTTGACTATTTCTGCGTTCAGGGTGACTTTCGGGTGTATAATAGGGAATTAGTTTTCTGTTAATCGTCGTTTCCGGTTCCCGAGGACTCCAGGGAACGTGTAAGCCCGCAGGGGCGTAGACACAAACGATTTCTCTCTTTTTACTCTTTTCCGTCCTCCAATGCTATGTCATATTGGACTGTGAATGAAATTGGTGAAATGATGCTTTAATGAGTCCAGGGTCCATAAAGCTTAGTACTACTCGACATTCGTCTTTCAGGATAAGGGAAACCTCCGAAAAATACCTTATCCAGGTAACTCACCCCACCGAGATTCGAACTCTGGACCTCTTGAACATGAGGAGACATGCTACCATCTACACTACCAAAGCGGGCACGATCTCCTTACGAACCTTGCCATTGAGTCGTAGTATAGCAATTTTCTTAAACTTATATTAATTGTATTTTAGAATTAGAGTTCACTATGTGATAGAGAAATTAGGGTAACTTCGTGCAACCTTTGCTAACATTCTTGGGGGGGGGGGGGGTGCTGGATCACACTTCTAGTTAACGGTTAATCTAGAAAGGGTTGCTTGTGTGATGATATTGTGAGGGGAACAGGTATAGCCACAATTAAACTAGGGATTGGGAAGACAGTTTCACCTTTTTCATGTTAATGAGTGAATACAGTGAGGTTGCTACTGTCATATTTATGTCGTGTTAAAGGTTATGGTTCCGTTCATTTAAAATAGTTTTTGAACTATCTGAGAACTCAAGAGTTCTAGTTTTGCAAAACCTGCTTCAAAAACAATTTTCTGCATTTCTTTAAAACAACACTTTATAAATTACCATAAAATTATTCTTATACCTACCTTTTTGCTTGTGTAGCAGTTATTTCGACGTATAAATTATAACTTTCTGTGGACTAATTTAGTAAATTAAAGACATCTCCATTACTAGAACTTTAGTAAATTTTTTCTCAAACTCTCTGCAAGAACAATGATGAGTTTTGGCAGATATATTCTCGGTACATACTTAGATGCCTAAAATCATATAGAAGGCTAATACAGTAGCCAATTATTATTCTCATGGCCGACCTGAGGTTTTTAATCCATTGTATGAACACAGGTCAAACAAAAGAACGGGATTTCAAAGAGTATTATTTAAAATGGTGGAAAATTAAGTGGAACATAGAAAATCTCAAAAAATGTGCTAAAATATCTGTAACTTTTCTTACCTTTTTTTTTATTTTCTCCAATCCTTAAGGTTTCCTCATTATACGTAATTCAAAAAGAAGGAAAAAGGCTTCAGAGGCCATTTGCAGGAAACTGGACATATCCGAGTTTCAAAAACATGTGATTTTAAACAAATTCATTTGAAACAATATAAAAATAGTGGTAGTAAAAGAACAACAAAATTTTCTGTAAAGAGTGGCTATGGGCTGGCGTATTTTCTGGAATATACTCGAATGGTACTCTTAAGCTTATTGGACTGATTTATAATAGTATTCATCCGATATTTCGTTTTTTAATTAAGCTGTTTACAGCAACCTACGGGCACACAGAGGATGTGTCACAGTATTTTGGATACAAAAGACTTCAAAACGCCTTTTTCGAGGGAAATTCTCTATATTCAATTTTTAAGGTAAACGAGTATGATTAAAGATATGTATTTATGATATAGAAATTTTAAGGTATATTTTAATTCATCGGGATGATTTAAATTTATTAAATAGCTTAGAGTTAAAGCATATCTGGTTAAATAAAATTCTATGAGCCAGAAATTTATTGAGCGCTATGCTCAGACGAGCAATATTTAGAAGCACTTCGTAAAGAAAAATATGTATTTTAAATCTTCTGTATAATATAATCTTTGAGCTTTATATCCTGAATGTCCTGGCATAGCTGAGATACAAGGGTGGATCAGAAAGTAATTTCTCCTATCCCCCCCCCTTAAATATGTAAGTTATGTGAAAACTTCGAATTTGGGGCAATTCCTCAAACCTTCTTCTCCAATCCCTTGCAGTAGTAACTTCCTAAGTCAACAGGTGGCAGCACTGCATCCTCTTGCAAAATGACTGACATCGACATTCGTATTAGACAGCGTTCTGTGATTGAATTTTTGACTGTGGAAGGTGAAACGCCAATTCGCATTCACAAAAGGCTAGAAAGTGTGTATGGTGATGCAACGGTGGATGTCAGCAATGTTAGACGATGGGATTGTCGCTGTAACAAAGCTGAAGGGCAAACATAATTGGCAGATGAAAAGCGAAGCGGCACGCCGGCGACTGCAGTGACTCCGTGCAACATTGAGCGAGTCGATGGCATCATTTGTGGTGATCGCCGGGTAACAACAGGTGAATTGTGTCGCATTACCTCCCTCAGTAAAGGCAATGTGATGACGATTATTCAACAACTGGGTTACTCAAAAGTTTGTTCACGTTGGGTATCAAGAATGTTAACCACCCAAAGCAAAGAAACAAGGAAAACAATAGCCTCCGAACACTTGCAGCGCTTCAATTTGGAGGGACAGGAGTTTCTGGAAAAAATTGTTACTGGAGACGAAACGTGGGTTCAGTTTTTTGAACCTGAATCAAAGAGGCGGTCAATGGAATGGCATCACACAACGTCACCGAAGAAAACAAAAATCAAATCTCTGCGGTTGGCAGGGAAAGTTATGGCGACAGTGTTTTGGGATGCAGAGGGTGTGCTTATGATTGATTTTTTGGAGCAGGGATGCACAACAAAATTCTTTCCAATACCTCAGAACTCTCAAAAAGCTGAAAGCACGTCTTCGCCGAGTTCGCCCAACAAAAACTATGGCGGATGTTCTTCTTTTGCATGACAATGCAAGACCACACACCAACCGTTACACCACTGCAGAAATTGAGAAATTGGGATGGCAAGTCTTACCTCATCCCCCATACAGCCCTGACTTGGCACCATCAGACTTCCATCTGTTCGGGCCTCTAAAGGAAGCTCATCGTGGGATTCATTTTGAAGATGAGGAGGCTGTGAAAACGTCCGTGCGTCAGTGGCTTAGGAAGCAAGACCGTGTGTTGTACCACACTGCAATACATGTCCTAGTTAAAAGGAGGACCAAAACTGTGGATAAGGACGGAGATTATATTGAATAGTGACAAATTAATCGTCAATGTTATAGTTTTCAAGTTATGTAAATTGGATTCAATTTTCTTGGCAATTAAAAGAGAGAGAAAAATAGGAGGCATAACTTTTTGACCCACCCTCGTAGTATGAGATAGACAAGTGTTATTCCACAAAAAAATGTAGGGCAATTTAAGTCAACATTTTTGTGTGTAGTTCACCATTTCTAACATATGTCTTCTCATTTTGGTTGTTCAAATAGGAAGTTGTTGGATAAAGTCAACATGAAAAATCCAATGCCGTGGCCGGGATTTGAACCAGGGATCTCCTGGTTTCTGTACAGTCGCTCTAACCCATTGAGCTACCATGGCCAACGTGCCGTCTTGACAGATTCTCCATTTGACTCATATATTTTCCCGGCAGACCACTAGGGCTCTCGCACTGAGATACTCCGTTTGTGGCGACTTACTATTCCAAGTACTTGAGTCCAAGGCTTCATCACTTAACTCTTAATATTTTAGTTAATTGACTCAAGTACTTACAATAGTTAGTCGCCACAAACGGTGTATCTCGGATGCGAGAGCTCCTAGTGGTCTACCGGGAAAATATGAGTCAAATGGAGAATTTAATGTCAGGACGGCACGTTGGCCATGGTAGCTCAATGCGTTAGAGCGACTGGAAGGAAACCAAGAGATCCCTGTTTCAAATCCCGGCCATGGCATTGAATTTTTCATGTTGACTTTATCTATCAAAGACCTTAGCCTATATACGGCTAGTATGCAGAAATGATTACTTTCTATCAATTTTCTAAAATAGGGAGTTGTTATTCGATCCTAAAATTCGATACTCATATTTTAACACTGCCTGAATAAAAGAAGCATGTTTTAAGAAAGAACTCTGTGTGGGCCTGTGCATGTATTTGTGTGTGTGTGTTTGTCTGTCTGTGGACAGCGTAACTAAAAGAAAAGTAGGTTAAATTGCAAACTTAGTAGGTATTTAAGTTCAGTATTTTTAAAGGTACAATATGACAATTTGAAACAATTCCAGGAACTCAACTGCTGTCCACCTAACACAAGAAGGCAAGGCAGAGCAATGTGTAATGTAATCACTTTTGCTGTCCGCATGACGTTTATGCTTGCCTTCCGGTTATGATAAGGATGCTAGATTCACAGTATCCTCATTTAACTCTTCTATACGTAATACCTATCACTGCAGTTATGAAACGATCATTATATCTGGCAGCATGGGTGACTCACATGCACTCTCATATACTCATTTCGTAGTAAACATATCCGCTAACAGAGCAGATAAACAGTTCAAGCTCCTGTCCCTCTTCAGACCTTCCTTGCCTCCTTGTGGTGGGTAGAGAGTAGTTACATTGGAACATTTTCAATTATTTTTTATTGTCTCGGTAGTGACTAGTGATTTTGATTAAAACAACGCATATTAAGTATATTTAAATAATAGATAATGTTCACTTCCTCGATTTTCTGGAACTAGTCCCTGAAGTGCTCTTCATATGAAAGGCAATTTGTAAAAATTGTGAACGTTAAAGATAGACATACTACAAATGAGAAATGTGTTTTTAAAACTTTAAATATATTTTTTGTAACATAAGCTATTTGCAACAACCCGTTATTATTTGTTTCAATTGTGTCATTTTTAAAGTATAGTCACGTTAAACAATTGACTATCGCTATTCGCCTTGTATCAATAATGACATGTTTTTTTGTAATTTTTCTGCAAAGGTTTTGTCTCGAGTAAAATGAAGTAGGTGGAAAAATAAGCTTTCTTAAAACAGTTTGTTGCAGGTATATAAAAATAAACTATAGTTTAGAGAAAGTCTTTGAACGTAACATCTCTTTTTTTTTCAGCCAAAGTTGGCAGATCCGGTTATAGGTATCAGCGATGGTATAGCACAGATCGTATCATCCTAGCTGTCGTATTGTCTCAAGGTTTTTGCCCTGCGTAGTGCATGACTTGAAGTAGGCGAGGGGTGACAAGGTCGACAAACTGGTATATACCGCTATCGGCAGCATGCACGGAGTCTATCAGCTTCGCTCGATTCTTCCTGACTTTCCTGACAAGAAAGACACAGTACCGTAAAAGACCTTTGTATTCAGTTGAATAGTAATTAACTTATTCACGACAGCGGAATAAATTAATCGTATAGGTGTACCACGATACATGATTCTTAGACATTGCTATAATATTATATCGTTGTAGAATAGTAATTGAAGCAATTTAATAATATTGCCTGTGCTGCTATGTTTTGTATAGTAGTGACAGGGGTCTACAAAATGAATTGTACAAGTTTGAATAAGTGTGAAACAAAACAAGTACAGTTGTATAATAGAACAAGTGATAGATTAAATTCTAGAAAGTAGTGTCCACGCCAACTTTTTACATTGTGTTTAATATGATTTTTAAAGGTTAGACAGGAAATAGCAAAACAAATGTTTACTTTATAAATAAATACTACTTCTCTATATGCCTCTCTTTTTAAATGGTTCATGCGAGGCCAAACAGGCAGTCGAAATATGTAATTGCGTACTAATTGTTTCGATTCTGCTAACATCCAATTAGGAAGTGATAATGTTTCTCCATGCTGTAGGGTTACGGTGTCTGACTTCCAACCTGAAGAGGTCGAATTCGAAACCCGGTTGGAATGAGCTGTATAAGATTTTGGCTCTGTTATCCTCCTCACTAGACAAATGTGACGCAACACTAAGCCAATTTGACCCCATTTGGGCACAATTTCACGTCACATTCACTGATGGAAAGCGTTAAATATTTTATAGTAAAACATAATCTTGAATCAATCTCTAACAATGAACGTATTTAAAACTGTAGGAATTGCTTAGTAGAGGGATATCCGGGGCAGGTCTTCCACAAGTGACGTGCAAGGTATGCACTCAACAGGTTCTGGGTTGGATCCCTGGGGCCTCTCTGACCATGAATTTCTGTGTGATTTTTGTTGTTTGGCTAGGTAAATGTGGGATGGTTTCTTTTGCTTCGTTACTTATAATTTCGCTACCCCATCTCGATATCAACATATTAGTTGGAATACATTATGTATTTTTTCTACTTATAAGAAATTATCTGATAAAGTTAACTTTTACATTTTATGTATACTTCTTAATTTTTTTGTTCCATTTAGACCTCACCTTTAACTGCAGTGGTCATATCGTCGGCCGCTAACCTTTGGAACTTATCCATGGTAATTAATTGTTCTTTCACACTGGCCGTGTGTAGGCTAAAGTATGGAAAGATAGAGTCAGACTGAAAAATTCAATGCCATAGCCGGGATTTGAACCACGGATCTTCTGGTTGCCGTCCAGCCGCTCTAACCCTTGAGTTACTATGGCCAACGTGCCGACATGACATTAAATTCTCCAACTGACTCGTGATTTTCCCGGTAAACCACTTAGAAGTTCTCATAAACACATGAGACCTTAATGGTGACTTACAACGTGTAAGTACTTTAAGGCCTGGGCTTTTAGTTAACCACTATTAGGTCAATTAATAGAAATTAATTGTTCTTTCACACTGGCCGTGTGTAGGCTAAAGTATGGAAACATAGAGTCAGACTGAAAAATCCAATGCCATAGCTGGGATTTGAACCATGGATCTTCTGGTTGCCGTCCAGCCGCTCTAACCCTTGAGCTACTATGGCCAACGCGCCGACATGACATTAAATTCTCCAACTGACTCGTGTTTTTCCCGGTAAACCACTTAGAAGTTCTCATAAACACATGAGACAACTACCTTAATGGCGACTTACAACGTGTAAGTACTTTAAGGCCCGGGCTTTATAGTTAACCACTATTAGGTCAATTAATGGAAATTAATTGTTTTTTCACACTGGCCGTGTGTAGGCTAAGTATGGAAAGATAGATTCAGACTGAAAAATCCAATGCCATAGCTGGGATTTGAACCACGGATCTTCTGGTTGCCGTCCAGCCGCTCTAACCCTTGAGCTACTATGGCCAACGTGCCGATATGACTCGACATGACTCTATTTCAGTCTGACTCTATCTTTCCATACTTTAGCCTACACAAGGCCAGTGTGAAAGAACAATTAATTTCCATTAATTGACCTAATAGTGGTTAACTATAAAGCCCGGGCCTTAAAGTACTTACATGTTGTAAGTCACCATTAAGGTAGTTGTCTTATGTGTTTATGAGAACTCCTAAGTGGTTTACCGAGAAAAACACGAGTGAGTTGGAGAATTTAATGTCATGTCGGCACGTTGGCCATAGTAGCTCAAAGGTTAGAGCGGCTGGACGGCAACCAGAAGATCCGTGGTTCAAATCCCGGCTATGGCATTGAATTTTTCAGTGTGACTCTTTCTTTCCATATCGATGGTGTTAACTCGTAATCGTTAGATCACGCTCACACTCACACTTCCAGACTCTGGGGAAGATGGAGAATCATCTTGTTTGGAGAAAAATCCCCACTCCCATCCGGGAATCGAACCTAGGCAGGCAGGTGCTCTACCGACTGAGCTACGGGGCAGTCCATATTAATTCTTGTTTTCTTGAATCCTGACTTCATAAAACGTCTATAAATGGGACGTACTCTGGTCCTGGGGTTTAGCGCAAGCACTTTCTCCTGTTATTAAAATAACAGAATAAATTGTTATTAAAATGGCCAGAACGGAATGCATCCTTCAAGGATCCTTCAATTTACCTTAGAAGACATGTTTCTGAACTTTTAGATTGACGAAGTTTTATGGCGATATTCTACGGATATTCTCGTTAATGGTGATGACCTAGTTCCTACTGTCTCACAAAGCTGATAGGTTTTGGTTTATGTGTCGATTTTGTTGATCACATTGGCTACTAATGGTTTATTGCTCTGAGACTCTTTAATGATGTTTGTTCCACTCCCCTGAAATGTTTCTGTTGTAATACAATCGATCTGACTCTATAATATTCACTATATTTATTTTATTAACTAAAAAAATCACATAATCGTGATGGATTACGTATTTGGTCCCGTATAATTAACTTCGCTCCACCTAAAAAAATAGGTCATGATTTATTACTTGCAAAAACAATACAACACCACACAGCGTACACTGACTCCCGTAAATAATCGGACAGACTTTGCATTTCACTATGGAGTGCTGTATAAAGCAGGATAGAGTATGTGTATCAATCTCAAGGTACTCCTTGTGTTAAGCAAAGATCATTTGCTATGAATATCCATTTTAGAGATTGAAAATGAGGCTCAACTAAGAGCTTTACCATTCAACCGAGTTTACATCACGAGATTACGACACAAAAAGAATCTGACAGCACAAATGAAACGCAATACAAACGAGTAGGTGAAGTCTATCAGTAGACCAAACAGCATCGTAGAAGTACGTCAACTGCGCATCGAGAAGGCAAGAGCATAGTATGGGGCCCAGAGGTAATCAGAGTACCTTTGAACAGAGGCAGTTAATGAACTATCACTATGAAAAGAAAAAGACATACCGGGAATTAGCAGAGATTCTGAATCTTAGAAAAAGTACAGTTAGAGACATAATTCAATCTCGAGCAAAGCCAGGGCGACCAAAACTTCTTACCGATAGGCGGGGGTCTTATACTATGCGGAAGGTAAAACGGAATCCGCGTGTTCGTGCTCCGGTGATTTGTGCTGAGATTCAGGAAGAACTGGGACTGACAGTCCTGAAACGGTCAGAAGGGCCATACGAAAACAAGATTTTAATGGTGGCGTAGCCAGGAAAAAGCCATACATTTCCAGCAGGAATAAAAGGAAGCGATTACAATTTGCCGAAGACTTTGTAAACAAGACAACCGATTGGTGGGACCAAGTTATTGTTTGTGACGAAAGCAAATACAACCTTCCTATACAGGGTGGTTGGTTGTGTGAAGGAAACCAAACACAGAGCTGGAAGAGCACAATTTACAAGGCACAGTCAAACACGGCGGAGGGAGTGTAATGGTATGGGGCTGTATTTCCTCTACGGGAGTGAGAAAGCTTGTTCATAGACACAACCATAAACAAGGAAGTCTATCTTAGACTATTTCAGCAAAATTTAAAACAAAGTACGTCAATGAAGCGTCTTTTGGTCAGCTTCTCATTTTATCAGGATAATGATCCGAAGCATACGTCCCACATTGGACAGCTATGGTTACTTTACAACTGTCCTCATGTACTGCATCCACCTCTTTAGTCCCCGGATCTTAATCCCATAAAAGCAGTGTGGGATAAACTGAAGAAGGCCGTGCGGAAGACCCCATCACCTCCAAGCAGCACCTGAAGGAGAGGTTGCAAGAGGAATGGAGCAAACTTTCTACAGCCTACATGAAAAACCTGGTTCACAGCATGCCGAATGGGTTGCGAGTAGTAGTGAAAAGAAGAGGGAGAGTCACAAAGTACTAAGCCATATTTTGTATCACACTCAAGTTGTTACGTTCAATTACTTTTGAGGGCCAAAAAATGTCACATTTCTTTTTAATTCTTAAAAAACACGCATTATATAATTTTTATGTGAAATAACATTTATTTTCTTGCAAGAACGAACCATGTAACTGTCGGTTACCATTACTTTCAGTAAAACAGCACATCAAATGTTGATTTTGACTTTAAAAACTTAGTACTCTGCTTTGTCCGATTATTTATGGGAGTCTCTGTACATTCTCAACAGTATCAGTCATGTTCTTACTTCTGACTCATGATGTCAGCACTACAGCGTTAACATTACATAATTGTTAGTCGTGCAGTGCGTTCATTTGGTCCAATTGCTTTCTCTTTAAGAATTTTGATACCGAAATTAAGATTTGCCAGAAGTAAAGAGTCATGATGGATGTCAAAGGAATGTTGGTTCTTTGTTACGACAAGGGCAAGGCCAGTTGAGTTGTGGGGAAAGTTGTTATAACAAAAGCAGTGTAAGAAACAGTGTCCTTAGCAGTTTTCTAAAGGGGCTCACTTGACTTATATGAATAGGAAATTCTTTGGGTCATTTAGAATGGCATGACAAAACAGCCACAAAGAGATTTTGGTTGAATGAAGAGGGCTTTCAGGAAGTGAAAGTGATACACCCACGCGCAGCTGTGGACAAGGATCTTCGGCGTGGAGCCGAGGAGAGCTCTCCGTGGCTTGAAAAACCATTAGAACAGTCTTCGGCGTGAGGCCGATTAGAGCGGTCCGAGACGTAAAGCCTATTAGGGCAGTCCTCTGGTTCTGTCTTGAATATTTGTCGGTTCATATATATATATATATATATATATATATATATATATATATATATATATATATGAGGAACGAATAAAGTTTATCGAGTAATAAACATTCTGCCGTCAGTAACTCTAAACAGAGATTGGTAACCCTTGGCCGGCAACTTTCATTTCGATGTTCTAAAAAAAAAAAAAAAGGAAAAAAAAAAGCAGTGAATAAATAAATTGGAAACGGGCATTCCAGTGTTATTAAAATCTTCTCACACACATCCGCGCATACCCTGAGAAAAACCTCATTGCTCGCCACCATCTTGTTATTGCTTCAATTTCAATCATGACTGTTTTATATCGGTTATATCGGTATCTGATATATATAAATGAGGGTGCGTAATTAGACCAGCACTCATTCAGTATCTGAGGAAACCGAGAAACTGCAATAGGAAACAATCCCGGCCACGCACACCAATATTACGGCTGGTTGCAGGTTTTAATCGGCGGAGGCGATGGCTGTTTTTATTTTGACGGGCATAAAAGTCCTTAGTATGGCTTTATTTGGAAGGAAAGCAAAGCCGGTGGTATCATGTCATAGATTTAACACACATAGAAAACTTTGAAACCTAACTTGGAAATCTCTGAGGAAAACAAAGAAGTTTATCACAGCTCATAGAGAATGGGACGCTAAAATCAAAAGCACTTAAAAATCGTCTATAAATAAAACTGAATCTCTCGTTTTCACCACTATCTTGCATATGTCGAAATGAGGTCGCAGTTGGGTTGGTCTTTATGCCTAAAGATAAATATTATTACTGTTTATTATTATTATTATTATTATTATTATTATTATTATTATTATTATTATTATTATTATTATTATTATTATTATTATTATTATTATTATTATTATTATTATTATTATTATTATTATTATTATTATTATTATTATTATTATTATTATTATTATTATTATTATTATTATTATTATTATTATTATTATTATTATTATTATTATTATTATTATTATTATTATTATTATTATTATTATTATTATTATTATTATTATTATTATTATTATTATTATTATTATTATTATTATTATTATTAGTAGTAGTAGTAGTAGTAGTAGTGGTAGTAGTAGTAGTAGTAGTAGTAGTAGTAGTAGTAGTAGTAGTAGTAGTAGTAGCAGCAGTAACTGAAACAGTTTTAAAATTACGCAGCCATTGAATGTTATTGTTGCTTGATAAGGTGAAGATGGAAGTAAGAGAGTACCACTTATAAGTTTTTTTAAATTTCTGCAAAAAGTGCCTTCTTTAAAGCTTTCTATCCTCACCTATGGCCTCTATCTTCTTGTTTTTCTATTGATCTACATATCATTTTTATTTTGATCCTTTCTTTTGGCCTCCTTATTACATTTCCTTCTAATTCTCATTATATTCTCTTAATTCTGCAAACCTGAAGATATTTAGAACTACTTGATATTTGCTCTTCTTTTTAATTTACTCCTCCAAAGTTGTCATATCGGATGATCATTGAAATGGGTGAAATGATGCTCAAATTAGCCCAGTTTCCATAGAGCTTAGAGTTATCCGACGTTTACCTTTAAGGATAAGGGAAAACTCCAGTAAAACTTTATTGACCAACATTCGAATTCGGAACCTCTTCAACGTGAGGGAGAAACGTTAGCACCGCACTACAGGGGCGTGACTTGATATTCGTTATTCTACAAGTTCTTCTTAGAAACAACTTTTAAATTATCCAGTAACCGGCTTGCTTTCGACGATGCCAATAGAAACCAAACATAGACAAAAAAATGGATAAACAAAATGAAAATGAAATCTATGAAAGTAAAAGTAGATAAGTGCAGAAAACAACCGAGAATTTCTGTCTAAGGAGTTAAATATACAAATACACCTAACAGAATAGTACATTACAGACCGAATGGAAAAAGACATTGGAAAAGACAGTGGTAAGATGTGACAGGCTTCAATAATGATAATGATGATAATAATATAAATAATAATAATAATAATAATAATAATAATAATAATAATAATAATAATAATAATAATAATAATAATAATAATAATAATAATAATAATAATAATAATAATAATAATAATAATAATAATAATAATAATAATAATAATAATAATAATAATAATAATAATAATAATAATAATAATAATAATAATAATAATAATAATAATAATAATAATAATAATAATAATAATAATAATAATAATAATAATAATAATAATAATAATAATAATAATAATAATAATAATAATAATAATAATAATAATAATAATAATAATAATAATAATAATAATAATAATAATAATAATAATAATAATAATAATAATAATAATAATAATAATAATAATAATAATAATAATAATAATAATAATAATAATAATAATAATAATAATAATAATAATAATAATAATAATAATAATAATAATAATAATAATAATAATAATAATAATAATAATAATAATAATAATAATAATAATAATAATAATAATAATAATAATAATAATAATAATAATAATAATAATAATAATAATAATCAGAAACATTAATTTGAACAGAAAAGCTGATATCGAAAATATAGAAAAAGAAAATAGTAGAAGTAGTGTGTTAATGTCAGAGGTTCTACTCCCATTAGTCCTGGACCCGTAGAACCAAGGACCCGGGCCTCCTTCCACCAGGGAGTTACCGAGCTGTCCCAAAAGGGCGCCCGGCGCCTCCGTGGTGCTATCCATAGGGCAAGACCTAGAAGCTAACAAGCCCCCCCCCCCCCCCCATCTGGTCCTGTGGACTCAAGACGGATGGAAGTGGATACGCCACCTACGCGCGCCAACTCTAAAATGGGAAAGCTACCGATATGACCTCGGTGGGGCCACCTGGCGATCTAGCACACCTACTAGCTCTGCAGGCTAGTACCCGGGAATATTAATGGCTTCCCTCAACCCCATCCGGAGACGTACCCGATCACCCATGGGTATCGGGAACCACTGCTCCCTCGAGTCCAACCCAATCCGAACAACTCCCTATACGGGAGGGGCTCAAATGTTCGGAGTAGAAGTAGTACAAAAATTTTAGGCCCACAAGTCGTAGGTCAACAATACAGACTTACAAGTAAAAAGGGGATAAAAAATATCAGACAGCCATGGCGATATTAGGAAATGAAAGTTAAACTTTTATAGACATAGTAAACCATTGGATGCCGAGATGCTGACCACATCTCCTCCCCTTATCGGTTGGATGATCGCCCACCTCTGCCGTGAGCAAGTGGGCGTGAGGCCGATAGTCGGGTTGGTAAGCCTTGGTCCTTTTAGGGCCGTCGCGTCAGTGTTTATTTATAGTAAAGGATTAAATTCAAATAGGTTCACGAAACAACTTATAGAATTTAAAATAAACAGAAGTAAAGCATAAGTAGAAATGGATTGGTGAAGTAAAAAAGACTTCAAATTGGCTTTAATCACTCAAGACGATATCCTAGACAGGGACGACATCTTTAGAATGAAGGTGCATAAGTGGCATATTGACCAAGAGAACAAACCGAAGAAAAAGACAGGAACAACATAGACAGACGAGAAAGAAAGCCCACAGCCGAAAAATGAGAGAACTTTGGATTCATAGAACTATAAAGAAACTGTAAGTACTAAGTTCAAAATAGCGCAATTCGGATAAAAATATGTAAAAAGACATGGCCAGAAGGTTTTGCAACGTAGTGTTAACCTATGGTCTGGACGTTTTCTTTATAAAACTGACTTCTTGGGAGGCTGAAGGCATTTACGCCAAGTTGCGAGCAAGAGATTTGGCTTAGATCTCCTGTCGGCTGTTCCTGACATTACATAAGTACATGTCATGATGTGAGCCCATCCCTAGATTACAGGAACAAAACGAACAGTCACGTGGTGCAAGCCCGAGATCACGAAACCTCCATTCCGTGGTTGTCTGGTGGTTTTCATTCTCTCCGCCTCTTCAGCCTCTCTCATCCTTGGCATTTCTACAACAACCACCTCGGTCATAACCTGAAGAGGCGAACATTGCGCATCGTCACGCCACCACTGACATTAACGATCCTAGCTTAAAGTTTTCTTTGATTAAATCATGTTTTCTTGGCTAATTAACTCCACTTATTTGCAAGACAGAAATACACTTGGGCTTTGAAGATCTGGTTTGGGATTTTTCTAAAAAGAAAACGACGTTCAAAGTATGATTATAATGTTGGTGGTTGCGGCATCGATGGCGATGAACTTTTACGGGTTTCCTTGATTTCAACATTTCAAAACTACTTTTACAATTTACGTCTGATAAATGTATTTTCTACATTGGTGGCCTGGAGCCTAAAGTTATAAATTTCTACCAGGTTTGAAAAATTCCGTTTCGCTTAAAGCACGGAACTTCTGCATGTAAAAGTAGAAGAAAAATGCCCTTAACAGATTTACAATCTATCACCTACAACCTCAGCCACTACTTTCTGCCCACCACAAGAAGGCAAGTGGGCCTGAAGAGATAGATGGGGCTTGAACTGTTTATCTGCTGTGTTTGTGGATCTTTTAACTATGAAATGAGTGTATGAGAGTGCATTTGATTCACCCTTGCACCCAAATCTAATGCTCATTTCAGTAAATGCTGTGACTGGTTTTATACATGGATGAGCTATGTGACAACACTGTATATTTTAGATGAAGTTAGCATCCTTATCACATCTGAGCATAAACATCATGCGGACAGAAAAAGTGATTACATTACACATTCCTCTGCCATGCCTTCCTGTAGTGGGTAGACAGTACCTATTAGTATCATCATACCGGAGGAGAATCGGTACATAGGCCGCCATACTGAGCCCCTTATTCTTATGCCCCCAAGTGGGACGCCCCCGGGAGGAAGGATGAGGCGAAGGAGACAGAGGGCGGCCGACCCAAGGAGCCACGACGATACAGAGGGCAGGGTCCCTGCAGTTTACTTGGATAGAGACTTCCCCCGACAGGCCAGGACAACGGATTCGCTCCCCCACAGCGGGACGGCAACGAAACCAGTAGCCGAGCCCCACAGGTCCCAGGCAGGCGATCCGAGCCCCAAACGTCCCTGGCTGGCGGTCCCGAAATGGTCCCAGCAGAGGAGCTGAGACCGGCAACCGACCTACCGGAGAAGGAAGTAGTTTTCCTCAGAGCATATCATCCTGCCATACACCGCCGAGACCCCCGCCGACACTGAAAGAGACTACCAGATGAGAGATGATATTAAATGACAATAGAGATGAAATGGAGGGACAGGAAATTCGGGGGATGTTATTAACCTACCCAGCATTCACCTAGCGACCCGGGAAATCCCCCGAAAAAACCAATGGGAAAGGTAGGGTGGCCACGGGAATCAAACCCAGGTCTCCCGAATGCGGGCTACAGACGAAATCGTCTGAACCATCCCGCTCGGTAGACAGTACCTATACTACAATAAGATTATTCTCAACAAACCATGAAGGCATTGGAAAATATATATTGCCTGAGCAGGGATACTTGGAACGTCGAACTGAACTAGTATAACCTGTATCTTTAATCGGGAGTATTAATATTAATGATTGTTGAAGTCTAATGGTTAGCAATGGGAAAGCTGAGTATATCTATTCATTATTTTCTAATTACCGTCTCGTTATTTGAATTATTAGGATATTTACACAAAACCAATATTTATTGAATTTAAAATACCTAATATCTAATTGGTATTTCTCAGCATATGTAATGCTTAAAATCCTCATTGCTTTGTACTTTTTAACCAATTTATTTCCAGTTTTTGCCTCTGGTATTACTAACGCTAACTAAAAGCTTGATTTGAATTATTTGGTATAAATAAAACTATATTACAATTAATTATTTCCGGGCTGTTTTGTCGTTTGTCTGTTGGCGTCAGAACGTCCAAACGGTTCGTCCACAACTGCGGTAGACATCCTCGATCAAAGTTTCCTTGGAGAGAGTTTCGCTGCATCTACCCAATTAATAGATTTCCTCTGCTCATAATTAAAGTGGCTAGAAAAAATTACAACTGAACTTTTGTATTTTTTATGAACGAACTACCAGGCATGTAGTTGCATGTACTTTAGTTAAAACCTAAAATTACATTTCCAGTTAGAAACATACGGCGGCGTACTGTGGCGTATATTTTGATAAGATTTTAAATGTGTATGTAAAGTTAATAATTTCTCAACTAGCTTTAAGGTAGATCTATACGTAGATTTTATTCGTGCTCATGTTTAAGAGAAAACTAGATGTTAATAGATTATAAATCCTAGAGTTTGGTACTTTCTGAGTTGAACAACTGCAAGTTTCCTTCACTTTTAAATTTAGTTTTTTGGTTTTATTTTATGCTGGTTCATTCTTTATTGATTTTCTTTTTCAATACAATCCTAAGGGGCCAATTATGGCACACTGCATTCTAAATATTTCTGGTTCCTATCCTGTTTCTCCCACACCTTTCTTATCAACCTCAGACCAGTTCTGCAAGTTTTGGTTCTTAGGTGTATAGCCATATAAGAAGATAGAGAAAACTACCGTTGGGGTCGCATGACGTACATCGTACATCTGCGTAAAAAGGCTCTGTTTTGAAATATTATGGCACTTTGAGTTCTATAGAAACCGTTAAGCAAAGACTTCAACAGAAATCTTGAAAAGGGGGGGGGGATGTCAAGTACTCATATGCTCTGCTGTGTGCTCTAGGTAGTATTCGTTTAAACAGTCATCTGCATTGAATTCACCCTATGACATCCACTGTGGTAATAATAATAATAATAATAATAATAATAATAATAATAATAATAATAATAATAATAATAATAATAATAATAATAATAATAATAATAATAATAATAATAATAATAATAATAATAATAATAATAATAATAATAATAATAATAATAATAATAATAATAATAATAATAATAATAATAATAATAATAATAATAATAATAATAATAATAATAATAATAATAATAATAATAATAATAATAATAATAATAATAATAATAATAATAATAATAATAATAATAATAATAATAATAATAATAATAATAATAATAATAATAATAATAATAATAATAATAATAATAATAATAATAATAATAATAATAATAATAATAATAATAATAATAATAATAATAATAATAATAATAATAATAATAATAATAATAATAATAATAATAATAATAATAATAATAATAATAATAATAATAATAATAATAATAATAATAATAATAATAATAATAATAATAATAATAATAATAATAATAATAATAATAATAATAATAATAATAATAATAATAATAATAAAATAATGATGATAATGATAATAACAACAATAATAATAAAAATAATAATATACTTTATTGTCTATAGACCTGTATACAAGTTTCAGACATTGTCAAATTTTAGTATTTACATTTACAAACAGTACAACATATTTACAATTCATCCAGAGAATACAGACATTTTTTAATCTAATTCTTTAAGCTAGTTTTAAAGTTAGATTTTTTTTTACTGTTTTGATGCTATAGGTAATTTATTATACAAAATTGTTCCTATAACATTTATATCCTTAAATACAATTTGCTTATTACACTTATATCTATGGTAATTAATGCCCTGTACAAATAAATAAATATGAAATATCAAATAGATGAGTAGTAGGGGAAAAACAAAAGAAGAGAGAGCATTAAATATCTAAGTAACGAAATCAATAACAAGGAATGTCTTGGCAACGGTTAGTGCCACATAACTCATGTTTCTCAACAGATATACAATTTGGCTGAAACAAGATTCTATCTCGTATAGTTCACATTTACAGAAAAATAAATTAGAATGAAGGAGGTGTAGATATTCGACCCAACGCTTCGAGACTAAACCGAGGATACTGTTAACAGGTGTGTACATTTACGATATTGCTGCTTTAGGGCAACTTCGGATTTTTAGTCTACCAAACTAAATAACAAAGTTTGACCACATAACCGTGAATATTATTATTTTTAGTAGGATTCTTATTCTGTATATACAGTACAGTCCTATATACGGATAAAGTATAAATTGTTAGCATGTTGTGTTCTTTAAAAGCATTCCTACAAGATTCCCCAAATTTTAAATTACTAATAATTCTGACGCATTTCTTTTGTAGAACCATCAACTTATTCATATGCACATTTGCTGCACCGCCTCAATCCCATAATGTAGGTGAGGATAGATAACACCATAATAAATTAGTTTTAATTGTTCACTCACTAATGTATGTTTAAAAAATCTTAAAAGATAAATGGATTTGCTAATTTTGTTACATATACTATCTATGCGTTGTGCCCCTGTTAGCCCACTGTCTATCCATATTCCTAAGAATTTACGCGTGTCTATTTTATCACAGTTTTTATTCTCAATCACAAGTGTCTGTTCCAATTGCTCTCTTTTTGAGAGGTCATACTTCATAAATTGTTTTAGCCATATTGCACATGAGATTGTTCCTTTTAAAATAGTCTGATATTTCATTGGTACCCAATACAACTGTTACCATTAAAGATACATTACAAGCCCCCCAAAAATTTACTGGAGTATCATCTGCGTATGATGTTATCATGAAATTTATGGGATGATTAATGTCAGTAACATATAACAGAAACATTAAGGGACCCATAAACGACCCTTGATGTACCCCATATCTTACTATTCCCTATTTTGACTTTACCACTGACAAGCACTTATTACTTTTAACATGGATTTCAGTTATCTGCTTTCTGTCTAACAAGTATGATTTACAAATTTCATAAGCTATTCCTCTTAATCCATAAGCTTCTAATTTAGCTAGAAGGAGATCATGCTTGACGCTGTCAAAAGCCTTTGAGAGGTAAAAGAATACTGTGCCCACCTTTTGATTTTGTTCTAATAAACTAATGACCTGATAGATGTAATCAATAACGGCAGTTGTAGTTGAAAAACCCTTTCTAAATCCATGCTGAAACTGGCAAAATACATTTTCCTTATTTAAAAATTCTAGCATCCGGACTAAGAGAATTCGCTCATTTATTTTACCAATCTCAGATGTTAAAGTAATTTGCCTATAATTATTTATATCTAATTTCTCCCCTTTCTTATAGATAGGCCTTACAATACTTGTCTTTAAGCAATCTGGAAATACTCCCTTCTCTATTGAATAATTGATAAGATGTTCCAATCTTTTCGCTATTTCATTCTTGCAGTATCTTAGTAGCTTTGAACTAATTTCATTCCAGCCTGATGTACTTTTATTAGGCAAAATCCTAATTATTTTAATAATTTCACTTACATTTGTAGGGTTCACATACATTGTTGATTTGACATTCCAAATAATATTTTTTTCTTTTTCCTAAATTTTGCTGTATTAAATTTAAATAAAAATTATTTATATACTTACAGATTTTATGTGGATCCTTCTATATAATCCCATTTATTTCTAACTGGAAATTTTCTACTTCATTTGTTGAAATCTTATTTTGATTTACAATTCCCCACAATGTTTTAGAAGCATGTTTGGATGTTTGCATAGTGTGCCTATAATATTTCTGTTTATTAATTTTTAACTGTTTTAGATACTCCCTCCTATATCCACTATACCTTTCTTTAAAAATTTCTGAAGAGTTAGATTTGTATAATATATAGCAATCCTTAACTTTATCCCTTAGCTCAATAATAATAGGAATATTAACTTTAGTATATTTTCTTGGTTAACCCAGGACATGCTATATCATAATGCATTTTAAATACTTTATAAAATACATCCCATTTATCATCTATGTTGACAGAATTGTATACATCCTCCCAACTTTCCTGTTTTAATAGACTTACTAAATTTTCTAAATTTCTTTCTTTTAATTGCCTAAAAGTTATAGTAATATTTTGTTTTGATTTGCTGTGTGTTACTCAGCTCAAGATATTGAGCTGAATGGTCAGAGATACATGAATCCATTATACCTGCAGTTGTTACTTCCTCCTTCATATTTGTAGCTATAAGATCAATGGTGGTAGCAGTGTTTACTGTAATGCGTGTAGGTTCATAAATAGTATCTACAATATTGTAACTATTAAAGATGTTTTTTTAACTTATTACTCATACCGTTATCTGCTAAATTTATGTTTAGGTCCCCAGCAAGAATTATATTTATGTTCTCGGTTACATAATCATTTAATAATCTATCTAAGCAACTCAGGAAGTCAGTTACAAATGATGCGGGTGATCTATACAGGCCAAATATCAGTATATTTCCTTCATGGGTTGCAACTTTAATACCACTGACTTCGAAAACATTTTCTTCACAGTACTGACTTAATTTTAAAACCTTTAGTTCTACATCTTTCCTAGTTAGTATCATTACTCCACCACTCTTATGGACAAGTATACAATAGGAGCATACAGTAATATAATTCATAATATTATACAAACTCACTTGATCTTCTCTTAACCCATGATCAGTAAAAATGGCTATTTGTGGGCATACCCCATTCACAAAGTGTTGAAGAGCATCTCCCTATAGTTTATATACTATTTCACTATCGACATGTTCTATGGTGCAGTAAAGTATAAGCAAACCTTAGAATTAAATGTCCTTGCTTTACTTCACAATCTATATATATTAGAGACTATATATAGGTTATATAGTGCATCAGCAATTTACCATGTGATAACATTTAAGAAATAAAATAGGCATTATGAGTTTATTCATATGTCTGGAGTACAAACTGGGTCTAATTCCATCAAACGCATTTGACTTTCGAAAAGGTAGAGAAAACCGGAGAAACAAAACCCTTGTAATTATCAAAGAACGTAGACCTTGTGGTAATGTTTGCATACGATGCAGTGAACAGTAACCTCACTTTTTCACGGTAATTTCTGTTAGCTTGCGTGCCAGTGACAAACATCTGAATTCGATACATAGCCAACGTCACCTCTGAGATGATACAGGATATCATGACGGGCTTCTTTGTTCTAAAGGTATATAAACCACGCTGTTGATGAAACGGCCATCAATTAATAGCAAATATATTAGATTTTACATGAAACAAACCTCACACGAGATGCGTACGGTGTTCCCACAGCGGAATCGCCATGGCGCATGCGCTTGTGATACAGCTTCAGAAATTTATTGTGGCCAACATCTGCCTTTGTTCCAGAAAGGCAACTCAAAAACTGTTTAGGATGTTATTCAGCAAATTTGTCACCGGGTGGTACGGTAAGTAATTGCCCTAATTCCTAGCTTGGTGTCATAAAGTGAGGCTTTTAGACTTCTAAAAAGAAGTATTTCACAGACAAATATGTACCAGACGTTTGGGATTTAATTGTAACACAAAACACACGCTTATGTCTTCCTTCAATAAACATTCCGTATTAATGACATTGGAGAAAGAGTCGACGTGTTCACACATTTGATGTACAGATCGTTCTTGTGTGTACATCTTGTTATTACAGATAAACTTTGGTCAAAATACATTAGAATAAGGTTAGAATTTTAGAAAATGTAATGGCATTATAAGTTTTGTACATGACTAGAAGGAAAAAAACAAAACAAAAGAGCATTAAATATCTGAGTAACGAAATCAATAACAAGGAATATCTTGGCAACGGTTAGTGCCACATAACTCATGTTTCTCAACAGATATACAATTTGGATGAAGCAAGATTCCATCTCGTATAGTTTACATTTATAAAAAAATAAATTAGAATGAAGACTTTTTGGAAAATTAAAGATGTAATCGTTGTAGTAACATAACATAGGTAAATGAAATATGAACTAATCAACATATTTTATTTTGCTTCTTCTGAAAGAATTACTATCTTCCCCATGAGTTGAATAATTTGTTCAAAACACTTATGTAGTGACACGGCAAGAAGAATCATTACATTTAATGGTTACAAAACGACTGAGATATTTTGTTATTTTCTGACTGTTCCAGTTTTTGTGCAGACATCGAAACGCCTCACCAATCGTGATGCAAAAGCAGGATGCATATGGATCTCCAACCTTGAAGTGTCCACGTTAGTAGACGAACGGGTCTCATGTCTGGATCTCCCAATGATGTGCGTACGGTTCTCCACTTGTGATCTGTCTACGGTAATAGTCGTAAGAACTTGCGATATCTCAGCATCAAAGGAATTTCCATTTATTCTGCTAGGAGGTGTCTAAGTTCCAATAATAAACAACTGGGAGGACTATTATTGAAAGGAAGTCTTAGTTTTCGTCCATAAACACAAATAACCATAAGATCCAAAAACTTGTCTCGTGCCATCATCTCTTCTAAAGTCCGCCCTCATGCCGCAAATATATAAGATTGATAGGCGTAAAGTCTCTTGTCTTCATTTTCTAAACTTCTTATGTACTTAAAAATGTAATACATTTTAGCTAAGTAGTCGCTAGTAAGTTCTTGCATAGTTTTCTCCATTTTGGAGCAATTTTATATTCAGTTTTCCAATATGAAGAAAAGTTCAGAAAGTATGCGTAGTGCGAATTTTGAAAAATGTTGACAAATCAATTGTGATTCGGATTTAGACGAGATAGGAGAAATGGCAACAAGAGATTTTAGTTTGCCACCCGAAAATGGAGACGCTGGCGTACAGGATCACGAAGGCGATTGGCTGCTTCAAGTCATGCTACAACTTTTAAATCTGCAGTGGTTTGATATCCTGCGGTTTGGCCCTTGGAAATTTCAATGTGGATTGGTATGTGTTCCTGTGGAAGAAAGAGCATTTGATAAATCAGTATATGTCCTGTGGTGAGATCTTGTTTGAACATAACGACAACTACCTAGAATAGCTACAAAATAAGAATGAACATGGATTGAGTCAATACGGTTATCCTACTGTCTTGGTGTTGCCTGTTCCACGGCTAGTGGGCGACAGAGATGGAAGATATATGTCTTTGTCTCACCGAATCCACCTTCAAGTGCAGCAACGCAAAGAACGTCCCTGTAAGGTATGTGTTGCCTTACACAGTGGGACAAGGACAGCGAATGTGTGTGACAGAGAACGCCTGCTACACAAGGAGCAGAAAGGTTAAAAACATGCGCCCTATTCACTCTGTACACTAAAACCAAGGAGATTCATTCACAAAAGTAGAAGCCGTCAGAATGTTTTTGAATGGTCTGTAACTGTACTGACATGGTGTGTCATAAACCTGTCCAGGGAGGGTGTGGGCACCTTCTCCAACCCCCTGCGTCTCATCCCTCGGAGATTTGCTCTCCTGTGGAGGAGTATGGCAAGTATCATACAGCTGCTGAGATGTAGAGTTATACAATGCTGTCAGAGAAGTTCGCTTAATGTCACCATGTGTGGGAGAACATATACAATGATTATCGCACAATATGAACCTTAAAACCTTGAGCTGGAGGACAGTTCGCTTACATATCTATCGTTTATATGCACACAAAAAATGATTCAAATTAAATGCGTGCTACGAAATAAGGTATTTGCTACAGTGAAACAAAATAGTGACATTTCAACGATTTGTGAATGTAGTTTCTATTTTAATGACGCCATATTTGTAATGGACTTTAAATCAGTTTGTTCATTAAAATACTTAATAAATACGGAAGATATGAATGTGTATTTATGAATCATTTTTACACCATAAATCTCATGTACCTACTAGTG
Organism: Mantis religiosa; assembly: GCA_030765055.1. NCBI lineage: Eukaryota > Metazoa > Arthropoda > Insecta > Mantodea > Mantidae > Mantis > Mantis religiosa. The sequence goes on along the minus strand of CM060951.1, from coordinate 54,855,529 downwards.
TTATGCATTGTGCGCAGAAATTTTAGTCTTGCAGCAACAATATCGCTTCTTTCAAGCAGAAATTTGCAACCATCATAGGTTCTCCTATATTTGAACCCAAGAGATTTCAGAATATTATGCACAGAAGATACAGAATCCGTATACTCTATTTTCCTCCTCATTAAATTGGTCTTTTGGTAGTTGGATTTTCACCCTTGTCATACAAATCATAAATTGTTCTACGTGAAACACACTTTTGAAAATTGGCTAAGTTGGTAGCACGTATTTTAGTTGCCCGATGTTTCCCTAGAAATCTAATTATGAAAACTTTTCCTAATTTGGTAAACTGTTTGCCTACTTCAGCAATATTCGTCACGGAATGAGCACTCACGTGACAAGCCTGTAACATTAATTCTCGACTCTGAGCAAAATTTGTACTTTTCGAAAATGTCTTTGATGGACATCTGTTTGAAAAAGGAATACATATTAACAAGAATATGTGTAGTTTATATAAAGTCTTATGGGTTAACAGCACAGCACGTGTGTGCTTTTCTTCACTGACAGGTAATTCTTTTCTTTCTAGTCAGGCGCCTTATATTTCATTATCTCCGAAACCACATGTGCTACAAACATGGGGTTTGGACAGTAATCCTCAGCAAAAATAGCTCTGCAACATGAGAAAAACAAAATACTTCTTTAATTGGGATCTTTAGAGCGCGCAAAGAAATCAGCCATATGGTTCGGCAAAGCGAGCCAGTATGCGTGCTTAACTGTACAACGTTGCACGCACCGCATTGGCTAGAATAGCCACGCCTAGCCCCACCTCATGTTCATTCCCTTAACAAAGTATAATATAACAACGCAAAGATTGTCCCTGTAAGGAATGTGCTGTGGGACAAGGACAGCGAATGTGTGTGGCAGAGAACGCCTGCTACACAGGGAGCAGACCGTTAAAAAACATGTGCCATATTCACTCTGTACATTAAAACCGAGAAGATTCATTCACAAAAGTAGGAGCCGTCAGAATGTTTTTGAATGGTCTGTAAGTTTACTGATATGGGGTGTCATAAACCTCTCCAGGGAGGGTGTGGCAACCTTCTCCAACCCCCCTGCGTCTTGTCCCTCGGAGACTTACTGTCCTGTGGAGGAGTATAGGTCAGTTCACCAGCCGTCTACAGAGAAAATTGCGATGTTGCGCGAAGAACAATATTCTCCATTGAAGTTTAGCTTTCGTTTGCAGAAATCCGGCATGGAAGCTTACAGAATGTTTCAGGAAACATATGGTGATGATGTTCTGTCACAAACTACGACACTTCGATGTTTCAAGGAATTTAAGGAGGGTCGTGTTTCAATAAGGCAAGGTGGGCCAGGTGTTCCAGCAACAGCAATAAACGAAACCATAATTAACACTGCTGGCATCATTGTCATGAAGACCAAGAAGTAATTTACAGTCTGGCAGACATGTTTCAGATTTCCTATAGCAGTGTTTTATCAATTCTGCATAGTTCCCTAAACATGAGACGTGTTTGTGTGAGGTGGGTGCTAAGATTATTGACTCCTGAAAAGAAGTCGATGAGGGTGGAAGTGTGTATGGAACTTCAACTTCTGTTTGAGATTCATAGGGATGTATACCTGTAAAAGGAACTAAGGGGAAAGCGTTTTGCTACTCCGGAGACTGTCGTGAAGAAGGCCGAGGCGGTTATAAAGATATTCCAGGACGTGTTCCAGGACTGGAAGAAGATTTGGGCAAAGTTCATTCTACTCAATGGAGAATACTGTGAAAAAGACCACACCAGTCTTCGGTAGTGTAGATGGTAGTGTGTCTGCCTCTCGTTCAAGAGGTCCCGAGTTCGAATCTAGCTCAGGGTGAGTTATCTGGTTAAGGTTTTTCCCGGGATTTTCCCTTATTCTGAAAGACGAATTTCGTGTAGTTCTAAGCTCAATGGACCCCGGGGCTCATCCCTTCCTCTCATTGGCCCCCCTCTGCAGCATAACATACCTATAAGTGTGTACCTATACTCCAGATAACTTAAAGCTCCTGAATGCATGGTGGAGTATACAGGGTGCCCAACCTAACTGCAATCTCAAATATCTCCCAAATGAAACAAAATATGAAAATTCCAGTTAGCCAGGAATATACATATGTCGAGGGCTCACACAATGAGAAGGCATGCACAATCCATAAATAACATTTCCAACACCAAGTTTCGTTTTTTAAAAGGAACATGTATGTTTATTCTAGCAAAATGATAACTAGAGCTACAATTAGTGATAACACACTTAGTATCACGTTTCTAAACCTCATACGTTCTGAAATATGCATCATTTCTTCATCAAAATCTACCACTCCTCATGGAGGATGTGGGATTGGAAACCCGTCTGTCAGTGTAATTCCAGCATGAATGTCCCTCTCATTATGCAAAGGCTTCCAGAAACATTGTGAATGCGAAGTTTTCAAATAGGTGGATAGGACGGGGAGGTCCCATGCGATGGTCAGCTCGGTTCCCAGACTTGACGCCATTCGACTTCTTTCTCTGGGGCAGAGTAAAATAGTGTATCAAGAACCGCCAACGACAGTAGAGGATATGTAACATATGCGGCGTGTGTCGCAATATCTGTAGAAACACTGCAACCCGCGCAACACCCTCTTGCTACCAGATCTCAAAAGTGTATTGATGGAAATGCAGCGCACTTCGAACATCTGTTGAAATGACGCGGTTTCATCGGACAAGACGCTACTGATGATTTGTGGGTGCATTTTCCATGCCTGATGTAATGCACAACAGTGAAGTTTCTGAGGGCTATAGGCCACTATTATGCGTTTCAAATGGGAAGAGTTCGGAGTCCAGCTAATCAGATGCCGTATCACACTCAGGGTTGCCAGCTTGTTACCCTACTCCTTTTATATTTCTCTCTCTCTTGCACACTCATACAACATGCAGGTCTGCTTGGCACTAGATGTAAGGGTAAGCGAATTATATTTTACAAACTTGTACAATGATGCAGTTGCCAACATCAAAATTGGAAAAAGCATTTTCGCAAATTATGTATATTTTTAAATACTATAACTATAATTATAGTTTATGAATTACCTGCTTGTGTGCGGGACATACTTGTTTTACCTATACCACAAGCTTCAGCAGTAAGCCGTTCAGCATTTTTGAAATCGAGCTGATTTCTGTATTCCTCATTGCTCAATTTTTTGAAGAACGTGTACACCTTAAAAACAATATTTCGACCACATGACTTCGCAATATTTGGCTTTTTGACTTGCCACTAAGTTCACCGCAAGAAGCCGTTGCACTATTTAATCTTACTCTACTGTTATGTAAAGAACAACTGAATGATATTGATCTAAACTCTCCAGAGTAAATAAACACTTATTATCCAGCATTCATTCATAAACATAAGCATACACAGCATTCCACAGGCTAACAGGAAATGAAGAGTTTGCTCTTTCTCGAATTTAACACCTTGATTTACTCACAGTAATTCTTTTATGACGTCATGTCAGTAGTTTAAATTTCAGTTGTGAGTAATTAAAAGTATATGTGCATACATACACATCAACCTTTGAACTCTCTAGAGTAAATAGAGATTAAGAACCATTCATAAACAAAGATATAATGTGACCAGACAGCAGGAAATTTATTGTTTCCTCTCGCTCGAATTAGCTTATTCAAAGTAATTCTATTATCACGTCATGTCAAAAATTTACGTTTTAATTCTGAGTAATTACAAATATACGTACACGCATACATGCCAACTAATAATGATATTCATACAGTGCTTACGTCGCGATTTATTGTTATAATACAGGTAATAGTGGTTTATTTATTTGTATTAGAAAAACTATTTGAGCTAAAAATATGGGGTTTTCATGGTTATGTTAGATACGTTACTCTCTACCTTCTACATGGATTAGTTTCGGCGAAATCTGAATTTTTGTCTTAGCGCGAGTAGTATTTCATACAGATGGATTGTCCGCCTCGGTTGTGTAGATGGTAGCGTGTCTGCCTCACGTTCAAGAGATCCCGAGATCAGATTGATTAGTTTGGCGCTCCTCACACACTACTTAGCGGGAATGCAATACGACAACACCGCAGGACTCCGATTGGTTCCTCACCTAGCCCTTTCACCGATATGGACGTTATATGACGTCCAAGTTAAAATGCCCCAAACCGATATGGACGTGTATATACGTCCTGCGCATACATGCATTTATTGCCCATTTAACGTCAATTATTCTAATCTTCCTATTATACAATAAATTTAAATTAGTTCTATAAGGGATGTAAACGTACCCTTAAAGGTTTCTTTTTTAATTGTGCACCTCCAAACCTGGATAAACACCCAAGGGCGCATCTACAGACTCACACCAAATAATATTGGTTTCCTTGCGAACTTCTTTTTCGCAACACACTAGATATTTTCGAAATGGTTGCGACTTTTTCGGTTGTGGGTGGTATGCTTTTAGGAAAGTGTTTTCTCTCAACTATGAGGGGTGATGTCGTGGTGAATTTCTTACCCCTTACCTCTGAGTATTATAATACTCAATTAGGTTACGAGCTAATTATACGCGCAAGTACAGTTAGGTGAATGTCTTGCTTGAAGTTACAGCTCTGAAATTTACTAAACAATTGTGCATGGTTACACCCAGTGGTATAAAAATCCTTTTTTACCATTTAACTGTTTTTCGTAAAGAGGGATAGCTAGTAATAGCTGACCTGCATCACCCATATTTGACCCGCCACTACCCCCAAACAATGGAGTAGCTAACATGCCATCTGCAGACCAGTACACGTCACTGCTACCTACATATATCCTAAATATCTCCTTCATAATCGCACAACAAATATATCAGAAGCCTGTACATATCATACACAAGCTAATTTATTTGCTATATTACGGGGATAAGCCATGGTTAACATTTCAATTTAACAATTTCAAATGTGCCATTCATTTAGCTCTTGATAGCTATAAGAAACCACTCTGAACACAGAGAGAGTATAAATAACTAAAATACTGAGCGAAAATAGCTGCATAAGGCTACCAGAAACCTTGGTTGAGAAACACTGTAATAACAGATGCTGACAGAGAGTTTTCTTTTCATTGTAACGCAATATATACTCGTATGACTATCGCTTGATATAGCATAAATAAACTAAACTTGAATCGGAGAATTCGCTTGCGTAGCTATACATACATACATACATTGGCTAGTATAAACACAAAACAAAATGATTCAAATATTAGGCGCGTTCGGCACAAAGAATGGCTTTTATTACAGCGACACAAAGTGAAATTTGAACGATTTATTACTGTAGACCGCATTTTCTGTTACTGTAAATGTGTACTGCCTTTAATGGGTTTTAAACCAGTTTTTGTTTCGTTTAAATAACTTAATAAATACGGAAGATCTGGAATTATATTTATGATGCATTTTTACAGCATTTAACAATTTAAATGTCTTGTTCTGTTTATTGGGTATCCGTCTCCGGCCCCTGAAGGGTTTAAATGGCCATCGGTTAAGCGGCTAGTAGCGCTCAAGGACAAACACCTTCCCATTTGAAACACATAATAGTAAATGTGTTTAGGAAAGCGGAACCAAATGTGTTGTCACTAATTATAGCTCTAATCCTTGTTTCACGTAAGCTTGCCCAGTATCTCTTACTGCTCACGTGACCTAATCACCTCTCATTGGCTGCTGTTGTGGTAAAGACTGTCGTGCGGTAAAAATTAGTTCGTTATTTAACATGGTGATATATCTGTATATAACTATATGTGTTGGAAGAGAATTGTCAAATTTATATTTTCGCAACTGCTTTAATTAAATATATTGCGCAACACAGTTGATTTATCTGAAATGCATGTTAATTCTTAAATGAAGTAAAGAGGAGGTTCCTTTGCTCACAAGGACATAACACGATAGCACGTGCTTCAGCGGTACATATTTGTTTATATGACTTTTATCACTGACCTTGTTTTGAACTGGATTAGTCATATATCGGCATTCGAAGGTTGTTGTGCCTAATGCAAAAGCTAAATTATTTTATTGATCGTTTATTGCGCGTGTACTTCTATGAATAATGGCAGAGTCTACCGCCAGTTTTTCGCTGAAGCATCGCAAGGGTAAATCCTTACAAACAGGCGAAAAAAGAATTGCGGTGCATGTGTTTAATGCACTCATAGAGAAGAATCCGTCTTTGTCAGTGAGAGAAGTCGAACAGCTGTGCTCTGAAGTTACAGGTGTGAGTGTTATGTGTAGTGTTTAACGCCCGCTTTTACTACATACGGCACCGCAGGCGGTGACACTGATGATACATGAGATGAAGATGGAGCATCGGTGGAATGAGATGGCGGGGGAAACCGGAGGTCCCGGAGAAAACCCGCCCCAACGCCGTGTTGTCCACCACAAATCTCACTTTGCGGTCGCTTGGGATCGAACCCGGGCCGCCTTGGTGAGAGCCAAGCGGTCTAACCACTGAGCCACGGCGTGGCCTGGTGTGAGTGTTAGATCCGTAGGAACATCGCGATGTGAAATTGAGAAAACAGGAAAGCTTACCACTCCAGGCAAAGGCAGGAATAAACAAAAGCGCGTGCTCGGAGAAAATACGTGAAAAGTGCTGTGCGTCGTCATGTGTATAGTTTTTTCTTTAGAAACGAACTCCCTAATATAAATAACATTTCATCTGCTGTAAATGAAGATGCAGATTCACCAAATTTCAGCAGATTGCTTATACAGCTGGGGTTTGTGAATGAAAAAAGAGGCAAGAAAAATGTGCTAAAAACAGAGGCGATATTGCTGTGTGGCGAAGACGTTATTTAAGGACAGTCAGACTGTACCGAGATACAAGTCGCAAAATGTACTACCTTGACGAGATTTGGGAGAATGAAGAACCCACGAAAAGTAATGTATGGCGTGACACGACTTTTAAGACTGAAAGACAAGCATTTTTGAAAGTTATGTGTGCTGGTTTAAAAAACCCCAGTGGAAAAGGCCGAAGGCCTTTCATTATAAACTTGTTTCAGTTACATTGCTCCGTCATTAAGTTCCAACTTGCTTATTTCATTATAAACTTGTATTTTTGCATGCCTTCATATCCTTATTTGTATGATTTTATTTATCTTCCCGGCAATTATTATGACGTTTACTGCAGGTTTAAATGTGACGGGAAGGCACCGACCATGGCCTATGGCGCGAAAGCATTAGCCAATTAGGACGAGGGGGGAGGTAGTTGGACGCGGAGTGATACATGTCAGCGGGGCAAGGTTATATGAAACAGAGTATAGTTACCATTTTCCTAGAATAAACATACATGTTTCATTAAAATAACAGCTTGGTGTTGGAAGTATTATTTGTTTACCTATATGGATTTTGCATACCATGTCAGCCTCTGACATAGATACATTCCTGGCCAATTGGAATTTTCATATTTTGTTTCATTTCGAAGATATTTGAGGTCGCAGAGTTAGGTGGAACACCCTGTACATTTGATGAAACATATAAAGATATAATTATTATGATTATTTATTATCACTGAGGAGTATTCAGATAAAGTTGTAGATAATTTTTAGGATATAACCTTTAGACCTTACCCGTGCTACTGCAAATCTTTTTAAACTGCAGTTCTTAGAGTTTAATTAAACTGCTAACAGCTTTTCACCTCACTCATTACCCCTTCATTATGAAAGTAGCTGTTTCAGAAACTTGTTAAATGCTCACATGTTGTGAACATTAACTGTTATTTACCCTAAAGTACACAGAAAAAGTACACTACGAATCAGTAATAATAGCGAATCTAAATGACTGCGCATTCCCACTTGGGTAAACGACAGGGCTGTATTGAGGAGATTAATGTGGTTCACTGAGAGGTTGGTGAAGGCGCAGGCAGACGTAATTATGTGTAATAACCCCGCAGCATTGTTGTCACTAACGAACTGCTGCAGACAACAATTACACGAGCTATAAGCAGCGTCTACTCGGTTGCTCTGCAGCTGTTCTAAATGGCGAATATAATCACACTTGATAACTCAGTGCACTATTTAATGTGAAGGCATATTATAAACTTATGATCAAGGTTGGGATTTTAATGATACATAATCCTTTAATTGTTGTAGCATAAGCATTGCTATCATATGCTCTTATCATCGGTCATATGAAAATCATATGAATCAGGTCTTTTAATGTTATTTTACATTTTCTTTCCCTTTGCGTATTATTTACTTATTTTCTTACACTTGCATAAAGTCTATAAAGAGTTTTATATTAATAACACTTTACATTGGCACTTTTCAAACAGAAATTTCATTATTCAAGTGAAAAAATATCGCCAAGAGTAGCTTTGTAAATTGTATACTCGCATTCTTAAGGAGGGGAAGTAAGCTTCTATTCAAAGATTAGTCTCTGGCTGACCCCGTAGTGAGGAGTCCCGGGCTCGATTCTCGGCTGGGGGTAGGATTTTTCTCCAACCAAGATGATCCCCATCTTCCCCAGAGTCTGGAAGTATGAATGAGAGTGGAAATGTGTGCGTGACCTAATGATTAAAACCCAACGATTAAGAGTTAACACCGATAAGTTCCAAAGGAGAATTTGTGTAGTTAAGTTTCTATTGCCCGCCTCGGTAGCGTAGATGGTAGTGTGTCTCCCACCATTCAAGTGGTACTGAGTTCGAATCTCTGTCAGGGTGCTTTACCTGGATACCCACAGGGATTTTCCCTTATCCTGAAAAAGGAATGTCGGGTAACTCTAAGCTCTATAGATGCTAGGCCCATTTGAGCATCATTTCACCTACGAGGGCTGTTCAATAAAGAATGATTACAATTTTTTTGACAACGTACCTTTACTCATCCTCATAATTTTGAGGGTTCTTCTCAAAATTTACTCATCCTCAAAATTTTGATGGTTCTACTCAAAATAGTCTCCCTAAATGCGATGCACTTGTCCCAGCGTTTCCGCCAGTCTTCAAAGACATGCTGGAAACCATTTTTGAGAGATCCTTCGAAATTGCCTCTGCAGCCTTCACCACTGCTTCTGAAGATGGATAATGCCTCCCATGACGGCGTTTCTTCAAATTAGGGAATAGAAAAATGTCACGTGGGGCTACATCCGTACCATAGGGAGGGTGAAGGATGCACTTCACGTTGATTTTTGCAAGATATTTAGCAACAACATTGGCAATATGCGGCCGCGCATTATCGTGGTGCAGCATCCAGCCTGCTCCATGGAAATGTGGTCTTTTGCACCTGATATGGACTTGCAATTGTTTTTTTGTGTGTGTATATTACATCCTCCAACGTTAAGTCATATCGGACGACGAATGGAATGGGTGAAATGATGCTTAAATGAGCCCAGGGTCCATTTAGCTTAGAGTTACCCGACATTCGTCTTTCAGGATAAGGGAGAACCCCGGAAAAATCCGTATCCAAGTAACTCACCCTGACCGAGATTCGAACTCGGGACCTCCTGAACGTGAGGCAGACATGCTACCACCACGCTACCGAGGCGGGCGCAATGTTTTCAGGACATCCCTGTAGTATTCTCCAGTTACTGATGTGTGTGCAGGTACAACATGGTGATAAACATTTCATGAATATCAAAGAATGAGATGACCATAACTTTCCCAGCAGAAGCAACCACTTTTGGTTTTTGGGGGGATTCGTGATGAAGGAGATTTCCACACTGAGCTTTGCTGTTTTCTCTCAGGATCAAAATGAAATAGCCAAGTTTCATCAGCAGTGATTACGTTTGAAAGAAACTCCGGATCTTCCTCTAACATCAACTAAAACTGCATGTTACCTCCATTGCAGCGGTAGGCGATACTGAATATGTCTGAACCTGCCCGGTTCTCACAAGCGGGAACCAGGAGTACCAACAATGAAACTACTACGGCGAGTTTATTTCACATTAAGCTAACAGAATGTAATACGATTGAATTTTAGTGTGAAAAATTATGACAGTAAAAAAATTATAATCATGCTTTATTGAACATCCCTCGTATTTCATTCATCGTCCGACATAAGCTAACGTTGGAGGATGTAAATTAATTAAAGAAAATGTTTTGCCTTTATCCTTAAATTATATCAAATTCTGTGAATTTCCCACTGGCAACATATGTTTTATAATCTGAGAACTCAAAATTGAATGTAGTTCTTTAAGACCTATGTACTTCAAAAAACAATTTCCTTGCTTTTTCTTTCAAACTTTTTGAACAATAACATGGAAAAATCTCATCATTATTCTTGCCTGCATTTTTTTGGTACAGAACTTAACACCATGTGTAAATTAATTTATATATTTCTGTGTATTGAATTTAGCAAGTTAAATAAATATCAGTTTTGAGCACTTTATTGTTTTTGAGATTATTGTAATTTTATACAAATTGTGTTCATTTTATAGCTGAATTTTTAAACGGCGCCTCATTTACTATGTTATGCAGAGGTATGAATTATTTTATGATTAGCAGGAAAGTAAAGTAGCCAAGTTACTTGATCCAGAGATGGCTGGAGTTTCAGATAAACCTGTTTTAGTTAATGGCAATTTTATTACCAGATATTCAGGTATATTCTTTTATAGAGATGAGGAGTCTTGCTATAAGATAGTAGTTCCGGGTTCGATACTCAGTAATGACACTGAGGTTTTACCTTCCCTTCGTGTCTAGAAAGGCACTTAAATTATCACCGACCTAATATTCAAATGTGAAAGTATATGTCCTGTAAAATCAGTTTCCTTAATTTACTGTGATGAAAGTAGGAAAATAACAACCATGAAAGAGGATTCCTATAATCAGGGGCGGGTACTCATGGAGCTTAGTTATACCCTTGGAGCTCTTATTATCTCTATTACGTATAGTAAAATTATTTTATTCCACCCAAAAGGTGATACTGAAATTTTAACGGAAATGTTTTGTGTCGTATAAACTCCAAAATACTATTTTCAGAAAAAGATGCGTGTGAGCAACATAATTCAAGAAAGCGAAAGGTACGTTAAATGTCAAATTTCGTATTTAAGTTATCGTTTTTCGAACGGAGGTTTTCAGGAAAATATCCTCCAGACTACCCTTAAACTGAATATTTTTTTTTTTTATTTTCTCTTAATATCTCTAATGATTTTAATTAAAATATCACATGTTAAAACATTTTCGGGCAAATGAAATCTATGCCTTAAACTTTCTGAGAATAGCCCAAGAAATCCCCTTCATTCTGGATAACTTTTGCTTACTTGGAAAGCTCTAATTTTATTTCACAAAAATGTAGATTTATGCCAAAACTTTTTGTGTGAAAGTTAACCATTTCTAAGATATTATTTATAAATTTGTCTGAATTTTCCAATATTATCCCTCAGTTGGTCGCGGTGCATGCAGGAAGCGCCAGTCATGTCTTTTCCGCACAATTTTTAGGTTTTTGACTTTTAAACGCCGCTCCTCTCATTAGCTTCTTGACTGACAATGTATAGCTGGTCTTTTGATTAGCTGTTATAATTGGGGCTACAACTCAATTAACTTGAGGTGGCAGCTGAGTAAAAATGCACAGTAAATGGAATTAGGCTGTTGCTAATCTTGAAAGGAGACTGAGGATGATTTGTACATGTGGAGTGGTTGATGCATGCACTATCAATGGCTCAACATGTATAAATCATCCTCAAGTCTGCTTCCAAGATTGGTAAAAGGCTAATTCCATTTACTGTGCATTTTTACTCAGCTGCCACCTCAAGACATCAGAGTATACATGTGCTACTAATTTAAACATTTGTATCCACTGGATTCCCCGCGATCGAACCCATCCATTCTTCCTACAATTTCTGGAACGTGCAAGATAGATGGTCTAAGCAACCCCGTCTATTTACTACAGAGCGATAATGTCGATCTAGGGCAACTAAATGAACAATGTGAAGAAAACTTGATACAGATGATTTTCTACCTGAAAGAAGAGAAGAGAGTTCTTACTCATAGGAATGTGACACAGAAGGTGAACCTACTATTTGAGGTGCCTTATTCTAGTTAGGGAAGGAATGGACATACAAAGCGGGAAAAGTGTCGTGAACCTAGAGTTAGACATAATCTATAGAAAGTGCAAAAAGTACTTTTGCTTGGAACAGAGTAGAATGATATGCTTGAGTGCTTTGCGAATTTGGAGTTGGAAAAAATAATATAGTAATAAAATAGGTAAACAGAGAGGAAAAAGAAGAGAAAATATAATCTGTTATAAATAAGTAAACATTTTTATATGCTTTATTTTCATGTCATAATTTATTTTCTTCTTTCATACTATATTTTAATATTTCGTGCCTTTTTGTTAACACTGCACTCTCGTTTGTATCAATCTAGTATTATTAATATTAAACATGAAAATAAAACACAAATAAAGGATCTTTTTAAAAATAATAAATAAAAGTAGTTAAAACGTTATTGGTGCCTACCAGATATCGGACGACCGATCGTGTCGAAGTTCTGGTGCGACCGAGGTAGGGTTGATACTTTTCTCAAATGTGGATTGTAGTTTTCCCTAGTTATACAAAAATAACCGAATTTCAAGTTCATTACATAGCAACAATTCTTGAAAGATGTGAATATCACTTAAGCGTAACTGCATTCCCTTTATATCTACAAGTAAATATCAATAAAACCACTTTGACAGCTGCTCATCCCAATTAACATGAAGCAGATAGAAGATTATGCTTTCTAAGTCTGTATAGTTTGTTAAAGAAGGAATGGAGAATGTAATGTGAATAGTAAATGTTATTTTTATTTAAAATTTTGATATTAGCGGAGACTATTAGAGATTGTCTTAAACTATTGTTGACGGTGATTCATGTAAATTGCTGAAAAGAGTCATTTAAGTCACATTCTAATTTGTGTATTCCAATATGTAGTTATTTTTCTATATCAGGAGGTACATAATAAGGTAACTTTGCATTTTGTAAAGAAGAAATATGAAAAAGAAAAGCAACTCCAATTGCATGCATACTGCCGGAATTCTACAGTGCAGGGTGTATATAAATAAATATCGGGGTTTCAACTCTTTATAATATTTATTACATTACACTTACAGTTATAAATGATATATCAAATGAAAAAAACTACTCAGTTTTGTTTGTTGGCACAAGTGCTCATGTACATGCAATATATCTGCCGCAATCCGCTAGACAGCGGTAGTAGCAAAGATATCGATTAGTAAACAGAAAGCGTTTCGTGTTTTGCCGTTTACAAAGGCCGAATCTGTAGTTACTGTGCAACATGCGTTCCACATTAAGTTCGTTTGTGATGCTCCTAGTGATAATAACATTCGTAGATGGTGTCATCAGTTTGAAGATACTGGCTGCCTTTGTAAAGGGAAGAGCACGGGACGACAAAGAGTAAGTGAAGAGACTGTTGAGCGAGTGAGACAGTCGTTCACTCATAGCCCAAAGAAATCAGTCCGGAAGGCTAGTCGTGAATTACAAGTACCTGTGTCGACTGTTTGGAAAGTTGTAAGAAAACGCTTATGGCTACGTCCTTACCGTTTACAGTTATTACAGTCTCTAAACCGACAGACAACGGATTACGAGCCAACTGCGCAAACGACATGTTGTTTCTTGACGATGACTATTTTATGAATCTTGTTGTCTTCAGTGATGAATCGGCCTTTCACCTTAGTGGACATAACTTTCATAATGTGCGCATCTGGGGCTCAGAAAATCCTCACGAGATGGAACAAATGCAACGAGATTACGCTAAACGGAATTTTTTGTGCCGTATCCCGGCAAAAAGTTTATGGGCCTTTATATTTTGGTGAACTACTGTAAATGGCACTTCTTACCTTAATACACTAGAGAAATAGCTCTTCCCTCATTTGGAAGAAAATGAGCCAGAGAACTTCACTTTCCAGCAAGATGGTGGCATAACGAAGTACGCGATTGATTGAACGTCCCCCGAGTGCTGGATAGGCCACAAGGGTCCCAATGATAGGGCTTGCTATGCATGGCCTCCACTTTCTCCTGACCTAACGCCATGCGATTTTTACATTCGGGGCCTCATCAAGGATCGTGTGTACATGGCTCCGCTACCAACTTACCTCTCTGAATTAAGAAACCTGATTGAAGCAGCTGTTGCTACAATTACGGAATACACACTTATCAATGTTTGGGAAAAACTCGGCTATAGACTTGATGTGTGACGTGTGACAAAGGGTAATCACATTGAACATTTATGAGGCCCTTGGTAAAACTGAGTTGCTTTTTCATTTGACATATCATTTATAACTGTAAGTTGAATGTAATAAATATTATAAAGAGTTAAAACCCCGATATTCATTTATGTACACTGTGTATAAAGAGGCGTTCTGCTGTAAGCTGCAATGCGAATCGTTTTATCAATGTTATCTTGCTTTAATTTTGTTAATACAATCCTGTGAAATATTTTGCATAAAAATACATGCAAGTATGCCACTCTTTTTGTCAACAAATTGGTAATTTTGAAAGATCAGATGCCTTGATCCAATAAATTTGAAATTAATTGTAAAAACTTAGTTTTAATGCTGCTATTATTTATTTATTTTCATTTAAAGAAAAGTGTTAGAATGAAATTAGCCTTAAAACAAAGTATCTATAGTTCTTGAATCTTCTTCACCTTTGTGATACTGAAGTTAAGTGGGTGTCAGTAGTAAGAGATTTTATTTGACGTCATCAATATACCACTACATTAAATAAATAAAATAAAGTTTTAGAGGCAGATTAAAAGAGACAATTATATGTTGTAATTAATAAGAGGGTAAGCGAGATAAATAATAATGAGAATATGCACAGTAAATAACAGACAAAATAAAAAGTTAAAGGATAATAAATAAATGAGTACGGATTTGAAAGCAGTGGTTGTCCAACAACATATTTTGTTTGAACCTTTTTTTTTTTTTTTTTTTAATTTACGTCCCCCAACGTTATGTCATATCGGACGATGAATGGAATGGGTGAAATGATGCTCAAATGAGCCCAAGGTCCATAGAGCTTAGACTTACCCAACATTTGTCAGATTTTGAACTAATGCACCGAACCGTTGGCTGCGTCACTTTACTTCACTTCGCGTCTGGCTGGCAACGAGAACGGAACTATGTAGTGTTCCGTCTCTTAAACTTCTTCATAAATCTGCAGTTTATGCATATATTTGTTTCATAACAAGTTAATTAGTGTTATGTATATGATCGGTATATTTTGATAATTTAATATCAAGTTTTAAAGCAATAAAGCTTGATTAAAATCTTTAATTCTATTAACAACTCCTATGAAAACCCTGATAATTACCTCTCATATTTCTGTCGAGGACGCTTGGGATTGTTGCGGATGCTGGTGACATTTTCGAGATATTTAATATCGACGAAGTACCATGTTATATCCCGCATAATTTGCCATATGCCATTTATCAGGCGTGTATTCTGCGCATATATTTTATTAATATCTACACTAATTCATGAATGTTAGCAAAATTAAGTTGCATATAGAACTTATAGTGTTATTACTGTTTACAAAAATAGCCGATGCTAACCATAACTTAAGGCAAAACAACCTCGAGTTCTTTTAAAACTTAGAGGTCTGTGATCTCTTTATTAACGCAATGGACAGAAAAAAAACACATGCAATATATTTTATTGGTTGCCTTTCGTCTTAGTTCTTGTAAATATTGTTTTATTTCATTTACCTTCACAGAGAAAAGTTTCGCTTTCGTACATCAGCACCACCTAAGCACAACACCTTGTTATTGAGCTTAAACTGGCGTGAGTCACTTTGTTTTCTATCTTTAATTTTATTGAATATCTCAGTACGATGCCTTCAAATGTGCAGGAACATTTAAAGGTGGCATTCGTCTCTCCTTTGCTAGTGAATGCTCTATATTTTTAAAAAGCTCTGATATGTTCCACTCAAATACATGCACATTCACACTCACATACATTTCTCCATCGATTCTTAAAACTATTCTTAAAAAGCTAATTCGTTTATCTAATTCAAGTGAGTGGAAATAAATATTTATAGAAGTGCTTTTACTATACATCTTCTTGTAAGTGTAATAGGAGTGAGAAATGTAGTAGATTTTAGAAATAGTTAAATTTTTAAAGTGCTACTGGCTATATGATAACTTTGGGTTTACATTCGTTGAGAAAAGTGTAAGTATTGGAAATTTTCTAGCAATAACAAAGAATATCTCAGAAATTGTTCATTCCATCCAAAAAAGTTTCACATATTTTGATGTATATTTTGTGTCTCTTATGACTTACAGTTATGCAAAATTCACTCAGAGGGAATAGAACTTCAGAGACTATCTATTCCTAGAAAATTCAAGATATACATTGTCATGAAAATGTCTTAAATAATGGAATTTTAATAAAAGTTCATTAGAGCTTTTAAACAAATTTTAAAAGTTACTATGCAAAAGATGACGTTGTAAAACCTGGTGTCACATTCTTGGAAATGCCAAGGATGGGGAATAAATCTAATTTCAATTACTTTAATTTCTTAAATTTCACTGTCAAAACTTGTATCAGTGTAAAAAAGACCCTATTAAGATATTAAACTCTGTTTTTTATACTATTTGAAGCATACTAGTGCCTAATTTTATCTATCGAACGAATCGTTCCGTGGTGACGAATTCAGGAGGTCCTCAGATCTATTATCATGGACCGCGTATATTTTCCCTTGTTGGTAGAAGAAGACTAGAATGGTTTCTCATCCACGACTTTCTTTTCCTCATTCCTCTTCCATTCCATTTCCTTCTCATGCTTCAGGTTTTCTTTCATGGTATGTGGTATGCCTGAAATTTAAGAGACTTATATGTGGTCTGTGACATGTAGCCCCTGTGTTATTTCACTTCAGCGTTTCCTCCTGAAGGGCGGTAACTCAATATATCTCACGTAAGTTGCAGTGAGTGAGATGTCCTCCTTAATGTGTCTCCCCATACACACAACTGAATCATTCATTTACGAATAAAATACGAGCGCTGTTCAATAAAGAATGATCACAACTTTTTTGACGACGTACATATACTCATCCTCATAATTTTGATGGTCCTTCTCAAAATAGTCTCCCCTGAATGGGATGCACTTGTTCCAGCGTTTCTGCCAGTCTTCAAAGACATGCTGGAAACCAGTTTTTGAGAGATCCTTCAAAATTGCCTCCGCAGCCTGCACTGCTTCTAATGATAGATAATGCCTCCGACGAAGGCGTTTTTTTAAGTTAGGGAATAGAAAAATGTCACATGGGGCTAAATCCGGACTATAGGGAGGGTGAGGGATGCACTTCACGTCGAGTTTTACAAGATATTCAGCAACAACATTGGCAATATGCGGCCGCACATCCAGCCTACTTCACGGAAATGTGGTCTTTTGCGCCTGATATGGTCTTGCAATGTTTTCAGGACATCCCTGTAGTATTGTCCAGTTACTGATGTGTGTGCAGGTACAACATGCGGATAAACATTCCATGAATATCAAAGAATGAGATGACCATAACTTTCCCAGCAGTAGCAACCACTTTTGCTTTTCTGGGGGTTGGTGATGAAGGAAATTTCCACACTGAGCTTTGCTGTTTGCTTTCAGGATTAAAATGATGTAGCCAAGTTTCATCAGCAGTGATTACGTTTGAAAGAAGCTCCGGATGTTCCTCTAACATCAACTTTAACTGCATGTTACCTCCATTGCAGCGGTAGGCGATTCTGAACATGTCTGAACTTGCCTGGTTCTCACAGGCGGGAAGCAGGAGTACCAACAATGAAACTATTACAGCGTGTTTGTTTCACATTAAGCTAACGTAATATAAAGATTGGATTTTAGGCGAAAGATTATGACCGTAAATAATTATGTTCATTCTTTATTGAACAGCCATCGTAACTAATAAATACCGTATAGTAAACAAATAAACAACAAAGGAATAATAGAAAGAAATATTTTTTCCATATTTCTTGAAACATTTTTATATGCTCGTTTTCTTCTCCTTACCGGTAAATCTTCTTTAGCAATTTCAAGGTATCTAGCCCATAATAAACAATTCAGCAATATACATATAGAAATACGAGTGTTTTATAGAACATTATAGCGTTATCTGAGGTGTATTTGTTCCAGCAATTTACAGTCCTGGCAATTTTTGAAACGTGAAGCGTAATTCATTTCGCTGCCGCTTCCTTAATCATCTCACTTCACGGTGTTCATGCGAAGCTATAAACTTCTGCGGCTTGCATTTTTTGCTTTCATGCTGGCAGTTGATTTGTCTTGCTCGAGTTCACTAACATTCTCTCGTTACTGTATCGATTCAATGCTTCATGCATCAGCCGAGCAATAAACAATATACATGCAAGCGAAGAAAACATATCCTGCCGTTTATTGCAGCGCATTAAAACTTGCATTTGCTGCTCCCTTTTCATCGTAAAGCATTTTATAGACGGGAAAACAAAGGAGTGGAGTTACACATTAGAAGCAGACGTCGCTTCTGAGTTTGTTGTCCCCTACCGTGGCAGAAATACATATATGGATGTCTACTTTTGAGAAAAATCTGTTGCGTTAAATTCACATGATTTTCTCTATTGCTGTTTATTTCTATATGGCTATTTCTATGAAATCTACTTTACGTTGATTGAAATAAACCTGTGCAGAATTAAAATTTCGTTATACCTACATAGGTACAAGAGTATACAATAAGCAGAATCGAGTCATACGTTTGTATATGCTGGCACGAAATTCCATACTGTTACCAAGCATTATGGCTCAGGCGATTTCGTCTCTGCCCCGCATTCTGGTGGTCCACGTTCCATTCCCGTGGCCGGCCTACCTGACTCATGGATTTTTTACGCGTTGCCAGGTGAATGCTGGGCAGATTAATTACATCCCCCGAATTTCTTATCCCTTCATTTCATCTCCATTATTATTTCACGTCATCTCTCCTCCTGACCTTTGGCAGTCTACAAAGTCCTTGCTCTTAGTCAAGGCGGCTCTGGTGGGGAGGCATCCCCCTCCCCCTATACTTACATGACATTGGTACTAGAAGTAATGGTTATGATCTATCATTCAACTTAGAATTAACCTCAAATCAGACGCAGCTTATGCGCAGATCTAACAATCTTACAACTAGGAACCACTGACCATCGCAATCAGTTACGAAGACAGCAACTGCCATTTTACCTTTAACTCTAATTTTACTTGTAAAGATAATGCATGACTAACGCTTTCTTAGCGCCCACCACTAGCATTAATGACACGTTCTACCCGCTAAAGGGTGGACAGACCATTAGTTAACAATTAAAAGCCAAGGTAAATAAAGCAGTATAACTCACACATGACTATCTCCTCTAGCATTGGGGACGCAACTTCTAGGTTAAGACAGTGTTTCCTACTGGAAACGACACTACACCCCACTACATCCCACACTACGAATCCGCGAGGGCATATTCAGGGCTTCGGCCATGCTTATGTCCTGGCAACTGGTCTCACCTCGCTTAGGCCATACGGCCAACCTGCACACCTTCTCCATTAATCCGCAGGTGCATATAGCGGTACTGCTGGAATTCCTCTCCTGACTACTCTCCGGTGGAGGTGTTTTAGTGGGTAGTACCTTCGGGTGAAGCTCACACTCCCGGCTGTGCCATCCCAGCTCAGTCGGGGTCAGTCCATAAATGGATTTTTCCTCCACTTCCAAAAAAGGTAGTCTCTTTCAGGGTAGAGGTGTCGGCGGGAGTCTCCGCGGTGCATGGCAAGATATGCTCTGAATGAAACACTTTCTCTTCCGACGGGACGATCTTCGGTCTTCGAGCCAGCTTGGTGTGTCGTTTCAGGACAACGGTGGGTGAAATGCCGGCTGTACTGGCCTGCCGGGTAGTTTCCAATTGGTAAATTGTAGGGATCCTGCCCTCTGTGCTGTCATGGCTCCTTGGAACGGCCGTCCTCTGTCTACTCTTGCCTCATCATTCCTCCCGGAGTAACCCACTTGGGGGCGTAGGTAGAATAGACCAAGTTTGGATCTCCGTGACAAATTCCCTCCGTAGCATAGTCCGGTTCATATTGTTTTCATCACACTCCGGGAAACAGTTGAATAGCGACAGTAATTTAAAAGTGCTGATTCGTGCAATCACATGACTTTCTCTACAATGAAGAGAAGTATACTACAGACTTAAGCAATAATCGCTTTTTTTTTAATTTACGTGCTCCAACGTTAGGTCATACAGGACGATGAATGAAACTATGCTCAAATGACACCAGGGTTCCTAAAGCTTAGAGTTAACCGACATTAATCGTTCAGGATAAGGGTAAACCTCGGAAAAAGCTTAACCAGATAACTCACCCTGATTGAGATTCAAACTCGGGATCTCTTGAATGTAATGGAGACGCGCTACCACCTACGCTATAGAGGCGGGCAACGTTTCGCTCTTTAATGGCTTTAACATTGCATTTTCTTTGTATATCCATAACATAAAAACAAATGATTTCCCATTTGATAAAATTATAAGTAAATATAATGGTAAGGAATATCTCAGAAATGGTCCACAAAAATACATTTGAGATAAATTGTGTGTGATAACATTTTTAGTTTTTATATAATCCGATCTGTGTATCTCTTACGTTTATAAGTTACGCAAAGGTTATTCAGAATGAAGAGAACTTCAGAGGATATTCCAAGAAAAGTCGACACATACATTTTATTTGTCACGAAAATATGTGAAAACATATGACATTTTAATCAAAATTTATTTCGACACTTCTTTTAACATCTGATATTGCTTTACCTTGCATGTCGTGCAATGAAATCCGTAAATATCACAGGTGACAACCAATCATCTGTGTCCAGCCCCAATGTTCCAGTTCCAGATGTTGGTATTGAACATCAGGAGATCATCAAGGGGAGGAGCCTTAAGTTTCTTGGAGAGTCAAGTTTACGTCCATTGACAGTAGTTGGAGCAGCACCCACTGAAGATGGTCTGAAACAAAGACCGAAAAGCGCTTTTGAAAGAAATGGTGAACACCTGCCTAGTCTGAGTGAGTAATCTTACAAATTAAGCATGCCAGCTACTCATATTTTATACAGTAACTATGAATTGAAATTTTTCTGAATTAACAAGAAGAAGAATACTTGTAACACGAGGGATTAGAGAGCGTCATGGAAATGCAAGTCATTTGCAAATCCCGGAAGGAAGGCACCTCTCCTGCACACTTTCGTCCCATCAGTCTGCTTTCTCATATAAGCAAATTGATGGAAAAGTTCATCTTAAGTAGGCTTCGGAAAACCATGGACCATCAAAACATCCTTAGAGAGGAGCATTTTGGCTTCAGATCTCAACAATCCACCCAGCATCAGCTACTTCGGTTGGTCGAAGAAGTGTACAGTACCTTCAACCGTAAGCAGAATGTTGCTGCTCTATTATTGGACATCACCAAAGCCTTTGACAGTGCCTAGAATGAAGGTTTACTTTCCCGCCTCATCCACTACAACATTCCTTCATACTTGAGCCATCTTATACGCTCCTATCTCCTCAACAGATCCTTCTCTGTCTCCTATGATGGCATATTATCCTCACATCGTCCTATTAGAGCTGGTGTTCCTCAAGGCAGTGTCCTGGGACCCACTCTATTTCTTCTCTATATCAATACCCTACCTTCTTTGCTCCGCTGCTCACTGTAGCTTTTTGCAGACGATACAGCTGTAACCTCCTTATCAACTAAACATTATATGGCTGCAAACAGAATCCAATAATACGCCGACCTCCTCACCACCTGGTTCAAACGATGGCGCTTGAGCATCCACCCCCAGAAGAGGCAAGCCATCACTTTCTCCAGAAAGCAGCTAGAGGACCTACCACCTGTTCGTCCAGCCGGAGAGGAAGTACATTGGCAATCATATGTACGTTATCTAGGCGTTTTGCTTGATGTAAAACTGACATGGAAGGACCACATAACCTACACAGCCAACAAGGTCAGCAAACGTATGGGTATGTTATACCTATTGTACAGTCGACGCTCAGTAATCTCCATGTCCAATAAATTGCTCCTCTATAAACAAGTGCTCCAACCAGCCATCAGTTATGTCTGTGCCATTTGTGGTATAGCAGCTAAAACTCAACCAACACCAGCTTGAAGTCCTGCAGTCTCGATTCCTCCGTATTCCCCATGGTACATCCCTAACCTTGTAATCCGTCGTGACCTACACATTCCTACCCTAACAGACTACATCCACACCCTCTCACTCCCATTCTATCGAAACCTCTCTAATAACTTCAGCTCCCTTATACGTGGTCTAGGTGAGTACGACATCGACCCCGGCGAAAAATACAAAAGAACAAGTCTTGAAAACACTGCACTATCAGTACACAATTTATATATAAAAGAACACCAAAACAAACCTCTATCGTCATTTGGCCTAACTTATAACATATTCTACTGCCAGTAGAGTGCTCAGCCCTGATCTGGTAAGAGACTGAAAGTTTGGCTTCCTGACTTTCAAGTGTCCAATAGTAGGTGCAAGTCATTATATATTTTATTCTTTTTTCTGCATCTTGACATGTATACCTTTTATTTCTTTTGTTTCTTGTCCTTATTTATTTATTTTCTTGGTTATTTCCACTTACTACATACAATACCACATTTTTGCCTAAAAGTGGGAATACGTATAAGAAAAAAACGCTTGGCACAGAACGGATTCGAACCTACGTTCCCTGAATTGTCTTTACTGCTGGATGGCGACTGTAGCAAATTAATCACTGGGACAACAGTTGACACTGCTCTAAAAACACAAGTATTAAACCTCTAAATCCCGCATTCTGGTTTTACTTTATTTTTTAATTTGAGTTAGCTTTTGGGGCCATATCTTGATGTCACATAGTTGTGCTCATTATGATAAGCGTGTAATGTAGAAAGACCGTGGAAAATGCAAGGCATCTGCTCTAGCGATATTAAATAACTGGAACTCACACTCAGACACTCGCCTTCACACACCAAGCTCTGTACTACATATTTAGGAAACCTTTATTAAACGAAGTTTTCTCCAGCTGAGCTGGAAATCTAACCCTGCCAGCTACTCTCCCAGCTCAGTACAAGGGTAGTCAAATATCCTTTCATCCCAACAAATATTACACACCCGTTAAATGTTAAAACGTTTGAAATATTTGACATTCCACTTTAGTAGTACACTTTATTATATTTGTGGAAGTTGAGATAACGTGTGCCTTGTGATAGAGTGATATATGGAGCCTGGATTTTGATGAGTAAAAGTAGCTAAAAATCATCATTAAAATGACCTAAAAATGAAATATAAAATGAAAGTACAGAAAAGTTCAGAAAATGAAAGTACAGCACAATTCTTACTTCTCTGGTGGTAGAGCTCAAATTAAAAATTTATATTAATTTACAGTTGTAAATTTGTATGTTCTAGGAAGATGAACGCATAACAAAATTCGTACTTATGCATAATTATTGCAGTAGATATTGTCATGCTGATCGAACCGTTACCATGGATTTATTTTTGGTAATAGATACCTTTCAGACAACTTATTAATGACTCAACGTGTAGTGAACATACATCTGTCATTTGTGATTCTTACGAATTCCATTGGCTGAAGTTAAGCATTCATTGGTGCTTAGCCCAGGGCTCGGCACCGCAGCAGTTCCCCTCTCACTCTTACAAGAATAATCAGTGCGTTATCTGAGAGGTTTCTGTTAACAAAGATAAAGCCATGGTAACGGTTCGAGCAGCGCAACTATAACCAGCAGTATGTACAAATTTTCGAAAACTATGCAACG
Source organism: Mantis religiosa (assembly GCA_030765055.1). NCBI lineage: Eukaryota > Metazoa > Arthropoda > Insecta > Mantodea > Mantidae > Mantis > Mantis religiosa. The sequence continues at coordinate 54,831,811 of CM060951.1, read as the reverse complement.
TCTATCAAAAGAAAGTACATTTTTGTGTTCCTTTTCACATCCGTAGTTGATATACGATTGTTTCAAGGGCAGTATGACTTGTGGCACCATCTTGCTGGAACCAGATGTTTTTGAGATCCATACCATCCAATTGTGGCCAGAAATAGTCCCTTATAAGAGTCCGGTATCGATCTCCATTGATAGTGCAAACAGATGATCCATTTTGATAGTACATTTTCACAATTTCTACACGTTGCTGAATGTTGTAACGTTCCATAGCTATTTGTCAATAACAACTGTAACCACGTGAAAAAAGTGACTGCTGTAACTCAATAACAACGGCAGCTACGACATGTTAAAGATGTTGGAAGACCCTATACCTAACAGCAATGCACGCTGTATAAGGAAAAACAAATGACATGCGAACAAAATCCTGCCTCTGTATATGACTATGACTAGGTCGGGTCTCATTTTTGGAGTAATATGGCAAATCCCTGCCACGTACATAAAGCTGTGGATACCCAAAGGATTGTACTTTTATCCGCAAGAATTACTAAATATAGTTGGATAATTCTGTTTGTGCGGGTATGAATGCCTTAAGTACACGTTTCTCTTTACCATTGTCAGATATGGAGGATGCTGTGGTACTTGTGGAAAAACTAGAGTTGCAGATCTTAGCCAAGCTGAGCAGATTCAGATTACTCATCACCCCAAGGTATTTTTAATCATCATAATTATACATCGTTGTTACTTAACTGGACAACTACTGAAACGCAAAGAAAAAAAAAGCGGTTTTCCACAAAAGGTATGTTTACAAATAAAAAATTACGAAATTTAAACTGAAAATGATTGCTCATAAAAATGTGACATAGAACTAAATTAGTTATGTGATCTTCTGGTGACACTGTACACATGTAAAAACAATCCTAAAATTAACCAAATTCTACAGTAAACAAATATTAATGTTGGAAGGATAGAGTCAAACTGAAAAAATCAAGGCCATAGCCGGGATTTGAACCACGGATCTTCTGGTTGCCGTCAAGCCGCTCTAAACCTTGAGCTGCTATGGCCAACGTGCCGACATGACATTAAATTCTCCAACTGACTCCTTTCTTTCCATATTTTAGTCAACACACAGCCAGTGTGAAAGAACAATTAATTTCCATTAATTGACCTAATAGTCGTTAACTATAAAGCGCGGGCCTTAAAGTACTTAGGTGTTGTAAGTCACCATTAAGGTAGTTATCTCATGTGTTTATGAGAACTCCTAGTGCTTTACCGGGAGAAACACGAGTCAGTTGGAGAATTTAATGTCATATCGGCACGTTGGCCATAGTAGCTCAAGGGTTAGAGCGGCTGGACAGCAACCATGAGATCCGTGGCTCAAATCCCGGCTATGGTATTGAATTTTTCAGTCTGGCTCTATCTTTCCATACTTTAGCCTACACACGGCCAGTGTGAAAGAACAATTAATTTCCAAACATTAATGTTGTTAACTCAACACATACCTATAACATATTAGATATCTTCGAATAGTTTGCATCCCCTGTACGCAGTATAACTAAAACTATATGCTATCTGAGTTATAATCAGGTGTAAAGTAAGGCCAGAGCACAAAGAAAGTGGTCAGACTACAACAGTGCACACCTTTCCCCTGTGATAGAAGTAATACAAACTATCACGTACTAACTTGATATCGCGGAGGTAACTAAACTTGCAGAATTACTAAAGATAAAATCCAAAATATTCACCTTTTTCTAACCAGCTTTTATATAGCCTCTGCAAAACTATTCTTGCAAATACTTCATCTTGTACTTTCTTTTCAAGTTTTAGCTGTAAACATTTAATAAATGGTCTCATTAGACATTTTAATGTTTAATGATGATGATGATAGTTGGCACTAAAGGTGATGTAGGCCTTTGGCCTCCCTAACCACCCTCTTCCATTCTACTCGATCCTCTGTTTTTCTTCTCCAGCCTTTAACCCCCAACTTTCTCAAGTCACCTACTACATCATCTGCCCATATTTTCCTGGGTCTTCCTCTTCTCCTTCTGCCATCCAGCTTTCCTTTGAATATCTTTTTAACTACACTGGTTTCCGGCATTCTCTGCACATGGCCAATCCACCTTATTCTCCCTTGTTCAATTTTCACTACTATATTTGGTTGTCCAACTACGCACTGTAACTCCAAGTTAGTCCACATTCTCCATCCGTCCAAGTCCCTTATCACTCCAAATATATTTCTCAAAATCTTCCTTTCCCACCGTAATAGCCACTGTTCTTCTCTGGTTGTCAACATCCAACTTTAATGTTTAGTAGTGCATCACTAAACACTGGTCTTTAAACTCCACAGTCTACTATGACATCACAAGAAATAGTTGAATACCTACAGTAAGTTAAATTACAGTTATTGCAAAATTTGAATAAATCATTACGGTTATCTTGAAAATGATTGCCATAAAAAGTTATTTTAAATAAATTATGTAGTTTAGAGGTTTACATATTTGCTATATACGAGGTACGTTCAGAAAGTAAGGTCTGTTTGGTACTAAAATTAAATTGTGTACAGATACAGAAAAATTATTTATTGCAGAAAATTCTGCAATTCTTAAACTACTTTCCCACATAACTGCCGAAATTTTGCAGGCATTTGTCATAGCGAGGCACAAGTTTTTGTATATCTTCTTCATAGAAATTTGTCGCCTGTGCCTTTCAACTCTTCGTCATTGTTGAAGTTTTGACTACCAAGGAAAGAACTGAGATGCAAAAACAGATGAAAGTCGCTAGGAGCGAGGTCAGGACTGTACGGGAGGTGGTCAAATACGTCCCAGCCAAATCCCTGTAGGATCTTTTTCGTCGCATTTGCAATGTGGTCGTGCGTTGTCGTGAACAAACACAACACCTTTTGACAGCATTCCTCGGTGCTTATTCTGTATAGCGCGGCACAATCCTAGCATTCAGAAAACTAATCACAGACCTGATTTCACAAGCGGCGGGATTTTCAATCCACACCGACATTGTAAACAAGCACAACAAAGCGTACGTGGCTGACAGCGATCTCACAATGCGTCACGTTTCTTTTCCTTGATACAGAGCGTCTAGCGCGCATGTGCGGAACTGCGATCGCAGCGCTGCAGTGGAGATAAATTGAAACAGAACTTACTTTCTGGACGCCCTTTGTATATTGTAATTTGCGTCCTCCAACGTTAAGACATATAGGACGATGAAGGAAATGGGTGAAATGGTGCTCATATGAGTCCGGGGCCCCTGGAGTTTAGAGTTTCACGACATTAGTCTATCAGGTTAGGGGAAAACCCCGGAAAAAACCTTATCCAAGGAACTCACTCTAACCGAGATTCGAACTCGGGACCCTTGAACGTGAGGCAGACACGCTACAATCTATGCTACCGAGGCGGGCATGCTAGCAGGCTGTTGTCTATCTTGTGGTTTATGTGTTATACAATGTTACACAAAATTTATTCTGAATAAAGACTTCACAGGCTATTCCTCGGAAATTCAATATATGTTTGAACCAATTTTTAGAAAATCAAAATATAGAAAAATATGCTATGTTTAATGTAGCTTGGGGTGAGGGATTTCGCATTTTTGGAAGACATTGGACCTAAATGCTAGGCATTCAACTCTCTTGTTGAACTGTTCAATTTTTATGTCTTACGATAGTTTCTCTTATTTGCTATAGGTAAGTAGTATCGAAAGTAAAAGCATAATAGATAACGAAAGCAATGGTTGTAGCATTGCTACTGAATATTCCATCCTTAGCGTTACCAGTGCACACCCAGTTGTTAAATATAGGATCCTCCTGTGCTCGTAAAAGACTGTGAGAAACGCAGACGGGAAACGAACACTAGCCTGCTGCGTAGACAACACCAGCTCGAGTTGTTTATATTTTTGTTTCTGTTGCTGCTAGCGTTATGCGAAAGAATGTGGCAGGGCAAGAATGTGGAGGCAGTGCAGAAGATGCCGCATTTTGATAGCGACCTTTCGACTTTCTTTTGTTCGGGGTCGGAAATTAAAATTGTCCGTAATTATTTTCCTTATCGATCCGACAGCTGTTGGTGGGACTGCGCCTTGAGGTGAAGGGCAGAGAGGTGCAATGCAACCTTACCGGTTCTTGTGCTTTGTGGGGAGGCTTCTTGCCAAAATGCAGGCGTTGTCCCATGTTACACCATTTTTTTTTCAACGATAGTTTTTATCTACCTCCCCCTCATGTTATCATGGTGACAGGTTGAATGTGTTTTGCGTTTTTAACGCATTGTTAAGAAAATATATGTAATAAAAACTATCGCTATGTATGCAATATAAGCAGGATTATATATTTGACAGCTACATTTCAGATTACATTTAAATGTAATGCCATTAGTTCCGTTTATTTATTAACAATATTCCTGATGGCTTAAATCATGCAGCATATACAGGTTTACTCATTTAAAACCTAACGGAACACACGGCGCCTCGTCTCTCCCGCGCCCTTCATGGATTGCCTCACTACCGACTGCCGCTGTGAGCGGGGCTAGCGGTGTACAATTCAGATCGCGTTCAAGAAAACCCTCGGAAAGTTGGAGTTAGAGTTTAGTGTGCTTTTAGCGCTAGATGCATAATTAGTGCAATATTGTAGAGCAGACATGACATTTTGACTTCGTTTTATCATGAACTGAAAAAGAGGATATATCATATGGGTGGTTTCAACAAGATATTGCTGCTGCCCGTACAGCAGAAGATTCCATGATTAAAATTAGGAAAGTGTTTGAAGATAGTGATAAGGTCCTCTCGCTCCCCCGATTATGTGTGAATTTTCTTGTAGGGTAACCTGAAATACAAAATTTACGTGACAAATCCTCCTACACTGGAAGAACTAAAACTAAATATTAGAAATGAAATCCTAAACACTACATTTGTGAATCAGAAGTTTTATGCTAATATAATGCTTGTTTAGTCGAGGGTGGGTGACATTTCTACAATCCTCTGTAAGGTAAGAGCATTATATATGCTTTACACGTGGAGTTTATGCAGGAGAAAAGCCTACTGTAGCACACCAATGCCTTGAGCCCGTTAGGTTTTAAATGAAAAACCCTATACATTCTTAACTTTCGCAACAAGCAGCCACCTCAGCTTCCGTTGGCGATTAGTTTAGATTTCGCTATCAGGACTAATCGATTACCAGTTCGAAGGAGCTAGCGCGGTAAACCTAAATACCTTTATAATTACTGACGCTGGTTAATTTGTATTCCTGTAGATTTTTTTTATGATTAACTATTGTTGAAACAAGTATGCAATAGGCATACGTTAAACACTGTGCTGAAATTGGGAAATAAAAAGATCAGACTTTTTCTAGTATTTTCAAAGTGCTATATTGCCTGCTAGAGGATCCTAGTGGCAAAACACAATACAGAACATTTCCTTGTGAAATACATCGAAACATGCTAACATTATGTTCTATAATTAAAGTTTTAATGCACCAAATAATCTCAGATATCACAATAAAATATGTACTTAGGCTGAAAGTACTAAAACATATCCAAATTACATGGAACTATTTTAAATGTTCAAGGGTTGCTGACCTTTACGGCAGGAGAGGTAGATTTTGTCTGCAGATACACATACAGACATCAAAATCAAACAAAAGCTAAGGAAATGACGGATGAGTTTATAAAACTGCTGAAAGTAGTCTAGTTCTAGTTTAACTTCAAACCTCTTTTAGGATTTGAAATTTCAACAGTAAAATTTAGCGACTCCAATACTTTCGTGACTTCGTTCAGTTTTCTTGAAAACTTCACTCAGTTTTCACTGACACTTAATAAACTAGTTCAGCTTTCAGTGAGTCTTCGCTTAGCTTAAAGGCCACGCCGTGGCTCAGTGGTTAGACCGCTTGGCTCTCACCAAGGCGGCCCGGGTTCGATCCCAGGCGACCGCAAAGTGATATTTGTGGTGGACAACACGGCGTTGGGGCGGGTTTTCTCCGGCACCTCCGGTTTCCCCCACCATCTCATTCCACCGGTGCTCCATCTTCATTTCATGCATCATCAGTGTCACCGCCTGCGGTGCCGTATGTAGTAAAAGCAGGCGTTAAACACTACACATTTCATTTCATTTCGCTTAGCTCACACAGTAACTTCATTAATTTGAACTAATATCACTGTCACTTCTCTTTTTCCTGACTGTTCAATCCCTGGAAATTCAAAGAGAAATTAAAAACAAAAGCACCGAGGAAAAAAGTTATGATGAGGGTGAACAAGCAATTTTCCAATGAAAATTTACGTTTTAAATTGTATGATTCCATATTTTAAAATACTTTTATGTTTTTCAGTTATAACTATTAGAAATGTGTTAAGTACTCCCCACAAAATTAACAACGTGTCCATAAAATGATCCTTATAGTTTATATTTTAAAATAAGTTTTATAAACATTATACTTATAAGTTTTAAAGTATAGCAATAATCTTTATACGAAAATGAGCTAAATATCAAATATAATAGAGGGATAAAAGCCTAGGAAAATTATTATTTTAAATCATAGTTTGCTGCCATCAATTTAATCACTTTTGGATGAGTAATGTGGCTGCAGTGAATTTTTTCTACTTGGATTCCAATTCTGCTTCTGCCCCGTTAATGTAGAGGACACTGTATTTGTATACATAATTTGGTATATCTTTATTTAAGTTTAGTTTATAGAAATAAGGACAATACCCTGATCATTGCGACGAGGTGAAGAAGAAGAAAGGAAATGATTAAGAAAAGAAATTCGCTTTGGAAGGGAATCATTCCAGGATTGGCATACCGAACCGGGAAAACCATGAAAAGTCATTATCAGATTGGTTGGTACCTAAGGCAATCGAGCCCGATATTTCCTACACTTTAGGCTTCCATGTTACCGTGGAGCCACCTCCCTCGGTTAGGATCCTTACATAGAAAGCTAGCTGAAATTTCTTTTCTTTTCTTTTTTTTTTACAGAAAAAAGGAATATAATAATTATTTTGGTTCTATAAGTGCTATAATGCTTTGGACTCCAAAGATTAAACTCACATTTATTCATGCATCGTTTTCTAATTACTTTAAACTTGCTAAGGGTTTAAGAAGTCAAGTGCAGAAATTAAAAAGTGCTTTGGGTGAGCCTTAACGTTTGAAATATACAGTGATTTATGTAGATGTTTTTCTCTCGTGAAGTTCCTTTCTAAGCTTAATTTCAATGCCTTCCTTTTGCATCGAAGTTCTCGAGATTATAAGAGGGCTAATTTTTATTCGGAAATGCGGAGTGCGTTTAAAGCAGCCTTTGTTGAGACAAACTGAAATAGAAACCACTCTCACACAAGCAGTGAAAAAAAAGCATTTCTCACTTCTAAAGATAAAAGAAGCAATTTACCAAAGTGAGTCCCTTGCGGCTATACTAAAATAAGATGGGTTTTTGGTGCTATTTGTTCTCCGCTATAGTACCACAAAGCGTTTGATGCTTACTACCTTTGAGTCACAAGGTGACAGTATTACCTGCACTTATAACAAGGATCTTGCAAGCGACTTTGTACCATCAACACTAAGAAGCTGCCAATTTTATTCCGGGTAGTTTATGCTTAAGGCACAATCACGAAATAGAACTTTTATTAATGGACGGTCTTTAACTGTTCAGCTTCTTTATCAGGCTTGATGTCCTTAAATCTACTACATGACTACCAAAAGAAGCCATGCTGTGGATTTTTAAGCCTGAGAGAATAAATTATCATTGGCCTCCGACGGATTTCTACCCTTAAACTCTGAAGCCTTAATAAGCCGAAGCTAGCTATTCTGAGTCCCAATGTTAATTTTCTTAGTTAATTGATGGAAATTAATCATTTCTCCACAATGGCCGTATATAGGCTAAGATATTTGATGGATAGAGTCAACATGAAAAATTCAATGCGAGAGCCCCTTGTGGTCTACCGGGGAAATATACGAGTCAACTGGAGAATTTAATGTCAGGACGGCACGTTGGTCATGGTAGCTCAAAGGTTAAGAGCGACTCAACGGAAACCAGGAGATCCGTGGTTCAAATCCCGGCCATGGCATTGAATTTTTCATGTTGACTCTATCCATCAAATATCTTACCCTATATAAGGCTAGTGTGGAGAAATGATTAATTTCCATCAATTAACTAAAATAATAAGAGTTAAATGATGAAGCCTGGGACTTAAGTACTTACAATAGTAAGTCGCCACAAACGGTGTATCTCGGATGCGAGACGCCCTAGTGGTCTACCGGAGAAATATACGAGTGAACTGGAGAATTTAATGTCAGGACGGTGCGTTGGCCATGGTAGCTCAAAGGTTTAGAGTGACTGGACGGAAACCAGGAGATCCGTGGTTCAAATCCCGGCCATGGCATTGAATTTTTCTGTTTACTCTATCCATCAACCGTTAATTTTCTTGTTATTTAAAAAAAAAGTATTTGTAGAAAAATATTCCGAGAGTGTGAATAGAACACACATGTAAAGTCGTTTCTGCTGCTGCTGCTTCTTCTTCTTCTTCTTCTTCTTCTTCTTCTTCTTCTTCTTCTTCTTCTTCTTCTTCTTCTTCTTCTTCTTCTTCTTCTTCTTCTTCTTCTTCTTCTTCTTCTTCTTCTTCTTCTTCTTCTTCTTCTTCTTCTTCTTCTTCTTCTTCTTCTTCTTCTTCTTCTTCTTCTTCTTCTTCTTCTTCTTCTTCTTCTTCTTCTTCTTCTTCTTCTTCTTCTTCTTCTTGTAATTTACGTCCCCCAAAGTTAAGTCATATCGGACGATGAATGAATGGGTGAAATGATGCTCAAATGAGTCAAGAATCCACAAAGCTTAGAGTTATCCGACATTCGTCTTTCAGAATAAAGGAAAACCACGGAAACACCTTATCCAGGTAACACACCCCGACCAGGATTCGAACTCGGCACCTCTTGAACGTGAGGTAGACACGCAACCATCTATGCTACCGACACGGGGAAAAAAAGTAGGTTAAATACTAGAATTGTCATTTATTTATGCACAGCAACTCCCAAGGACTAGCCTTACACGAACCATTTTTCGAAAACGCAATTTTCTCAAAAGTGCCCTGAGCTATTTAGATTAAAATATCATAGTTAGAAGATATTTTATAACAAATTAAATGTATTTCTTGAATTTTGAGAATATCCTCAGAAATAAAACTGTAAGATATAGATAAAATGTTACTAAATAAAAAATCTAAATCTTTAACTCACAATTTATGTTCCAATACATTTTTGAGGACTGAACAATTTTACAGATATTTCTTATTATTTCCAATACTTGTACTTTTCTTAAATGGGAAATCATTCGTCTTTTCATGTCCTGGGCTTGCAAAGAAAATAGTGACCCATTACTAAGAGACTGTAACATCGCTTAAGCCTACGTGTTCTGTGTTCCCATTGTAGCTACAACTGTACATGTAATAAAACAATTTCTGCAAATGTTTACTTCGATTAACATGAAGTAGGTGTTTGTATGAGTATAGAAACTCATATGAGTGCAACACGTCTGTTCAAAGTGCAAAGATAAGTAGTAATTTGTCTAATACATAATGATCGAGCCAAAATATCTCTCTTTTTGGCATCGCAGATAGTGTACATGTTATTACACATTGTTTCTTTCTCTAATCTTATGCAACAGCCTTTATTTTCGTGTCAGAAATGAAGAGATAATACCCGAATTAACGTCATTTTGTTTGACTACAGTTCACATGTCATTTTACTATCATATTATGCATACCATACAAAGTTGGTAATTCAATTCTATAAAATCGTTCTTCAAGAAGAAATTAATCATATGTTAGAATAAATAAAAGTTCAACAAAAGTTTTTAATGTACTGATAGGCTTGTAATTAATCATATTCATAAGAGATACGAGTAAATGCTCAATACTGATAAGAAACAAGATTATCGGTTATTTAATTTTGGTTGTGTAACGGCAGTATCAGGCAGCGATTAGGGGGTGGCGAATTAATCGAAATCAGATAATTAAAAAAGAAGATATATTAATAAAAATGCTTTGCTAAACTAATATAAAAAACTTGTTATAATAATATGAAATTAGAATGGATAGAGTAATGACTAAAATAGCAGCTGACTTAAAGAATAAGAAGGGAAGAATATAATTTAATATAACATATATACTAGCATCCAGGCAAGAAAGAGAAAATATTCTTGTAAAATTCTGTACACGTCGGAGAGACAGGAAGGAAGGACCGTTACCTTCTTTGTGCTAGTAAAAGTTCAATGTCTGAGAACTATAGGATACTTTCAGCCAGGAATGTGTTGGGACAAAAAGGGTTTTCAAAATGCAACTGAGCATGAACACTAAAGGGATTTACTTCGCTGATTTGATAACGATTTATACCGTTACAAACAACTCAGGGTAGGCGTTCCCCAACTCAGGGTGGGCTTAACGTCAATGAGTTAGATGAGTTTTGCAAACCAATGCAAAAATTCGAAATAAATGAGAAACCTATAATAATGTAACTTTTGATATGGGTGAGCTAGTTTGGTCATGTGATTAAGTTAGAGAGGGGATCAGAATAAGGTTCGAACTGAATCGTGAAGTAAGAAAAAATTTACTTAAAAGGTGATACAAAGATAGGAAGGGCGTGTTCATGGGCGTTAAGAAGAGAAGCGAAGATTTATAAGTCTGAAATGTAAGGAAGTTAAGAATAGCGCAACTAGCGTAAGTGGAAGCAGCATTAGAAGCTTATTAGAACAAAGTAGTCGCCGTATAAAGAAGGCATAGAAACTGCGCGGAAGTAACTTTAAACAAGTAATCCAGGGTTTCAAGTAAAATTGAATTTATGTTAGGAATTTTACTAACAGGTGATCACCGATCCAAGTCGATAAGCAAACTTAGTAGGAATTAAACCAAATAATTCTGCAACAAACAAAGTGTTATTAATACGACTGAGTAGCCAACAACCACCAAAATCCATTTCCTAAATCCATTCACCTGAGGATAAGAGAACTCATTGCTCCAATTAGAATCCAATCAATTTAACACTGGTATGCGGGTTTGCCGCAGTTGGAAAATATTGGTCAATACAGAATTCACAACTACTTCGGACGCGCCAAAGGCCATCCCAGAAATGCAGTACCTGCACCTGTTCCTAGAAAATATATTGCAACAGCTTACCCAAATTATTTCGATCTTAAACATAGTTGCAAGTTATAAACATATTTTTGCCACCATGTTTTATTTTAAAAACATTAGTGGGAGCGGCTGAGGCTGACTGCATGGTTATTAAAGCAAACGTTCCAGTCAGGACATATATTAAGAGGTGAACCTGAACAAAATCCCACTATAGTGTTTGTAACAGATCCTTGCATACGTAATTAATAAGTGGAAGATTCTGACCGAAACACATTAGTTATAAAGTAAATTACAAATAAACCGTACAAGAAATTATTTACATCTCTGCTGGAGGCATTTTCTTATTCATTAACGAGCTTCCGTTACAAAACTGCTTGAGCAAACCTGTTCTACTATTCGTAAATCTCTCTCTCTCTCTCTCTCTCTCTCTCTCTCTCTCTCTCTCTCTCTCTCTCTCTCTCTCTCTCTCTCTCTCTCTCTCTCTCTCTCTCTCTCTCTCTCTCTCTCTCTCTCTCTCTCTCTCTCTCTCTCGCTCTCTCTCTATTTTACATCACGTTAATCTCATGATTCGCTATATGGAGGCATCCTTCATCATTGTACTTACGAATAGTATCTTGCTTCTTCGCGTGCTCACAGCACCTTATTGCTAAGCAACTATAACCCTACTTCTGTGACGGACAGATGAACAAAGAGTGCCTTGCAGATAGCAGCACTTTCGCTACTAGTATCTACTTTTATGTTCTGTCCAGCGAGAGAATAAGATAGGGTTGCCGAGAGTTCTAACCTCAAAAGCCGTAGCTTTTTATATGCGGGCGTTGTAAATACTTGAAACTGACACAGCAGTAAACTCTGGATATTAAATCCACCACTTCATTGATAGAGAGTTCTGGATGTTTCTTAAAGAACTTGTTAAACAAGCTCACTATTATTGTCTTTTCACCACTACGTAACTTACGTTTAACAACACTCACTCGTTCCGCCATGTTGATGCATACTGTTTTCGCCTCCTTATGCCCCCCCCTCTCACAGCTCTATACGCTGTGTAGGTTAAAATTAATTTATAGTTGTTGAACTATGCTTAGTACTCAACAGTTCGCGCTTTAGAAGAAATAAAGTGAGCTCTTAAACCTTGAAATACTAGGTTTTCGAGGAACTATTTATAGAGCGAAGGGTCAATCAAACCACGAAGAAGCAACGCTACGATCAAAATGCAAGGGTTGGTTTTGTTTATGTTTACTTTAATCTTCTAATGTACATAGCATTGCTACAAACTTAAGATGCAGATTTCCACATTATAAGTCACATTATAATGTATCCGAGGGACTATATTACCTGATTTATAATGTGGGCTTAAAATTGTTGCATCTCCCTAAGACTTTCAGGAATAAATTTAACACCAACAGCTCAAAATTATCCCCTCTATGGAAAGTTAATATAAGTTTTCTTAGAGGTTAGCACATTGCTGTGCCACCTATTCACAATCTATGCTGATGGAGACGGGACACACTCTCGCCGAAGACTCCGAGTAGCACACATCACCCTCCCCAAGAAACGACCAGCAACATGGGGAAGAAGAAGAAGAAGCAGTAGAAGAAGAAGAAGAAGAAGAAGAAGAAGAAGAAGAAGAAGAAGAAGAAGAAGAAGAAGAAGAAGAAGAAGAAGAAGAAGAAGAAGAAGAAGAAGAACGCCGCAACACGGAAGCAGAGCCAGGCACCGAAGCCGCCTTCACCGCAGCCCTCACCAGCCAGCTCTCTGGCGCCGTCTCCCGTCTCGCTGCCGGTACCGGCAGACGAGAGGGAGCCTCCCGCGGAGCTGACGGGGAAGTTCTGGGCAGCCTGGCCCACTTCCCCCACCGCGCAGGATGCCCACCAGGTGCCCAGTCAACCGCCGTTCACCTGGTAGCTGGAACTCCCAGCACCACACGGCCAGCTACAGACGCAGCACCGCAGGAATCACCACAGGTCTATCTTGCTGTTACACAGCCATCGTCACCAACACCATAATTTCCAACTACCACCGCCACTCAACAGCCGACAGGAGTCTACACTACCCACCCAGCAGTAATCACCGGAGTCCCTCGGGACCTTCCTGTGAGGTTTTTGCACACCGCAGCATCGCAGAATTGGCCCTCAGTCCTGAGTGCCACGCGCATAGAAGGGGCCCGACCACATATGTGCGCCTGCAGTTTGCGAATCCTAAGGATCGCGACGCTGCCTTGACGTCAGGCCTGCACATATTGGGACAGCTCCTGAAGGTAGAGGCCAGCAGACTGCAGCGCCACATCCCGTGCCGGCACTGCTGCGCCTACGGACAGCGCAGACACATGCACCGCGCCGCCACGGTGTCATTACTGTGGCTCTTCCACTCCAACAGCAGTATGCAGGGCCCACGATCTCCGCCGACGCCGTAGGTACTGCGCCATATGTAATGGCCTCGGCCATTTCACAGGGCAGGCGCAGTGCCCTGAATACCCTCGCGGAATTTCAGCGGGACCAACACCTCGGAGCGCTGCCATCAGCGAGCCTGCGGGATGACAGCAAGCCCTTGGTTGCCTCCGGGAGGACCTGCAGCAAGTTACCAGCAGACTCCACTCCCTTCAGGACCTCTCACAACAATCACCGCCCGCCAACCACCGGACTCCAACAGAAGTTCAGGACCTCCACTCAGATGTCCTTAACTTAAACCAGCGCCTGGGCAACCTGGAAGACTCCGTCACCGCCGCTGCCCATCAACAGAACTCAAACCACGCCGCCCTCATCGACCTGCAAGACAAGCTGACATCCATTCACAGACTACTGACCGACAGACTTACTCCACTGGAACAACTCTACTCTTCCATAATCCAGGTAGAGCAGACAACAAAGACCATCAACTCCCAACTTCAACGCAGCGAACACTTAGCCAGCGAACAGAATGAAATACTTGCCTCACTACAGCACCGAGTGGAGGCTCACCTAATCGACACACTAACCAGCCAGTCAACGGACTCTTCCACCGTCAACAGTAGACTTGATCAGCTCCACTCACAACTTACAGAAATGGGCGGCAGCTTGCACACACGACTTAATGACCTGAAATCTGCAGAGCAAATCATCGCCGTTTATGACTCACAAAACACCAAGAGGATCCAAGCTCACTTCCCTAACATCTGGAGAACACCTCGCCCACAATCGCTCACCTGATGTACAACACTCACTCCGGCAGTAACTGCCGGAAATATGCTCTCCACTGCAATTATTATATTTACAATACAGACTTCAGTTTCCACTCCTCACCTTTGAACACCTTCCTTCACGTTCAACGTTACTCCCCACGCGCCTCGATCACGGCCTTTTGGTCATGTTCGACGCCTGGCAACATTCTTCACCCGCCCGCCGTTATAGACGGCCGGCTCTGCATCCTTACCTTTACTCACGGGGGTGCTCAATGCGGAATCCCACAAAGCCACTCAAAATACCTCCCTTACTTTCTCACCTCCTATCCTTTAGGAATTAGGGGGAAAATACTCCTGAAATTACACAAAAATGGTGGAATGCAGAAAACAGCATCAGCAAATTTATCACATAGGTATACAAGTTTCCAATAAATTAAATTAAATTTCAGATGTTTAACCTCTATGCAGTTTGCTAAAGAAATGTTGCTCTATTGCCTGAATTAGGTGATATTTTGAGATTACCTGCTAGTGAAGTGACGAAATGACAGTGTCAGTTTTAGCACCTAATAAAATAAAATAATGTTATTGTTTACTGGTTCACCTACAGCGACATTGTACGAAAGGATCTGGAAAACTGTATAAAACAGCAAATGGAAATACGGTAGAACCTCGTTTACCCGGATCAACTGGGAGCAGGGCCGATCCGAGTTAACAGAGATCCGGGTTATCCGGATAATGCCGAAAAAACAAAATAAAAAACTATGTACATCACCGAAATATTTTTAATGGAGTTAAGACATTTCTATCGGCACTCTTACACCAAAAACACAAACGTTGTATATACTGTAATAGTCTGTGTATTTGCACTGTAGTAAATATAGCTACAAACTAGTCGGTAGTAAAAAAAAGGCAGTGAACTTCTGTTGTCTCAGTTTAGTGTATCGCTTACGAGCAGCGCCATCTCTCATCCGCTTTAACATTAGAAGTTCATTTGGCTATGTTTCGGCTTGACACTCGAAATAAAGCATCAATTTATCTATGTTACCGCTTGTGCATGGGTCAAAACCACAGCTGGTTCATCAACACCTTCTGAATCCGAGTACTCTTCGTTTTCATTTTCAGTAACACTTTATGATGCAATAATGCCTTCCTCCGACATTGTCGGTTTGCAAGCAATTGTCAACGTCTTCTTCATCAAAATTGGAAAGCCTTCGATATTTTTAACATCTTCTTCCAGACTTATTTTCTTTTTCTTCTTCAACATTTTCTGGCAAGTCGCTTTCACCAGGCCACTTTTTTTTTTAACGATTTTATCAAAGTTTCTCTTCCAACCTTTCCAAAGCAGGTGGGATGAGTGTAGTGAATTCGCCCGCTAACAAGAGAATTCGAGTAATGTACCTACCTATCAACAAATCTTCATTTACTACACTAAACAACTTCCAGCCCCCAAAACTGATCCGGCTTAAAGAGGTCCGGGGTTTTACTGTAATTCCTTTCAGTGGCCAATGTGGCTTCAGACAATATTTACGGGAAAAGCCACATTCATTTGGGGTTAAACTGTTTGTTTTTTCTAGTCCCAATGGTGTCGTTTGTGATTTTCTGGCCTA